>CM059426.1:200135023-200589226 GCA_030390025.1 Squalus acanthias
ATCAATCAGAGGTCACTCACCACCCTGAACGTACAGCTCACATTCACCAACACCACCAATTGCTGAAAGAAATTAGGTTTGACATTTTCAGGAAAAAACAAAGCCTTAAGGATAGAAACTTTTCCTTAGGAACAAATAAATAGTTACTAGGACCATAATACTTGTGTTTGAACTCATTCTCAGGAGAAGGGGGGGGAAAAAAGACACACAAATTAAGTTACCAAAGGCTGTGTGATTGAAACCGGATCTCATTAAATCTAGTTTGCACTTTACAATTGTAATTTCAATGTTTGTGAAAAAATTAGGGCCTTGTATTCTTCCAGGTAACTATCACAGTGGGATGAGTATCTCCGATTTCTTAAGGCAGGATGGTCAGCAATAGCAGTTTCCATGGAAACTCCTAATGAAGTGTGTGGTCTCCATCTGTTCCCTTTAGGCCCTCATCGTAACCATGCCAACACTCCAGGTCAGCAGGCACACGCAACCAGTGCTCTTCCTGATCCACGGTCACTGCTGCCCATGTATTGACTCCCATTAATCACAATAATGAGGGCCAAGCAGACTCGTAGCTTTTTCCTTTCCCTCCAGAATGAGCTGCTCCATGGTATTGATGAGAGGGAGGAGGGGGGTGGAGACAGAGAGAGACACCTTCCCCTCTTCAGTAAGGTTGGAATCTGATAAACTTGATAAATCCAGGGTATTATTTTATATGTTAAATGAATTTTGTAAAATACCTTGGACTAAACATGTTAATAGTTAAAATCTATGCAGTATTTGTACAGTAATGGAATCTGTTGCTTTATCAGGTTTGTGGATTGCTGTCAATATTTTTGAAATTGTTTAAAGCTTCAGTGTTAAGTGTCGTGTTTACATGAACTGGATTTTATAAATGTTTAAACTTAGGGCTGGGCATTTTCAATTTAGTAAATGACGTACCTAGATTGCACACTATTGATCACATGGACCACCGTGCTCACTTCAAGTCCAGTGCATTCCTATATACCTGGATCATGCATTCCTGTCCTGTTGTACACTTCAACTTAGAAAAGTAATTGAATCATAGAATAGTACAGCACAGAAGGAGGCCATTCGGTCCATCGTGCATGTCCCAGCTCTTTGAAAGAGCTATCCAATTAGTCCAACTCCCCTGCTCTTTCCACATAACCCTGCAATTTGTTTCCTTTTCAGGTATTTATCCAATTCCCTTTTGAAAGTTACTGTTGAATCTGCTTCCACCACCCTTTCAAGCAGTGCATTCCAGATCATCACAACTCACTGCGTAAAAAAAAAAATTCTCCTCCTCGTCCCTCTGGTTCTTTTGCCAATTACCTTAGATCTGGGTCGGTCTTTTGTTTCCTGACTCTCCTGGTAGTGGAAACAGATTCTCCCTGTCTACTCGATCAAAACTCTCCATCGTCCACACTCCAAGTAATAAGCTGGCCTAGTTTCAGTTTACAGTGACACATGAAAGCATGCTTAAGGCAGTGACACAGGAATCGCAGTCTGGATCTGGTCAAGATAATGCACTTGGGGCATTGAGGACACATGAACCATATGAGCGAGCATTACAAGATATATAATCAAATTATTTGTTGAGTACGGTTTTTTTGTGCTCTTACGTTAGTGTGGAGCTGTCTCCTGAACCCCATGACTGCAGCAGAAGTGCCATTCCACCATGTGATACTGGAATGCATTTGTGGCCTGAAGAACAGTACAGCGCCTATACTTTGCTTCTGAGATCCTCAGACTGGGCTGCTTGTTTTTATAAATTGACAAATTCCATCAACGGAGGTAAACAGCCTATGTCAAAAATAGAACAAGCGAGAGACACTGTCTACCAGTCAATATCTACAGGCCTCACCAAAGATTTATGGGATGTGTTAGATGGAATACCTAGAATTATTATTTATTTAAAATATGGGTAACGGAAGTAAGTTACTTTTATAAACCCCCATCCCCTGTTTTAAAGTCAGCATCAACTTAACGCACAGTTAATTTTCATGATTAGGAAACAAAAATATTTATGGAAATATATACAACTGATTGAGCTTGAAGTAAGATGGGGATGTTTGTAGATGAAAAATAAATTGCACACAAAAGCTTTCCTTCACGGTGCTGTGTTTGACCAGTGGTGCTGTTAAGCTTGGGACAAAATTCATGTATCAGAACAGATGTGTGCCCAGCCCTATCGAAATCCATGTGTGTGGGAGTTGTAAAGTTTCATTTTTTTGCTGTTCTGTAGATTTCAATGTACTTTTTAAATATTGATAATTTAAGTCACTAAAATACTGTACAGTAACTGAATTCAGGTAAGCTTAAGTTGTGCTTTTTTTTGGGGTGTTGATTTGTAAATGCTGAACAATGACCAAGTTTCATAATAAATGTACAAACCCTGTCTCTGTGCTGGAGTTGGCTTTCCAACTGCTAGAAGTGGCATTGTTGTTAAAGGCAACATTTTCTTAAACTGTCAGAGGCAACATTTTCCCCCCTCTCCAGCTGCTACTGGAGCATGGACCTCAACAGGGTGCCCTCGCCCATCCCATTTTCGAATGCCACTAATAGGAAGCGTGGTGCATGATGTCATACGGTCATTACTGTCATTACCGCCTCAGTAACACTGGCCGCAGCACCTATTTATTCATTGTTGCTAGATGATGGAAAATCAGAATAAAGTTTTAATGGAGAGCGGTCCAATACCCTTCGTGATAGAATCGAGGTGCGTTAGTGAAGGCTGCAACATCGTGCAGATGTTGCTTGGCCCTTTATACCGCTGCAGGCATTGGAATCCTACAGTAGCACAACTTAAATATGGACAGTTTTTAAATGTTAAAAGCCCCAGGTACTAGGCAACACAGACACTTTTTCCTTCCTGGGTCTCTGTGCATTTTAGGAGTCAAAAAGAGTTGTTTACTGATGGTTCCCCCAAGGTGGCATATTCAGTTAAGGCTAGTCGTTGTGAAGTTGCCATACCTGCATGGGCCACACACACACACACCCCTACCTGAATGGCCTCCTTCTGTGTCGTAATTTTTCTAATGATTCTATATACACACACGTCAAAACAGTGGACATAATTCCACTTTATTAAATACAAAGTACACCGATAATCGGTGGGACAACGAATGGCTTTAGATTCTATTCAGATTTGGACCCTACTCGACTATCCAGAATACAGACATGGCTCTTTAGATGTACTTTTTTTTTCTAAATCATGTGAATGTCACAGTTCATTTTTAAATTGGCAGCTGTATGAAAATACATTTCTTCCAATATATAATGATATGGATTAAGAGGCGTGCATCACAAATATTACATTGTCAATCAGAGGCCCAATACAACAGAAACAAATCAACTTTACAATATATCCAGTATATATTAGTAAAATAAATGGACTTTTAAGAACAGCTTACATACTTTGTTTCACACTCTACCTAAAGGATTCCTAATCTACAATGGAGACCATAAAACAATGTCCTCGCCCCTTCAAAAAAAAATAGTAACAGCTATAACCCCCTGAATGTAAACTCATTTGTTCTTAGAAAATAGATACATCAGGTAGAAGTGAAAGAATACTGTCCACTTTGAATGAAATCTATATTCTTCTTGCATAGTTATATATCTTCTCAAAGGAAGTGTGATTTCGCTTTTGGGCCCAGTTACCTTACTCGACCATGAAGTGAACATTTTGAAGGAAGACTACAATGGATGTGGTGGCACCTCCTGGTTCTGAGGGACTCAGTTGAAGAGATAGGCATAGTCCGGAGGGTCCCTGCACTGGCCACATGGGTCGAGCAAGAGCTCAGCACCCGCTGATGTGATTGGCTCGTCCTGTCAACAGTAAGGCTGAAGTTTAGGAAACGGAGCAGTTGTATATATGGCTGATACGAGGGCAATGTTCAGTAAATCAAAATATACAGTACACACCTTTAAAATATGGAATAGGCTCAATATATTTCTTCACATCTTTCAATCGGATGGATTAACCTTTCATCCACGTGTTGATGGTATATAGCTTATGGATGTTTTGGTTTGGAAAGTTCCTAATTTGTTTCCCCTCCCCCTTCCAAACTTCTCAGTCAAAACACCAACAACAAAGTCATCCAACCCAAGCTCATGAATAAAGCAACACCAAGAGCTCACTAGTTCCATCTTAAAAGCAGCATGCTGCAATTATATCTCTGGGTTTGTTATGATTTAGCGTTGGAAGGCTGGAAGAGCAGGAGACTGAATGAGTAGCGTAGAGTCTGTGATAGAGTAGACTTAGGTCAGCGAGAATATGGGCGTTGGTGAGCGGGTGTTAGTGCAGGATAGGTGCAAGTGGCAGAGTGTTGGATGATTTGGAGTTTATGAAGGGGTAGATTGGGAAGTCGGCAAGGAGTGCATTGGAGAAGTGACTGCAGTTCAGGGGACAACCAACCGGATTGCAGAGGACATAGTAACCAGCTCTGCACCGGAAGGGCTAATGAGCAGCGGTGAAGAGATTACACTCCATGGGTAGCTGTGGAATATTAATCTTCGCCTGTAACTCACCACATTACAAAATGATCCACACGAGTGAGATTGAAATGGGATCTCAGTTACCAGCTAGGACTTCACTTTGCTTTAACTTTAATGGTGACTATTAGATTAGTGAGACTTGCTAACATGTCAGATCGGTTTTACCCACCCTCACAGGTACTTGATAACCATTCTGAGAATCCCATCAAAATTTCAAACCCAAATATTACGCGATGCGATTGCTGCTAATATATTGAATTCTGTGACTGAATGAGGTTGCAAAATGTAGAAGTGCTTTCCGAAAGGGTGCTTCGAGCAAAACGGAAAACTACAGCGAACAACGTTTTAGTAGCACTTTGACCAGCTATGAAATCATTGCGACGAGGAATTCCTCCATTAATTCCATGGACAAAGTCTCGTCCTACCGGTGACTTTGCCTGTGGGACAAGAAGCACAGAGCCATTTCGCGCTGCTTGCGATTGAAAGTTTGCACAGTTTCAGTGACATCTGCACATTGGAGATTTTAAATATAGCTGCTGGGGGGGAAAAGGAGGCACTGACAACAGATTCAGTCTTGATGTCATTCTCTGGACAATTAGAGTAAAACCTGTACATTCCACATAGTGAAAGGCCACACAAATAGCAGGGTCTTCAGTGCAGGTGTGCATCTTATGTCACCGATGCTGATGAGTGCAGACAGGCTGCTCAACCACAGGAGCCATCACAGTGGAGTCCAACATCCTGCTTTCAACCAACACCCACGTGCACACACTTCCAGCAAGGCCCATGTGAATAGCAATCAGGAGCAGGACCCCCGCCCCTCCCTCCAGCCAACTTCTCTCCTCCCTTCCCTTTGCCACCTGGACTGGACCGCCTCACCCAGAATAGACCGGCCACCAAAAGCAGAGCCTTCACTCATGTGTACAGCTCAGTTGCAGATTACATTTGGCCACTGAGCCAGCAACGGAGGGAACTGACCAACCACGCGAGAATCCCTCGAGCAGTTTATACAGAATAGCGCGAAGCCCTCGTCGTTTACCTTGTGATACTCCACCAGGTCCGCTAGCGTCGCGTGCTGCAACTGGTCCACACCAAAGAAGGTGTACGAGTCCTTAGAGGAGTCAATCAGGAAGTGCTTGAACCCGTCACTGCTTCGGTAAGACAGGCAATAACCGATCATCCGCTCACTGATACGGATTAGAAATGTCCCAGCTCCTTTCTTGTCCAGAAGCTCCTCGGCCTCCTGCCTGGTTACAATGCCTGCAAATAAATCACGGCAGTCAGTAGAAATAAACCAACCATATCCCAGGTAGGTTGTGGTTAAGGCCACTGATTCAGTTTGCACAGAAAAGTGGATTGAATCACGATATCCAATCCCTAAACCACAAGATCACATAATCCCTGTAATAAAAAATGTAATTTGGCAGAATGTGCCACTGTAAATCAGTGACCCTGGTTAAGACGAAGGTTGAAAGGAGAAGTGGTTTCCACTAGCAGAAGGGGCGGTAACCAGAGGACACACATTTAAGATAATTGGCAAAAAAAAGCCGGGGGGAGATGAAGAGCATTTTTCTTTTTTACGCAGCGAGTTATTATGATCTGGCATGCACTGCCTGTAAAGGGTGGTTGAAGCAGATTCAATAGTAACTTTCAAAAGGGAATTGGATAAATACTTGAAAGTTAAAAAAATTGCAGGGCTATAGGGACAGAGCAGGGCAGTGGGACTAATTGGATGGCTCTTTCAGATGAGACGTCGTCTTTCGGATGAGAAGTTAAACCGAGGCCCCGTCTGCCCTCTCAGTTAGAAGTAAAAGATCCCATGGCACTATATCGAAGAAGAGCAGGGGAGTTAACCCCGGTGTCCTGGGCAATATTTATCCCTCAATCAACATCACCAAAACAGATTACCTGGTCATTATCACATTGCTGTTTGTGAGAGCTTGCTGTGCGCAATTTGGCTGTCGCGATTCCCACATTACAACAGATGACTACACTTCAAAAAAACATTGGCTGTTACGTGGTCGTGAAAGGCGCTATACAAGTGCAAGTCTTTCTTTCAAAGAGCCAGGACAGGCACGATGGGCCGAATGGCCACCTTCTGTGCTGGATGATTCTATGATTCTAAGTTGAGCTCATTTTCCTTGGAAAAGAGGAGAATTTGGAAGTTTCACGATGAGGAGAATGATCAAAATCGATCCTGAAGAGATATTCACTGTGATAAACGATTCAAATAATAGGACGGACAAGTTAAATAGTAGAAAGTTAAGAGTAACAATGGGATGTTAAGTGGAACTATTTCACTCAAAGGATTAAAGGGTTGTCGAATAAGTTCCTACGAAAAGCTACAGAAGAGAACAGTGGTTGTGAAATAACTGCACGTGTTTCTGGAGGAAAAAAGGGATTGATGGAGATGAAAGCAATAGATGGTGTTAATGTTTTAAAAAAAGGGCAGACTTATTAGGCCTAACGTCCATTCCCTGTTCTTAAAGATTCTTATATAAAAAGGGATGAGGAAAAAGGATCATTGGTGATTGAAAATCTAACAAAAAGGAAAGAAATATTGAAAGTGAAATGGACAATCTCTAGACCTCCAATGCTTTGTGCATAAAGCCATCACCTCACGCATTACTGACCAGAAGGTTATAGACTCCATTCCTAGGAGGTGCTGAGTTAGAGATTACTGCTGGGGCGCCATTCAGACCACCTCAATTGGCCTCAGCATCCCTGGGCACGGGGAGGGTGGAAAAATAACTCCGCTGGGGATCCTTCTTCTGCAGTGTGCAGATGTCGGGCTGTGATGCCTTCCATATATAAATAGCGCATTGACCCTCCCAATCTAGGCTCGTGCACAAAAGAACGACAACTGCAAGAGTGCAGGTACCCCAGCACGAGTCACTGAATAGGGTGGGAGAAATACAGGGAAGAGTATAAATGGGGAAATAGCAGGAGATTCATATCACCGCCAATGGTGGAGCAATTAAAAAATCGGGTATGTTCAAAAGGCCCTGACCAACAACAACTTGTATTTATATACCGGCTGTAGTGTAATAAAATGCCCCAAGGCACTTCACAGGAACTTAATCAAAAAATGCCCCAAAATTGGACACCGAGCCATATAAGGAGATGTTAGGGCAGATGACCAAAACTTGGTCAAAAAGGTAGGTTTTAAGGAGCATCTTAAAGAAGGAAAGAGAGGTAGAGAGGTTTAGGGAGGGAATTCCAGAGCTTAGGACCCAGGCAACTGAAGGCACGGCCGCCAATGGTGGAGCGATTAAAATTGGGGATGTTCAAAAGTCCTAAATAGGCGGAACAGAGAGGTCTAGGGGGATTACAGGGCTGGAGGAGATTGCAGCTAAAGAGGGACGAGGCCGTTTAAATAGACAAAATCTTTATCAAGACTGAGCCCTGCAACAAAATCTAAAATCTGAAAGACAGACGGCACCAAAGTGCCTTCCTAAAAATCAACAATTCTACTGCAAGTTTGGCTAACGCAGGATGACAATATTCTCACTAGGTGACAGCACGTTACAACAGTATCCATAATACTCAAACTTTGTTCACCATTCTTACCGACCAAGAATTACATTTTAGTTTCCTAACTTTGATTTTCTATATATTTATTTTAAAACTTTGATTGGTAAAATTCTTCAGTGTTGGAGGCATTTTCAAATTTCATTATCTTGTCTTTTTTTGATTTTATTTCATTTCTTTCTTATTTCCCTTTGATTTAAAAAAAAATTGTTCCAGTCTTAATTTTTAAAATCTCTTTATTTCCATTTCAATATTCTGCTCTTTCCACATTTTAGCTGCCCATTGTACTATTTCTTGTTTTAATTCATTTGTTATGACCTTTGAGTAAAGACTTGTTTTTGGGTAGAGTGGGGTAAATTGTACCATTTAGCAATCCCAGCACCAAAGTGCACCTCAGGAATTGTAGTACAGAGTGCGTGCCCGAGTCAGCACGATCTAATGGACGTAACAAATCATCAAATTTACCCATTGTCCCTTTAAATTAATAAATGTCCTGAGAAACTTCCACTCAACTAAATGCACTGATCAGTGGCAATAACAACAGAGCTTCATTCAGTACCTTCAGCCTTGTGCTCCAGATTTCAAAAGTTACTTAACTGAAGGAAGGAGACACCAAAACAAAGCATGTCCCAGAGATTAGGGAAAACACACTGCAGCGCACACCAGACATTACACCTCCTGACGCTTGGCAAAAGTGTCTTAGCAATTCAGGGAACTAGAGGTCTGGCCAGTCTAGTACAAGGGCAAAAGAGCCAAGGGAGGGAAAAAAATGTGAGCACGTGTGTGTGTGTGTGTGTGTGTGTGTGCGCGCGCAGCGCAAGCGCAAGAGCGAGTGTCTGCGCACCCGTGCACAGGCACATGGGGGTGGGGTCAGTAATACAACAGACCCAATAAGTAGGAGCACCCAATCAACTTTTCAATAAAACCTTATAGAATTACATTTGATTATGATTATAAAAAAATTCAACATCACACGAGCTCCAATTCTTCTCAGAAGAGCAAGTCAGCGACACCTGCAACACAGAAGCTACGTGCATAACAAAAGACTTAATTCCTTTCACAACATGAATTCAGGACAATCTCTCAGAGAGATCAGGACTGGTGTGGCATATGAAAGGATGTTGTTGCGGGGGACCACGGCACATTTGAGAGTCAGTCGAGGGGATCTATACTTCATATCCAGCTGTGCCAATTGACTTTGGACATTGACACTGCCAATACAGAGTGCCGAAAGTGGGAAAGTCTTTGAATTCCCAAACACAGACATCCTTTGCCCTGTAGAGCAGCTTCTGAGCTCATCTGAACCCCCTTTCCCCTCAGCCAAGTTCTTCCACTTCAGAATTCGGCCAACATACACCCCCCCTCCCTCCAATGTAGGAACGCTAAAGCCAACTGTGGCACCTCCAACTGCGTCCCGCTAAAATCGGCTAACTCAGCGGAGAAACCGGGATTGAATGTGGGATCTGGTGCCAAACCGGGACATGTTCGCTGAGCTATCCCAGGGGGGAGAATGAGAGAGAAAAAGAATGAAAGAAGGGAGGAGGAGCGAGAGAGAAAGAAAAGAATGAATGCTAGATTTAAAAGGAAAAAGAATGAATGCTAGATTTAAAAGGAAAAAGAATTCAATGGCTCACCGTGGAACCAGGGTGCTATGAGGTCACTGTATTTTCATAACCTGCTCGAAGTGGGATCTGCTGTTCTCTGAACCACCTGATGACGTTCTCCTTGCTGGTGTTGCTCAGTTTCTGGGGTTGTGCATCTTTTCTATGATAGTAACAAAGAGAAATGCACACTAGCATCAATTAAATCACGATCAGGGGCACCCTCCTCTCTTTAGTTGACGCATCAAACTTTCTAATCCTTGAGTGATACAATTGATGTTTTGACTCAGTGCAACACGGTGGCATAGTGGTTAGCACTGTTGCCTCACAGCGCCAGGGACCCGGGTTCGAATCTGGCCTCGGGTGACTGTCTGTGTGGAGTTTGCACATTCTCCCCGTGTCTGCGTGGGTTTCCTCCGGGTGCTCCGGTTTCCTCCCACAGTCCAAAAATGTGCGGGTTAGGTTGATTTGGCTATGATAAATTGACCCTTAGTGTTAGGGGGGATTAAATATGTGGGGTTACAGGGATAGGATGGGATATGTTAGGGGGAATTAAATACGTGGGGTTACAGGGATAGGGTGGGATATGTGTCGGCGCAGGCTCGATGGGGATTCTGTGTGAGAAAGCAGGGACAGGGTACTGGATTTGGATGATCAGCCATGATCGTATTGAATGGTGGAGCAGGCTCGACGGGCCGAATGGCCTACTCCTGCTCCTAGTTTCTATGTTCTATGTTTTCTGATATCCAAGATTACATAGCATGTACAGCACAGAAACAAGCCATTCGGCCCTACTGGTGTTTATGCTCCGAGCCTCCTCATTTATAACAGATCATAGTGCTTTTTCATTCATCGTTTGCGGTTAACAAGACTTCAGTTAGCGGTTTCGGAAATGCAGCACTATAACTGAGCAGTGGACAATAGTCTACTGCACAAACTTTATTCACTTCCAAGCTCTGAACCATCGCAGTGGAAATGAAATATACAGCTGGTGATTTCCATCTCTCTCTCTCTCTCTCTCTCTCATCACTCCTGCTGCTTTCCCAATCCCACCTCATCCCGCTGCTACTTCAGTTCAGTTAGCAGGAATGGGAACAAAGTTGGGACAAGAATTCCACCAAAGTCGCTTTTAATGCCACTCTGTATGGGCTGATGCAAATTACTTCAAAAAGTTTCCTAACTGAGGGGGCACCTTGAAATAGATTGGCATCTTCACTAGCAGCACAACCAAGAACCAACACAAACTGGGCAAGGTATGGCTCCAATGTAGCAGACGGAGGTGGAAATCCAATGATTACTTCCACTGCGTATAATCAAATAATCTGGTAGGCGGTACCAGGCTGGTACAAGAAACTAATGCAGTCATAATCCCATGAAGACATGGTTACTTTTCCAAGTCATTTCACAAATATTACTGGGGCTGGGCAGATAGATGAGGGGAGGGGTAAAACTTGGCTTAATTTATACTTAAATGTAATATCAGTTTGCTCGAACTTGGACAGATTATTTTTTTTTTTTTAAAAAGGTAGGTCGGTTTAATATATACAAACATCTTCCACAATTCCTCGATAAAGGAAGTGCACAACAAACAGAACTGCTCTTCTGTTTCAATGGAAAGCTCATTGTTCCTTTGTAATTGAGGGGAAATCATGCAAGGGTACGCTGTACATTAGATGTCAGACATACAACATCAAAGCTCAATCTATCACTGACAACAACGTGAAAGTTATTAACAAAGGTGGCCGAAAGAGTTCCGTTACCTTACTGGTGACAGACGATAGAACCACACACATTTCGCTGAAGTGCAGGGCATCTATCCACAGAGACGCACTAAAATAGGATGCTGTCAAAAGTGTTTCCCCTCATCATTGGCTGGATTATTTAAGGCAACAACACCCCCCAAAAAAAATCGGGCACATACAAAAGCGCTGAAAGGGAGAAGTTAATCATTCACCCCACCCTCCTTTCCTCGATGGCAGGACTCAGCAGGGATATTTTTTTTATTTGTAACACCCAATCACCTACACTGCTAGCCTGGCACCATGGGGTATTGTTCCAGGAGCACTGCTTGACCCCTGTACCTTGCCCACAGAGCCATTCTTCATGTACGAGCCTAGGCAGCGAGTGTCAGCTGGGTATTGCGAAGGACATCCCACCCAGTCCTGCTTCTGTCCGCACACTCGTAGCAATCATGGGGCAAGGAGCTGCTGGGACAGCAATTGGGACAATACAATTGGCCTCAGCAACTCAGCACAGCTCTGGTATTAAACCTGGGGCGTGTTGTTGTGTCTGGCCCCTTCAGGGGGCACAGCATGCAGATTGTTCGCAAAGTTAATATCTTGCCAGTACATCTACTGTAGAGTTGCTCATGGATCATTAAAAAAAAAAATTTTTTTAATTTTATTTAAAAAAATAGTACACAAATAAATATCTCCCTCATCCGGCAGTTACATAACTCTGTGCTCTTCATGGACTACAGTGACAAGCAAATAAATACTGCTCTTTCTCTTGTAGAATTAGAAACAAATTAGGGGGAGTTTTAACTCCCAGTGGAAACCTCTTTCAGTCTCACCGTCTCTGTCACACACTCAAAACTATGAGTTTACAATTTTTCCTCTCCATGCCACCATTGGGTTCCGACTTGCTTTGTTGTATTCCTTCTGGCCTCACTGCTATCTGACGATGATTTAAGGACATAAGAAATAGGAGCAGGAGTAGGCCTTATGGCCCCTCGAGCCTGCTCCGCCATTCAATAAGATCACGGCTGAACTTTTACATCAACTCCACATTCCTGCCCGAGCCCCAAATCCCTTGATTCCTTTAGTGCCCAAATATCTAGTCCATCAGCTAAGTGGTTTAAAAATAAAAGTTGGAAATGGAGTTGGCTCGTTTTGTGCAGGCTTTGAAAGGCCTCGGGATATCAGGAGATAGTTTCCGATTCACGCATAGATCGAGCCTTGGTCAGGCAGCAGCTCCTGGGAATTGCAGGCTCGCTGGGGGAAAATATACACTGAAGACCTCCAAGTATGGAGGAGCCAGCCAGCCAGCCAAACAGGGCTGTGAAGTCTGGGAGCAGGTGAGGGAGAAACTGAGGCAGTTCCAGGCAGAGTCTAGGATGGTCAGAGCCCCGATGTGATGCATTGTGCTGTTCATGAAGGCGAGAGTTGTTGCAGCCAAGTTCATGGATGAGTTTACAACTTTTTGTCAAGTTTGTGTTTGCCATGTGACTTAATTTTATCTTTAAAGTGTGGGAAGAGGGGAAACACATCTTAGCAGCTGCATCCAGGAGATTTTACTATGCTGCAGTGTGATTGGGAGATAAAGTAACAGCAGAAGTGGAAAATAATCAATTAGGAAGGAACTCCTTTCCCTCTCAGAGTTAAATACTTCACCAAAGATTAAAAAAGAAACTGACCAACTAACACCATTGAGATTGATTGTAGGTGCTTTTGGCCACAAGACTCAAAATGCCATTATAATGTTGGATAATCACAATCAAAGAATGCAATCGATGGCTCTGAATCAATAGGGAACTTTAAAATCTTTGCTCCAACTCTAAAACTCAGTCTTTATTTCACTGTAGTTCCGGACTCAGAATTTCCACAAATGTTGTTCTGAGCCTGCCCAGTGAACAGGACCGTGGCAAACCTGCTTCGCCGTTCAAGCGATTCAGCGCAGCTGCTAGTTTCAGATGGTCTGCTGTTTATCTCACTTGCCCCCTGACACACATCATCTGCAGTGTGTGTGGGGGGGAAATTGGTGATTATTCATCAGCCTCTCAGATTTCCAAGCATGCATCTAAACACGCTCTGCATTCCTTTCCACTGAGCCCATGGTTGCTTATCTTTCATCCACTGAGCAAACAGCCAGACGCCTGGAGAGCAAATGTCCAGAGTACAGCCGTGCCAATTTTTCCCAACTGCGAAAGCGGAACTCAGGCTTTACGTGGGCACAAGACCTTCAAAGCCACCCACGACAGATTAAGCTTTGTTTGGAAACATGGTGGTGCCGTGCAACAGTAAACAGAGCCCAGGCACCGCCTGACTGTGTGAACATGACTGATATGGATGGACGTGGATGCACACCTCGAGTGTCGTCATTTCAGTCCAGTTTCGAATCCATAAACTGAACCTAGTGTATCATTTTTTAATTCTCATCCTTGTGTTCAAATCCCTCCATTGCCTCACCCCTCCCGTTCTTTGTAACCTCCTCCAGCCCAATAGGTCTGTGATATTTCTGCGCTCCTCCAATTACTCTTCTGGCCTCTTGCACATCCCCGATTTTAATCGCTCCATTAATGGTGGCTGTGCTACCCAGTCCCTAAGTTCTGGAATTCTCTCCCTAAGCCTCTGCGCCTCTCTAACTCACTCATAAGAAATGAGAGCAGGAGTAGGCCATACGGCCCTTTGAGCCTGCTCCGCCATTCAACAAGATCATGGCTGATCATCGACCTCAACTCCATTTTCCCGCCTGATCTCCATATCCCTTGATTCCAACAATCTATCTATCTCAGCCTTGAATATACTCAAAAACTCAACATCCACAGCCCTCTGGGGCAGAGAATTCCAAAGATTCACAACCCTCTGAGTAAAGAAATTCCTCCTCATCTCGGTCTTAAATGTCCTACCCCTTATCCTGAGACTATGTCCCCTAGTTCTAGACACTCCAGCCAGGGGAAACAACCTCTCAGTATCTATCCTGTCAATCCCCTTCAGAATCTTGTATGTTTCAATGAGATCACCTCTCATTCTTCTAAACTCCAGAGAGTATAGATCCATTCTACACAATCTCTCATCATAGGACAGCCCTCTCATCCAGGAATCAATCTAGTGAACCTTCGCTGCACCGCCTCCAAAGCAAGCATATCCTTCCTTAGATAAGGAGACCAAAACTGTGCACAGTATCCCAGGTGTGGTCTCACCAAGGCCCTGTACAATTGTAGCAAGACTTCCTTACTCTTATACTCCAATCCCCTTACAATAAAGGCCAACATGCCATTTGCCTTCCTTATTGCTTGCTGTACCTGCATGCTAGCTTTCTGTGTTTCTCCTAAGTATATACAGACCCTTAATCTGGTATATATTAAAAATGCCTTGCTAGGCCAAAAGGTTTTTCGAAGTGAAATAAAGTTGGTGAATGTAACAGACGGTCTTTTACTGGTAAGTGGACATGGAATGTGCTTTACTAAAAGGCAGCAAACATTTGTTGAGCAAATGTGCTTTTAAAAGCAGCTGTTGAATCTGTCAGCTGCTTTGTGATGGAGATATTTCAAAAGCTGTGTATCAGATAGTAGATACTGGATAGAACATATGGTTGTGACTGCAAGGGGTAGTCATAGACAACAGAGATAAACAAAAACCCTTAGATTTGCAGACTTCGTGTCTACAACGAACAGGCCACAGGGTTGTGTAACAACTTTTGGTGGCTAAAGGGGAGGAGTCAAACCGTGGGAGTTCTGAAATACAGGACGCAACGTAACAGAGTGGTTTACTGCCACTTCTGTAAACTTTTATGAGTGAACGAACAATTTGGGCTTTGATAAATGGGTAACCACACAGGATGTGTGGGTGTGAGGGTTTGACAGCTCAAACAACTCAGGTTGGACATTAAAGGGACGCCTCTCACAATCTCTGAATGATTGATTTACTGAGAAAGGCAAGGAAAACTATATAAAAGACAGCGACTAAAACATAGCAGGACTGCAGTCGGAAGAAGGGGCCTGGCCGATCATCTCATCTTGAAGAGCTGCTGCAGTCAAAAGGCCTCCAATCAATGGATACTGGACTGATCATCTGCGGGTGGTTTTATGTATGATTTCTTGTAACATTATTGGTCTACTGCTCGAATAGTGGTTAGGGTTTTGAATCTGTCTTTCGGAAGAATAAAAGGTTAAAGGCAGAACCCATGTGTCTGGTGCAATTTCTCATAAGTCTCAAGTCCGAACTCTATAACCTGTTGGACGGGGCGAGGGGTAATTCTGCACGTCCTACACCTCCTTTAAGATGCTCCTTAAAAACCTCTCTCTTTGAACAAGATTTTGGTTACCTGTCCCAATAGCTCATGTTGTTGTTACAAGGCTCGTTGTCAAACTTTGTTTGATAACACTCCTGTGAAGTGCCTTGGGACGTTTTACTACATTAAAGGCGCTATATAAATGCAAGTTGTTGTTGACTCCCCGAGAGCTCATGACTAACAATGGTTCACTGCTACACACTGCAGTCACCTTTCCTGCCAATGGGAGGTGCTAACCACTCTAACCTTGATCTACCAATGCTGGACCTTAAAAAAAACTCTTCAGTGTTGGTAATATTTTAAGAACATTCTTGGGAGAAAAAGATATTTTGACCAGCAGACAAGCTTGTGTTTTTTTTTCTAAATCATCACAGGATAAGTTTAAATGAAGGCGAACCTACAGCTCACTCGTTCTCATCCTTCTCAAATACCAAACGTTACCCGTATTAAAAGAATGAATTGCCCTGCCAATTCAGTTGCGAACTACAGGACTTGAGATGTGCGGAACTACAACAACGTTGTTTCAAGGGGTCATCGTTGATCAATATCCACTACAATCGGGCCTTGTAGCTTCGCAAACTGCTCACCTCACACCACACTCCTTTCGATTAGCGTATCTACGGGGTGGGATGGGAGGCTTCACTGGTGGCTGGGGCTTTTGGAAATTCTGTGAAATTGCAGACACTTTCCCCCTCTCGATCGCCTTGAGAGAGTGGCGTTTATAGTCAGCCCGTGCTTGCTTAGCTATCGACCTTCTCCTTTCATCAGCCGCCTTGGATTTCCTTACTGCCAAAAGAAAGCACATGAGAAATGACACTGGATTAGGAAGGTTTGTGTAGGACTGCGAAGGTCAGTTGTCGCAAGATCGCCCTCGGCCAGATGCCATGAATTCCACTTCAACGTCACCAACGAAAATCTCTCCTGCACCAGTCAAAACAAAACACTGTCTTGGTACATGCAAACCCTCCAGATACCAAAAGTAGAGACATGCCAAATCAAACCACGAGCAACTGGGAGAGACAACATCAAATCCTGCACAGCAAATCAATTAAAAAAAAACAAGGCCGGGTATATAATATAACCCTTACATCAGCAGCTTGTCACTTTTAACAGGAGGATCTTCCGAGATATCCCTCAACCTCCTACACAAAAAGAAAAACCAACAAGGAAAATGGGAAACCGAATGCTACAGTGAGTTTACGCAAGTCTTTTCCCCATAACAATCTAGGTTCAAGTTCAAATCAAGAATAGAGGATTTTCGTTTTGGCTGTTTCTGAAGGAAAAGCACAAATGCTCATTCACTGGTTGCCTACAGCCATGCAGTTTGGTGGATACAGTCGATTTGCAATAAGAAGTCTTATGCTCGACCGCACAGTGGCCTAGTCCTGACTAACTGATGCTTGGAGGAAGCTCCTAAAAAAGAAAAAACAACCTCAAGATATGCCAAAATGCTTTTGGTCAGTGAAGTTATGCAGATAAAGGCGACAGTCAACTTGTACATGAGGGCCCACAAACAGAAATGAGGTAATGAGCAGATCATCTGTTTTAGTTGATGTTGGTTGAAGGATAAATATTGGCCAGGACACCAGGAGAACTCCCTGCTCTTCTTTGAATAGTGCCATGAGATCTTTTACATCCACCCGTGAGAGCAGACGAGACCTCAGTTTTAACGTCTCATCTGAAAGACGGCACCTCCGACCGTGCAGCACTCCCTCAGTACCGCAATGAAGTGCCAGCCTAAATGATGTGTTCAAGTCTTTGGAACGGGGCTTGAACCCAGGACCTTTTGGCTCGGAGTGGAGAGTGCTGACAATTGTGCCAAGCTGGTCTTTATCTAAAAAAAAAACACACGACATGCATATGTGCCATTCCTTTCTCTTGCGCTCTGGCTCTCAAGAGCCCCAAGGCCACGGTGGGATTGAAAATGAACTGAACATAACTCACAAAAAGAGCGATTGTGCGATGAGAGTCAGGACTGGTCTGGTGATCAGTAATCACGAGAAGCTTTGCATCATTCACAGTTCTGCTTCTACTAATTTGGTTAGCATGCCATAATTTATAATACAGCAGGCACACTTTATATTCTAGTCTTAAAAAACTTTCCACAAGAATTCACTGCAATGTCCCATTTTGCTCCGGTATATTTAATAGTTAGCTACAAATGGCTGGGATACCTTCCCGTTTTCTTGGCCGGGAAGTCCCAGGATTGTTGTCTGCCTGCCCCCACAATCACTTCTGCATAACCTGTGGTTGGCCACACCAGCAACCACGGCCTATGATTAAAATGAATCTTTTAATTAAGTTCTGAAACCCAGAAAACTTCTGTTCCTGCTCCAACACTGGATATTAAGGGAGGGAAAAAAAAACACTTTTTGGCTGCCGAGTTTCCCTACATTAAAAAACAAAGTAGTTGGTATTGTAAAGTTTAATTGGCTGTAAAGTGCTTTGGGACGTCCGGAGGTGGTGAAAGGCACTATACAAGTGAGAGTTCTTTCCCTTTCCCAATAAATAAAGAGCACTTTTCACCAATCAATGACCAGGCACTTGTGACTGCTGCAGTCAACACTCCCTATAAGTGGCATGGCCGAACAGCTCTCTGCCGGTCTCACGCAGCCCGGGACTGGCTTTTTCAATGTTAAAATTCGCTCATGAACGGAACCGTCAATGGGCCACGCACCGAAAAAAAAATTACGGGGAACAATGGCTGCAGTCCCTTTTTTAAAAAAAAGCATCTACAAAACATTACGGAGATACGACAGTTAAAGAACACCTGCTCCCCAAATAGAAGAGCGATGTCATTTTAAACTGTAATAAAGGCCCAGCGTGAGAGGAGAGGAGAACATCCTTTGTTGTTACTGCTCACATAACATCATGAACTGGTTAAGCTTGAAAACTGCTTGTGGAATCTTGTTGTGCACAAATTGGCCGTTGCATTTTCCTACATTGCAACGGTGACGTTCCCTAAAAAAAAAAATATACTTCACTGGCTGCGATTGAGATTGCAAAATGCAAGCTCTTTCACTAAACCTCCCAGGTTGTAAACTCCAGAAGCTGGGTTTCACTCCGCTTCAAGGAAGACTATTTAATCTTTTCCAATAACGGTATTTCTTCATACATATGTATGACCTCATCCCCATTAAAATGTAAAAAAAAATCAATTTTGCTAAACTATGATAAATCATATTGCTACAAGTGAGAAGCAAAATCAACTCTTCAATTAACCTGAGCTATTCAAACATGCCTAATTATTCATTTAAAAAGAAAGAAAGACCTGCATTTATATAGCGCCTTTCACGACCACCGGACGTTCCAAAGCACTTTACAGCCAATGAAGTACTTTTTTTTTTTGAAGTGTAGTCACTGTTGTAACGTAGGAAACACAGCAGACAATTTGCACACAGCAAGTTCCCACAAATAGCAATTTGATAATGACCAGATAATCTGTTTTAGATGTTGATTGAGGGATAAATATTAGGCAGGACACCAGGGATAACTCCCCTGCTCTTTTTCGAAATAGTGCCATAGAATCTTCTACGTCCACCTGAGAGAGCAGAGGGGCCTCGGTTTAACGTCTGAAAGACGGCACCTCCAACAGTGCAGCACTCCCTCAGTACAACCTGAAGGATCAAACCTGTCTCGCAAACTGTGGACAACCATCAACCGCCTCAGAACCGGTCATGGTAGATGCTGCTACCTTTTCCATAGGTGGAAGGTTAACGCACCCTGGAAGCACATCATTGAGCACTGCCCTCAGGAAATGTACAGGCAGCCTACAGGATATCCACACTATTACACCGGAAGTAGTAGTAGTAATAGTAGTGGTGGTGGTGGTGAACTGCATTGGAGGGTGAGCCTAGATTTTTGTGCTCAAGTCCCTGGAGTGGGACTTGAACCCACCACCTTCTGACTCAGAGGCAAGGGTGCTACCGACTGAACTAAAACAGCAAGTAACAGTCACAAAACTCAAACTGATAATCAAAGTGGAGAGATTTAGAAAACTAAGCTATTTGCAGACCCCTTCAAGACATACACAGGCTATAAATACCTCTATTCACAAACACAAACTCTAAAGTAATTGGCAGGATAGGTTAGAACTTTGCCTGGCACTGGACAGATGGGGATTACTAGGCCTGTTCTCTTCATCAGACTCCATTCAAAAGCTGCTCTGTTCTACAGTTGAAAGCAACCTATGCTAGCTAGAAGAAATCTCTTGGGGCTTTGTAGCTCTGCCTCCTATCAAAGTTATCCAATCATTGCCTTGCGGTTAGTCGAGGTGGCAGCCAGGATTTTGCCTCATAAGAACATAAGAAATAGGAGCAGGAGTCGGCCATCTGACCCTTCAAGCCTGCTCCGCCATTCAACAAGATGATGGCTGATCTTCTAACTCAACGCCACCTTCCTGCACTATCCCCATATCCCTTAATTCCCTTCGTTCCCAAAAATTTAATCGACCTCTATCTTGAATATACTCAACGACTGAGCATCCACAGCCCTCTGGGGTAGAGAATTCCAAAGATTCACAACCCTGAGTGAAGAAATTTCTTCTCATCTCAGTCCTAAATGGCCTACCCTTTCTTCTGTGACTGTGACCCCGTGTTCTAGATCCCCCAGCCAGGGGAAACATTTTCCCAGCATTAACCCTGTCAAGCCCCTTAAGAATTTTATATGTTTCAATTAGATCACATCTCATTCTTCTAAACTCTAAGGAATATAGGCCTAGTCTACTCAACCTTTCCTCATAGGGCAAGCCCCTCATCCCAGGGACCAGTCTAGTGAATCGTCGCTGCACTCCCTCTAAGGCAAGTATGTCTTTCCTTAGGTAAGGAGACTAAAACTGTACACAGTACTCCAGGTGTGGCCTCACCAATGCCCTGTAGAAAGTGCATCAGACAATACGTTGCTGTTTAATTTGCTGATCAAAACTCCTTTGCTGGAAGACTGACCAGGTCCAAACACCTGACGCTCCCCCGTTCCCCCACTCCAAGCGGGTAGGTCTTTGGTGCCAAGGCTACTTTGACAACAGCCAGTGTCAAATGAAAGAGCTAGAGGATTTTGACGGAGGCACAGAGACTACCGATCCAACGCTACAAATCAATGCGCAAGTTCAACTGGGTTTCTTTCAACCAGTAGCAGGATACAAAAACTAACATTGTCTCTTCAATCAGCATGATTACTTTCAGCATTCATGACCAGCTTGGAGACTTTGGAACATGTCATGCACTTAATTGCCTGAAAGTGCCAAACACATCGTTGAGGGTTGGGTATTGCTGGCAAGGCTCACCACCAGAAAGTGGGGCTTAGGTCCACTTGCTGCCCTGCAGTGCAATTGGTGAAGTCGCAAGAGTAGGACTTTAACTAGAGCAATACCAAGTTAATGCAGGTCTCAATGAACGTGGAAAACAAAACTCAGATAATGGTGTATTGATGGCAATGTTACAACAGAAACAGTACTGGAAAAAAAAACTTAGGAAAGGCATTAGCTGCCTGATAAATAGTATCTTCACAAATCAATGTGCTAACAGGTGAATCATAAACATCAGAGCTTTGGCTCTGCCTAACACTGACCCTGGGATCAGAGTTTTCTCCTGCATTGGTCTTAACCAGCAGGAAACCACACTGATGCAAATCCTGGACTACGTTCAGTGGTGCATCAATACAGAACCACACCGATGCAAATACTGAACGATTTTTGGTCATGCACTGATCAGTAGTCCCCCTCCTCTGAAATCCTTCCTGAAGGCAGGTTTTGGAGCTTGAACTTTCGACCGAAGTGGAGCAGCGCAAGTGACTGCAATTCTCGAACAAGTTCTCGGGTAGAAACATAGAAAAATCGGAGCAGGAGTAGGCCATTCGGCCCTTCGAGCCTGCTCCGCCATTCAATATGATCGTGGCTGATCCTCTATCTCAATACCTTATTCCCGCTCTCTCCCCATACCCCTTGATGCCTTGTGTGTCTAGAAATCTATCTAACTCCTTCTTAAATATATTCAGGTAAACCCCAGCACTTTGATGACTGCTGCAAGGAGGCAAAATCTTACATGCAAACAGTCACCAATGGCCCACTGCTTCCTTTGTACGTGGGGGAACAAATAAGGAATGAGCACGAAAAGTCCCCCTGTAGTTACGTAGAAACCATCACCATCATATTAACCATATGAAATTAACTGTAGAACACGTGGGAATAATATAACAGCCTTTTCTAATCTGCGATCAGGTAGAAACTAGATGAACTTTGATACTCTACATAAAAATCAGTTTATGTAGAGATAAAGGCTGTACCCAGTGGAATTCCAATTACACCTTTTGTAAATGAGCCAAATCTACCCAGCGCACTTCTGGGTCTCTTTAAGCTTTGCTACACTGCAAACTTACTGCTCTTTCATAACTGAATACTGCGTCCAGCAGTAAATTCTCCTTTAGTACTTCTACTTCAAGTCATTAGAAACCCACCCTTTCCATCCACATGCACTCTGCATTCCCTTTATTGCTGCCTTGTGAATCCTCCTCCTAATTGGACGATAGATCAGTGGGTCGCTAGTGTGCACTGCTCTGCGCTCAACCAATAGGAGACCTGTTTTTTGAAAGGGCAGATTGATGAAGGCTTAGGGTTTCCCTCAGGACAGGCAATCTCCACAGTCAATGAAGTAGCTGCAAATATTAGCTGGTAGATGTCAATGTGAATCATGACTCCAAGCCCAGAACCAGTTAGAATCTGAAGACAAATCTCCAAGTGGATTATTTTCAAATCAACAAGTTTACATTAGGACTCACAAATCCCCTAGCAACCAGACTGTCACACATGAACAGGAACCCTAATTACTGACGTGTTTGGTTTTATTTTTAAGGCCACGACTGAAGGAACTATTCTTTCCTGCTGCTTTCAGAAGACGTGGGTTGCAGTTTTATGCACCTTATGTACAAGGGGAGTTCTCCCCAGTGTCCTGGACAATATTTATTCTTCAAGCAACATCACTAAAACAGATTATCTGGTCATTATCACATTGCTGTGTATGGGAGCTTGCTGTGCAGAAATTGGCTGCCGCATTTCCTACATTACAACAGTGACTACCCTTCCAGAGTAGTTGATTGGCTGTAAAGCGCTTTGGGACATCCGGAGGTCGTAAAAGGTGCTATATAAATGCAAGCCTTTCTTTCTTTACTTTATCCCACTTTTTGGCCAAGGTCATTCATGCATTATCTGGTACATCACTCATTGAATCCAACGGGTCCCCGATATCTATCATCTATCTCATCTCTTGCCTTTACAATTCCAGAGATTGGGAGCCCTACAATTCCAGAGATTGGGAGCCTCCTTATGACCTGGGTTTCTGCCTTTGATAAATGTACTGAAATAGAATGAAGGCCAATGTGCAACAATGCAGGCCTACGACAAGTTGGCTCATGGCTCCTGAATGACTTGTGGTTGGGAGTAACTTGTACTTACAGCTCTCTCGCCATTCTGGATCTTCCTTTTCATTCTTTTGCACCATTTCTTGATCTTCCTTCAGGTTAATGTACAACTGCTGGGTTCTCTCCTCTTCCAGAAGCTTGATCTCCTCCTCTTGTCGTTTACGTTCCTCCTCCTCTTTTTGCTTTACGATAACAGATGAATTCCGTTACTTATTGAGAACATCCAACAATGCGTTTCATATTTATAATCAGCTTTAAGGAGCTGGAAATAATTTTGATAAACAAACATTTTTTTCCAAACATTCAGGAAAAAAAAAAGTCTCTTTGTGCCATCAAACAGTGCATGATAAAGCAGCAACAATACCGTACAGGCATTACAATATCCTACTAAGCAAATAACCAAGAACCAGCAGCAAGACATGACGCAATTCATTCGAGTGACATCCACGACATTTAAACCCTAAAGTCCAATGGCCAGTTACTTATCTGCTTCCTACTCTTAGGAGCGGCTGTTCGTCTCGCATTTCTCATTGCTCACGAGTTAGTCATTTTTACATTAAAAAGTAAACATTTTTACTGCTCCAGAAACTGTATGTGGAACATAAAAGGAAAGACTAAAATCAAAAAGCTGTGCAGGCGATTGTATTGTCTAAAGGATTTGCTGACGTAATTTGACTGGAGGACTTCCACGAGCGTTGGACTGCTGACTGGGAGACCAAAATTGAGATGCTAGGTCTTCCACTCAGAATTTCTCTCTTGACTAAGGGCAAGATTTTAAAAACGTGTCACTTAAAAAATTGGCTTGGGTTACATTTGATGACAAATTTTTAAAAAAAATAAAGGAGCCATGCTGACACACGCATGCACCTTAGATGAAAGCAGCTGTTTGCTTGGCTTCCAAAAGTAAACAGACTGTGAAGGTCAATATTTACAGTATCCACACTGGGGAATAATGACGCACATTATTATGAATCTCAAACCCCGTAAATATGAACACAGATTTCAACAGTGGAATTTAAAAGTATCCATTTCAGGACAAGCCTTCCATGGCTAATTATGAGGGAGTTGGATCAACAAAGGAAAAGAAACGGAACGGACAGGGAGGTCACTCCACTGGCATGCATCAAGGGTTAAATATTTATCCCCCTTCAATAGCTGTTGTAACTTATCTAAATCAGGACAGCCTTGCTATTCTGGTCACCAACTTGGTTTCAGGGCCACATGGAGCACTTCATTCACCTCTGTACGTCTGCTGTGCAGTTGATGGGCACTGGGGGACAACTAAAGAACCCCCGAGGTTTTATTCACCTTCTTATGGCTAGCTTTTGAAGGGATCAAATGTGGAGACAATTGAGGCCCGTGGTCTGATGAAATAAAAGGGTTCCTGGCTCTTATCTGGTGAAAGTTTAGTGATCTGGTTGTGTGCAGATAAGCAAATATGAGTTTCTAAACCATTTAGGCATAAATAAAAACAACTTGCAATCTTACCAGGGCAGGGCCCTAAATAAAAATAGACCCAGTCTTATCGCTGAACTGCCATATACAACTATGCCGTTATGATAGAATGTGCAGTGCAATAAATAAACCTCACAGCAAACTTCATACAAGGAGGTCAAAAATATCGGAGACGACAACAGCTCCAGGCTCAGCTGTCGTGTCTCCCTGGCCAAATAGCCGGCCAAGGCCCACTGTCCAAACTTCCAAAGCTACCTAGGCAAGGCACCCCTGCATGAATCAGCATATGCGAAAGAGAAAGGGGGAAACTAGACAGTGCTGGTCACATCCTTGGTATTCCACAGATGGGCAGATTCTGGCTGGTTGAATGCAAAAAAAAAAAACGAAGCTAAGTTCCTGCTCCTGATTGCTACCTATTAACTCCTGCTGGACATCGCAAGAGAGTGTTGATATCTGGCAAGGGGTTAAGATCAGGAGAGCACCGACAACCTGCACATTCCAACAGCCTTTTCATACCCACTGCCTGTACTCAAAACTCCTTAATGGACATGTGGATGTGTAGCCCCTGCAGGAATAACCACCATGGAGGAGAGTGGGGTGGGGTGGGGGCGGGGAGAGAACAGGAGAAAATTGGGCATGGGAGGAAAGGGGGGGGGGGGGGGAGGGGAGCATCGTTCCCGCTAAGCTGCGGCGATCACCGGCTTTTACATGGAATAAACCGCGCATGCGTGAAAATTTGAATGGGCCGCGCAGCCAGTTAAAAAGGAACCGCGCACGGAAATAACATTGGAGGGGAGTGCCGTTTACCTTGAGTTCCATTTGGATTCGCTCATGTTCAGCAGCTGCTTTTGTGGCCTGCTCTGCTTCTGCTTTCTTCTCAACCTCCTTCTGTCTCAAGGTATCCTTGGCGCCCTTTTCCTCCATCTTAAGCGAGCCAGAGAATCTGCGAATCAATTCCTTTTCTTTCACCTTCCTGTCCAAAAAAGAGCTTATTTAAAAAAAAAACCACACATACACTGGAATCCTGTTGCGCAGGCACTGGATTGCTCCTCCAATCCGCAATAGCTCAACACGTGCATCTACTTGGTAGTTGAGCCATCCAGGCCAGGAAGGTTACATTCAAATCCAAGTCTGTTCTGGGACAGCTTTATAAGAGCAAGGCGGTTACGCTTGAACTGTATAAAACACTAGTTAGGCTCCAGCTAGAGTACTGCGTACAGTTCTGGTCACCACATTACAGGAAAGATGTGACTGCACTAGAGAGGGTATAGAGGAGATTTACGAGGATGTTGCCGGGAGTCGAGAATTTTAGCTATGAGGAAAGATTGGATAGGCTGGGGTTGTTTTCTTTGGAGCAGTGGAGGCTGTGGGGAGACATAATTGAGGTGTATAAAATTATATGGGGCCCAGATACAGTAGATAGGAAGGATCTATTTCCCTTAGCAGAGAGGTCAATAACCAGGGGGCATAGATTTAGAGCAATTGGTAGAAGGATTAGAGGGGAGTGGAGGAGAACTTTTTTCACCGCTGGCAGTAGGTGTCTGGAACTCACTGCCTGAAAAGGTGGTAGAGGCAGAGACCCTCAGCTGCAAAGTGGGATTAGGGTGGATAGCTCTTTTTCAGCTGGCACAGACACAATAGGCCGAATGGCCTCCTTCTGTGCTGTAAATTTCCAGAAGGTAGCATTACCAGTCTCAGCACTGATGGTTTAGGCAGTAGAAAAAGTTGATGCTCACAGTAATTGTGACTTAGGCAAAGTATTGGAGGGGGCCTTTTTTTTTAATAATCGTTCATGGGATGTGAGCGTCGCTGGCAAGGCCAGCATTTATTGCCCATCCCTAATTGCCCTCGAGAAGGTGGTGGTGAGCCGCCTTCTTGAACTACTGCAGTCCGTGTGGTGAAGGTACTCCCACAGTGCTGTCAGGGAGGGAGTTCCAGGATTTTGACCCAGCGACGATGAAGGAATGGCGATATACTTCCAAGTCAGGATAGTGTGTGACTTGGAGGTGGTGGTGTTCCCATGCGCCTGCTGCCCTTGTCCTTCTAGGTGGTAGAGGTCGTGGGTTTGGGAGGTGCTGCCAAAGGAGCCTTGGCAAGTTGCTGCAGTGCATCTTGTAGATGGTACACACTGCAGCCACGGTACGCCGGTGGTGGAGGGAGTGAATGTTTAAGGTGGTGGATGGGGTGCCAATCAAGCGGGCTGCTTTGTCTTGCATAGTGTCGAGCTTCTTGAGTGTTGTTGGAGCTGCACTCATCCAGGCAAGTGTGCCTTGTAGATGGTGGAAAGGCTTTGGGGAGTCAGGAGGCGAGACACTCGCCGCAGAATACCGAGCCTCTGACCTGCTCTTGTTGCCACAGTATTTATGTGGCTGGTCCAGTTAAGTTTCTGGTCAATGGTAACCCCCAGGATGTTGATGGTGGTGGATTCAGCGATGGTAATGCCGTTGAATGTCAAGGAGCAGTGATTAGACTCTCGCTTGTTGGAGATAGTCATTGCCTGGCACTTCTGTGGCGCGAATGTTACCTGCCACTTATCAGCCCAAGCCTGAATGTCATCCAGGTATTGTTGCATGCGGGCATGGACTGCTTCATTATCTGAAGAGTTGCGAATACCGCTGAACACTGTGCAGTCATCAACGAACATCCCCATTTGTGACCTTATGTTGGAGGGAAGGTTATTGTTGAAGCAGCTGAAGATGGTTGGGCCTAGGACACTGCCCTGAGGAACTCCTGCAGCAATGTCCTGGGGCTGTGATGATTGACCACCAACCACCACAAACATCTTCCTTTGTGCTAGGTATGACTCCAGCCAGTGGAGAGTTCCCCCCGCCCCCCCAACCCCGATTCCCATTGACTTCAGTTTTACTAGGGATCCTTGATGCCACACCTGGTCAAATGCTGCCTTGATATCAAGAGCAGTCACACCTCTGGAATTCAGCTCCTTTGTCCAAGTTTGGACCAAGGCTGTAATGAGGTCTGGAGCGGAGTGGTCCTGGCGGAACCCAAACTGGGCAACAAACTGACACTTATAGAACTGAACACCAACAAGGAGTCAACATCTTGGAGACAATTGGTTGGGGAAAAAAAAAAATCAGCAAGAAGTTTGTACACTTCATCCAAGCTGTGCCGCACGCAGTTACTGCCACTGACCACACCAGATGTGCACAGAAGAGTTAAATGTACGTGACCGCACAATATGCAATAAATTTAAACACAATAGCTCAGGGTCTAATCACATAATCCAACCACAGGAATCTACTGACTGTTCAGAGCTTTGGGTAGACACCCCAAGTAACACTATAGGTGGGAGCATGTTTCAAGGCTGCAACACATTTCACTTCAGATGGGCCCCGAAAACTTGCAGGTGCCAATCCTTGGCACATACACCTGCCCACAGCCACCATCACTGACCCCACTGAGGTTCACAGGGTCAGGGGGCATGGCCAGGAGAAGTAGGCTTTTGGTAATATGAGGCATACACAAAGACACCAGAAACAAGCGCTCTACTCGGAGCTCCGACACGGCAAGAGAGCCCCAGGTGGGCAGAGGAAATGCTTCAAGGACACCCTCAAAGCCTCCTTGAAAGAGTGCAACATCCCCACCAACACCTGGGAATCCCTGGCCCAAGACCGCACGAAGTGGAGGAGAAGCATCCGGGAAGGCGCCGAACACCTCGAGTCTCTTCGCTGGGAGCAAGCGGAAGCCAAGCGCAAACAGCGGAAGAAGCGCACGTCAACCCAAGCACCCCACCCACACACCCCTTCAACCACCGTCTGCCCCACCTGCGACAGAGACTGTAGGTCCCGCATTGGACTCATCAGTCACCTGAGAACTCATTTTGAATGTGGAAACAAGTCATCCTCGGTTCTGAGGGAGGGCCTAAGAAGAAGAGAAACACTGAAAATAGCCAGCCTTTTTTTGGTTGGGTTGCGGGGGGGCGGTGCGGTGGTGCCAAGTTTTTCTCTCCATCCCGCCCCCCCCCCCCCCCCCCAAAAGAACTGTATGCCACTGTGCCTCCCTTACAATCTTCCCTCCCCTATTATAATTCTGGGCAGCTCACCTTCTAGGATCCATGCCCTGAACCTGGCTTGGGCCCTCAAGTGGGCCTGACTTCCACCATTTCAGCTGGGTCGACCTTATTACCCGTAGCAGCGCCAATCGAACGCTGAGCCCCGACTGAGGGCTGAGGAGCAAGAACTCTCGACCAAGGGAATTGCCACCTCCCTTTACAGGCGTCCTCGTAGGAGGCGGGTGGAAGCTGCGCCACCAAAAGACCATCTCAGAAACATCTGCAAAGGCTGGGACCCAGTTGGTGGCTGTTCCAGCAGACTCCTGCCAGTCTTATGGTGGCAGGCCACTAGAACGGCTGTGGATTATCAGGGCCACAATAATGTTTATGACCTTATGTGAGCCTCTTGATGGAATAGCAGGGTCTCAAAAGGCAATAATCTAAGAGTTATTGTTACAGGACATTAATGACTAGACATAGAACAACCCTAGACATGCAACAACCAGGTTTGCAGGTTCAATAGAGTGGGGGGTGGGGGGTGCGGGGGAAAGGAAGGAAGGAAATAAAACAAACGTGACTTGACAGCTATCTGGATTTACACTGAGCATTTCCTCCATGTTCAATCTTAAGGTTCCAACAGGACCGGTTGCTAGTATTTCTCCCCCCCCCCCCCACACACAAGCAATCAAGTTCTTGGTTTGGGAGTTTAAAAAAAAATTGAGAAGCTTCCGAGTTTGAATGCCAACTGCGACAAACACAGAGAAACATGAAATTCTGTTTGGGTTTCGTCAATCTTCCCACTGTAACTCGGAAGACTGGCAAAACCCCAAGGAAAACGAGACCCTCAACTGTCCCTGGACCTCCTCTCCCTTCTCATCCCCCACCGCAAAGATCCTACACTTTTTTTAAAAAAAAAGAAAAAAATGGTTTGTGCAGATTGGGCTCCTAGCTCAAGGGGCCGATTGGAATGTTGATGAGTTCGGGGGGGGGGGGGTTTGGGCAACTTCTGCCCCCACGGTCAGGTCGGCAGGCGGGTGGGTGGGAACTGGAGATGCTTGCACCTGCCTGGCCCATACTAATGAGGCGCCCTCCTATTGACCCTGCAAAGCACAACGGTGGCAGTACCATCGGGTGCTAGGCTGGCGGAACAATCAGGATTGTGACCAGAGGAATTTCACACCTCAGACTTTGCTACCTTCTATCAGTGACTTTGCTTTTTTTTTTGGCTGTTGTTGACTCTGCCAAACAGTCAGAACAATTGAGACCTTTCAACTGCATCATTGGACAGGCTTCCTGGCACCGGATTCTAAGCGACACCGATTATTGCTATTTATGACTAAGGGCAACCTTCCCTGCTCTAAGAAAATGCGGAAAGGAGAGCGGGAGTTGGACAGATTGAAAAGTGGAAAGGGGATAAAAAAGAAAACCCAAGATCATTTCAAAAATGTTTGAATGTTAATTATTAATAACAGCATCTAACCACAGGATAAAAATAAGCCACGTTACCCAGTCAAAACAGGAAATACATAGCAGGTTACTCAGCATCTGAAACTGGGGGTTGGGGTGGGTGAGAAAATTAATTTTGGGTGTTTGAACTACGATCAAACTTCTCCCCCCACCCCCCGCCTTGTATTAGAACGGTTTTGAATATCCACAGATACAGAGGACGAGACCGACATTAAATATAGTCCATTAAGATAAGCAGACAAGTTCTGAAAGTCTCAATTCAAACTACTGTACTTGAATTAGTGAGCTCCAAACTAGTTGCCAAAAGCTGGTAACCAATTCATTTATTTCACAATCAAATGCTGGTACAATCCAGCTGAATGGCAATTCATTAAAGTAAAGCTAAATGAAAGAGTTGAAGTTAAGCCCCTTAGGCTGCTGTTTTCATATCTCCACACTCTTCCAATACTGCACACTGTTCCCCAAAGGAAGGATTCGCCGGCTGATCAACAGTGCGACAGGCCGCGACATGAGCGCTTCTTCCGTGGCCACAGCCATCTTTATATCAGCCGATGGGTTAATCCCACACGGCGGGAGGGTTTTACGGGCTCCCGCAACCCATACACTGGAGGGGGGGCACCCACACTCAGGACACAAGCATCCCGGTGGACGGCAACCTAGAATTCAAAGCCGGAGCTCCGGTCTCCACCCGTCAGGACTGTCTGGACCCGGCACCTGATGACCCAGAGGTGGGAATGTTACCACTAGGCCAAGGGCTCGCTCCAGACCTTCTAGGCGAAAACTACAATGCAATTTGGCAACGGCCCAATAACTGCCTTCTCAGCTCGGAATACCAACCAAACAGAATCAAATCCAAGAGTCGGACAGCAATTGCACCTGTAATTATAACTAAAATGCAGGATTGGTTTCATATTAATACTGAAGTACAAACACTGTGGCTCCATGATTGGAAGTAACAGCACCAGACTTTCAAAAAAATGCCGTATTTCACAAATGCAGAGGAAAAATAAGAATGTTTATTTTGGGGATAACAACAGAAAATGCTGGAAGCGCTCAGCAGGCCAAGCAGCAGCCGTGGAGAGAGAAACAGAGTTAACGTTTCAGGTCTGTTACCCTTCATCAGAACTGGAAAAAGGTTAGAGATGTAACAGGTTTTAAGCAGGTGCAGAGGCCGGGAAAGGGGGGAGGGGAGGGGAGGGGAGGAAGGAACAGTCTGTGCTAGGTGGAAGGCAGGAGAGATTAAAAGTTGCAAATGGGGATGGCAGAATCATCAACAGCCACCTGAAAAATGGGGGCAGGGGTTATAGTCTGAAATTGTTGAACTCAATGTTGAGTCCAGAAGGCTGTAAAGTGCCTAATCGAAAGATGAGGTGCTGTTCCTTGAGCTTATGTTGAGCTTATTTTGGGGAATGGATTCATAAAAGATGAGCGGAGGGATTTTTTTTTGCAAAGCCTAAGTTCTTTGATGTACCAAGATCAATGGTGGAGAATTCGAACTGTTGACTTGCATCCAAGACCAAACATTAAAGCGTTCGAGTTTCAGATTTTTCATGGTTTCATTTGTATGACATTAAAGTTGGGATTAGAACATAATCGAATCTTGCACTAAATTATTCTCCTTCTTCCCCCCACCCCCATCCTTCAGGTTTTTCCCAAGCCACGCACCATTAAGCTAGCTTAGATAGCAGGCAGGTGACCAGCCAATAGGGATGTTGGAGACAGTGGCCCAGAATGACCCAGCTCTCAGGGGGGGGGGGGGGGGGGGGTGGGAGGACGTTCTCTCACACTCCACTGCCATTGCTCAACAACCCAATCGGGCGTTCCAGCAACAGCATTCTACGTCCAGCGACTCACTAGTGTAGTACATCAATATATCAGCCTGCTGCGTTACTGCACCACTGTCACTGTTCCATTTAAACCTGTGTACGGAATGAATTGCCTCAAGATGTAGAACCACTTTCCCCTTTGAAATACTTATTAGCTCATTTGTTGACATGCTAAATACAGTGAATCTTTGACCCAAACTGAAATGGGTTTTACACGTTAATCGCCGATTCCAAAGTCTTGGACTTGACATATACAAGCTTAGCTTTCATCTTATGCCAAAGTCATCACCAGCATGGGAAGATTCTTGACACACAGACACCAGTTCACACTCTATTGCAGACATTTAGCTTTTGAGGACAGCTCAAAGGGCCTTTTGCACTGTAGGTTTGATTTTCATATCCAGTCACTATAAGCTGGAAATAAGAATGTTGTTACTGCAGAATACCAGAAGTGGAAAAGGAATATTCCATACCTCAGTTCTCCCGCCTCTTTTTGAGCCTGTTGTCTTGCTCGCTCTGCAATTATTTCATCACAAATTTGGTCATAGCGTTTGTCTCCTGGGCCGTGACCCATTACCCAGACCCACACGTCATTATCCGCTGCCAGCAACCAGCTGACCGACTTCCCATTCTCTGCACGTGGAAGAAGAGAGTTTGAATGTTATTTTAAATATTTGCTAAAGAAAGTAGTTCACTTTCCTAATTAGAGATCTTTGAAGAACTATGCACTGAAGTCTTTCAGTAGTTCTGCTCCTCAAATTAAATACCACAGCCGAGAGCTCCGAGGGTACGAAGACTCAGGGTGTACCAGTGCATGGAGAGTACGCATGCGAAGGGTGTGCCAGGGCACGGAGGGTATGCTGGGCGTACCAACACGCAGGATGTGCCAGTGCACAAAGTGTACCAACACACAGGGTTTAACTGGGAATTTTAAAAGGGAAGAGATAGGATGGGGATGAGGAGTGGTAGGAAGGGGAGAGGATGGAGATCACAATGGGAGTGAGGGCGTGGGGGGAGGAAGGGCTGGCGAGGGGATGAGAAGGAAGCCACCGAGTACTGCAGGCCACATTTTCTCCACCAGTATGCAGCCCCGCACCTGCCATGTCTCCACAACCACCCTTTCATTTTTTCCTTTCAAGTGGGAGGCGTGACAAGGTAAGGAACTGCTGAGGGCTGGAGGCTGCATTTGACAATGGAGATTGCAGGGGAAATGTGACCTGCAGCCCTCGGTGCCCCTGTCCCAGCCACGCCCCATCATCCACTCCCAACCGAAAAGGAGGGGGGGGGGGGGGGGGGGGAAAACTTTGCAAGGTTTTAATTCATTATTTCCGTGTGTTTGGGACAGTAGTGGAAAGTTGAGACAACAGTTAAAGGGCAGTACTGTTTGTCACAAGTGCACAATAAAGCACTTATTCTCTTAATTTTCACTGAACAAAACTGCGGGAACACCATCTCCTGACTCTGGTCTTTGATGAATTAACAATATACATTATTTCTAAAAAGAAATCAGTCTACCATGAACCGAGCTTGGTGCAAGAGTCATCCGCACGGATGGCTCAAAATACCCGTTTAAAAGTTTAATGAAAGCTTTCCTCCTGCAGAGTTCCTTTTCCCCTGCCTCTCCTGGGAGTAGCAAACTGTACAGGGGTACGGTTCCACAGCTTCGGCCAGACCTCTAGCACAGAGCTTGATTGGCCGTTCTTCCTGTGCGACTCTGAATGACAAGTGTCAGCAGGCCACCCAGCAGAGATCGACCCAGTCCTCACTCTCACCTCGGAGTCAGAAAGTTATGGGTTCAAGTCCCACTCCAGCGGCTAGAGTACAAAATCTAGGCCAACAGTGCAGTACTGAGGGAGTGCTGCACGGTCAGAGGTGCCTTCTTTCGGATGAGATGTTAAATCAAGGTGTGGACGTAAAAAATGCCAGTGGACTATTTTGAAGAACAGGGGAGTTTTCCCTGGTGAGCTTTGCTTGTTGTCCCTGGTGGCATGGCCAAGATCAGGACCTCATCATGTGAGGAAGAATAAGGGTGAACTCACACCAGACTGGTCTGTGAACATAGGAACAAGAATAAGCCAGTCAGCCTCAGGGGAGAGGAAAGGGGAGAGGAAAGGGAGAGGAAAGGGGAGAGAGACTTGTATTTATATAGCGCCTTTCACGACCACCGGACGTCTCAAAGCGCTTGACAGCCAATGAAGTACTTTTTGAAGTGCAGTCACTGTTGCAATATGGGAAACATGTTAGCTCCATATACCTTGATATCTTTACCTAAGAAAAATCTATCGATCTTCGTCTTGAAAGCTCCAATTATCCCAGCATCCACAGCCTTTGGGTGGAGAGAATTCCAGATATTTACTGGACAATATTGATCCCTCAACCAGCATCACCAAAAACAGATTGTCTGGTCATTATCACATTGCCGTTTGTGGGACAGATTGCGGTGCACAAATTGGCTGCACAATAGTGACTACACTTCAGAATTACATCATTGTCTGGGAAGGGCTTTGGGGCATCCAGAGATAGTGAAAGTCACCATAGAAATGCAAGTTCTTTCTTTATTTTTATCTCTCTCTCTGCCCCCTCCTTCCCGAACAAAACGAGGCCCTCCCGAGATCAGTTAACTCAAACATCGATGAATGAAACTTAGTGTCTCAGTGGTTCACCCGCACACCAGGTGCTGGGCTGGCATATTCAGCTCTGGCCAATGAAGGCTTCACTTGTCCCCAGTTGATATTTTCACGCAGCACAGGGTAATTTCAGTCCAAATGGAAAATTGCATAGCACTGTACCACAAGTCTCTATTTAACATCAGTTCCTGATTACATTGCATACTGGGTGAAGCAGCGCTATGTAAACTGCACATAAAATGATGGCTTTGGCAGGGAGAAGGCAATCACCCTCTGCACAGCTTTCTTTGCATCAGAGGAAGAGAGCTGGGAGTTCTGCAACTTGCTGCTGGTTTTGATAAACCGGTTTGACAACTCTGTCCCTCACAACTTTTGCTTTTACAGCTTTTTCTGTGGTTTAATTTTCCCGAGGAAATTCGGTTTTGTTTAAATGTATAAGACACACAAAGCTTCCAATCACTGAAACTTCATTCTGTCTACTTCCCCTCCCTGTCCCGCGCCCAACCCCAAAAGGGGTTAACTGAGGAATTATGATGTTCAAAGCTTCACCTAAAACTCCACATTGCACCAACTTTGGTGCTGAACTTACTTGCTCATGTTGCACTTAGAAAAACTAGTACAGGTTGCATATGGAAGATCTCCACCAGACCTAATCCGTAATTTTTAAAAATTACAACACAATTCAAAACTACTGTAAGGTAGATCTAGGGGAGTCATTTGCAGGGCTATGGGGAAAGAGCAGGGGAGTGGCACTAATTGGATAGCTCAAAGAGCCGGCACAGGCACGATGGGCCGAATGGCCTAATTCTGTGCTGTGTGATTCTATTAGTATAATTGGACTTGCTGCATATACCCATGTATTGGCGCCCTACTTATAACAGGACCCTCCCTCCTCAAAAGCAATTCCTGCAGTCCTCTTTTAAGACAGTAGGCAACATTAAAAAGCTCACGAGCATCAAAATTCTCATCTGATGCCCACAAATATTTCCTCTGTGTTTTGTCATTTCAAACAGCGCGCTCCCATCAGTTTTTAAATCTGGTCGGCCCTCCAGCGCAGTTATATTTAAATGGAAGCTCTCCCCCCTCTCTCCCAACTGCAGTCCTGGTGCCACGATTTGAAATCTGCTCTCCCTGTATAGATTCTGCTGGGCGACGTCAGTTTTTCCAAAATCAGCAGCTGGGAGCCGCGAGCGAAATGAAAAGAGAGAGAGTGAGATTGTCCACTTAAATATCACAGGAGGAGCCAGGCCAAAAGAATGCATTTGCTCTTGCTTTGCCCCAAAGGCACTCCCACAGTGAAAAAATGAGAAAAAGAATTCTGTCCGCCCACATTAAGGTGAAGCCCGGCCCTGGGGTGTGAATCTGATTGAGAAATGTTTGGTGGAGCAGAGCAACAGATGAGAGGAGTTTGGTGCCATTGCTCCAGTGCTATATTTAAAAGGAACCTCTCCTCCCAATTTCAGTCCAAGCTCCCATTTCTGATTCGAATTTCTAGGAGGGATAAAATTGTAAAGCAGAGAAGTGATGTTAAACTTGTATCGAACCTTGGGTTAAACCACATCTTCGCATACTGTGCACAGTTCTGGTCACCATCTTATAAAAAAGGATCTAGAGACACTGGAGAAGGTGGACGATACCAGAACTGAGGGGTTATACCTATTCGGAAAGATTGAACAGGCTGGGGCTCTTTTCTCTAGAAAAGAGAAGGCTGAGGTTGACCTGATAGAGGTCTTTAAGATTATGAAAGGGAAGAGGTTTCCACTTGTGGGGGAGACCAAAACTAGGGGACATTAATATAAGATAATCACTAATAAATCCAATAGGGAATTTAGGAGAAACTTCCTGACCCAGAGAGCGGTTAGAATGCGGAACTCGCTACTACACGGAGTAGTTGAGGCAAATAGCATAAGATGCATTTAAGGGGAAGCTAGATAAACACAGGAAGGAGAAAGGAACAGAGGTTATGGTGATAAGGTTAGAAGAAGAGAGGTGGGTGGAGGATCGTGTAGAGCATAAACACCAGCATGGACCAGTTGGACCGTTTCTGTGCTGTACATTTTATGTAAATCTAAGGGTAGATACAGGGAGAGGGAGTAGCAGGAGCCAGGAGGGAGCTGCTATTTAAATATCACGATGCTGGAAGAGCAGAGGGAACCAGCAGCCAATAGCAGTGTGCTGCCTGGTTCATAGTCTGTGTAGGAACTACCCAGCAAAGAGAGAATCAGCCAGCAGGAAAACTTGAGGAATGTTAAGATCAGAGGATAAAATGGCCCTCTACTTTTAATTCAAAGAGGACTTAAATTGCTCATCTTACACACATAAATACGGTACTTTTAGATTTTTTTTTGCTTTAGCCTTATAGAAAAGGTAGATTTTTTGAGAGAGAATATGTTGAAAACGTTTTACAACAGGAAAGATAGGGATCCAATATAGGATAATTCATTTGGCCCAGCGAGTTAGCACACAATGACTTTTCACCTCCAGGACTGCGTTCAAATCTAGACCAGACAATGGGATAAAAACTCCCCTAAATTAGCAAAAGAAAGATTCAAATATCAATTTACATTCTGCTGACTTTGTATGAGGAATATTTTTGTTCCAACATTGAGCACGAATGGGATCCAGGTTATTTGCTTCAAGAAGTTACAACATTAATAAAATCAGCAAGTGCTTGGGATTCAAAAGTGTCTTCAGCTCCCTCAAGCTGTCCCTCAGCAATCCAGCAACGGGAATGGTAATATAATGGTTATGTTACTGGATTAATGATCCAGAGACGCGAGTTCAAATCCCACCATGGTAGCTGGGGAATTTAAATTCAGCTAATTAAATAAATGATAAAAACTCATCTGGTTCACTAATGTCCTTTAGGGAAGGAAATCTGCCGTCCTTACTTGGTCTGGCCGATATATGACCCCAGACCCATAACAATGTGGTTGACTCTTAACTGCCCTCTGAAATGGACAAGCAAGCCACTAGCAAGTTGTAAGAAATCACTTTGAAAAGCAATAAGAAGAATAAAACCGGACGGACCACCCGGCATCGACTTCAGACATGACAATGGTACACCCAGCCCAGATGACCCTGCAAATCCTCCTCACTAACATCTGGGGACTTGTGCCAAAATTGGGAGAGCTGTCCCACAGACTAGTGAAGCAACAGCCTGACATAGTCATACTCACAGATTCATACCTTTCAGCCAATGTCCCAGATGCCTCCATCACCAGAGGTGGCAGCACAGTGGTACACAGTTAGGAGGGAGTGGCCCTGGGAATCCTCAACATTGACTCCAGACCCCATGAAGTCTCATGGCTTCAGGCCAAACATGGGCAAGGAAACCTCCTGCTGATTACCACATACCGCCCTCCCTCAGCTGATGAATCAGTACTCCTCCATGTTGAACACTACTTGGAAGAAGCTCTGAGGGTAGCAAGGGCACAGAATGTATGGGACTTCAATGTCCATCACCAAGACAGCTCGGTAGCACCACTACTGACCGAGCTGGCCGAGTCCTGAAGAACATAGCTGCCAGACTGGACATGCGGCAGGTGGTGAGAGAACCAACACGAGGGAAAAACCTACTTGACCTCATCCTCACCAATCTACCTGTCGCAGATGCATCGGTCCATGGTAGCAGTGACCACCGCACAGTCCTTGTGGAGATGAAGTCCTGTCTTCATTCAGCGGACACCATCCATTGTATTGTATGGCACTACCACCGTGCTAAATGGGATAGATTCAGAACAGATCTAGCAGCTCAAAACTGGGCATCCATGAGGCACTGTGGGCCATCAGCAGCAGCAGAATTGTATTCCACCACAATCTGTAACCTCATGACCCGGCATATTCCTCACTCCCATTACCATCAAGCCAAGGGACCAACCCTGGTTCAATAAGGAGTGTAGAAGAGCATGCCAGGAGCAGCACCAGGCTTACCTAAAAATGCAGTGCCAACCGGGGGAAGCTGCAACACAGGATTACATGCATGCTAAATAGCAGAAGCAGCATGCTATAGACAGAGCTAAGCGATCCCGCAATCAATGGATCAGATCAAAGCTCTGCAGTCCTGACACATCCAATCGTGAATGGTGGTGGACAATTAAACAACTAACAGGAGGAGACGGCTCCATGAATCTCCCCATTCTCAATGATGGCGGAGCCCAGCACGCGAGTGCAAAAGACAAGGCTGAAGCATTTGCAACCATCTTCAGCCAGAAGTGCTGAGTGGATGATCTATATCGGCCTCCTCCTGAAGTCCCCACCATCACAGAAGTCAGTCTTCAGCCAATTCGATTCACTCCACGTGATATCAAGAAATGGCTGAGCGCACTGGATACAGCAATGGCTGTGGGCCCCCGACAACATCCCGACTGTCGTGCTGAAGACTTGTGCTCCAGAACTAGCCGCATCTCTAGCCAAGCTCTTCCAGTATAGCTACAACACTGGGATTTACCCGACAATGTGGAAAACTGCCCAGGTATGTCCTGTCCACAAAAAGCAAGACAAATCTAATCCAGCCAATTACCACCCCATCAGTCTACTCTCAATCATCAGCAAAGTGATGAACGGTGTCGACGACACCTTATCAAGCGGCACTTACTCACCAATAACCTGCTCACCAATGCTCAGTTTGGGTTTCGGCAGGACCACTCGGCTGCAGACCTCATTACAGCCTTGGTCCAAACATGGACAAAGGAGCTGAATTCCAGAGGTGATGAGAGAGTGACTGCCCTTGACATCAAGGCAGCATTTGACAGAGTGTGGCATCAAGGAACCCTAGTAAAATTGAAGTCAATGGGAATCAAGGGGAAAACTCTCCACTGGCTGGAGTCATACCTAGCACAAAGGAAGATGGTTGTGGTTGTTGGTGGCCAATCATCTCAGCCCCAGGACATTGCTGCAGGAGTTCCTCAGGGCAGTGGCCAAGACCCAACCATCTTCAACTGCTTCATCAATGACCTTTCCTCCATCATAAAAGGTCAGAAGTGGGGATGTTCGCTGATGATTGCAGTGTTCAGTTCCATTCACAACTCCCCAGGTAATGAAGCAGTCCATGCCCGCATGCAGCAAGACCTGCACAACATTCAGGCTAGGGCTGAGAAGTGGTAAGTAACATTCGCACCATACTAGTGCCAGGCAATGACTATCTCTAACAAGCGAGGGTCTAACCACTGCCCCTTGACATTCAACGGCATTACCATTGCCGAATCCCTCACCATCAACATCCTGGGGGGGTCACCATTGACCAGAAACTTAACTGGACCAGCCACATAAATACTATGGCAACAAGAGCAGGTCAGAGGCTGGGTATTCTGCAGCGGGTGCCTTACCTCCTGACACCCCAAAGACTTTCCACCATCTACAATGCACAGGAGTGTAATGGAATACTCTCCACTTGCCTGGATGAGTGCAGCTCCAACAACACTCAAGAAGTTCGACACCATCCAGGACAAAGCAGCCCACTTGATTGGCACTCCCTCCACCGTGGCTGCAGTGTGTACCATCTACAAGATGCACTGCAGCAACTCGCCAGGGCTGCTTCGACAGCACCTCCCAAACCCGCGACCTCTACCACCTAGAAGGACAAGGGCAACAGGCACATGGGAACACCACCACCTGCAAACTCCCCTCCAAGTCATACACCATCCTGACTTCGAAGTATATCACCGTTCCTTCGTCGTCGCTGCCTCAAAAATCCTGGAACTCCCTTCCGAACAGCACTGTGGGAACACCTTCACCACACGGACTGCAGCGGTTCGGAAAGGCAGCTCATCAAGGGCAACTAGGCATGGACAATAAATGCTGACCTCGCCAGCGATGCCCACATCCCAGGAACGAATAAAAAAAAAAATCCCTCCCAGCCCCTACCCAAAAATCTAGTCAGCAATTAAAAAACACATTCAGAGACAGAAACAAAAAGTTATGGTTAAATGTGTGATTTTTTTTTTTTACATTTCTACAATTACTAACACTTCTAAAATATACAAACATTCCCCAGGCTCCTCCCACACAGGAGACCCCTCCCCCCCGCACTGAGGTATCTGCACCTCCATCGCCTGGAGCAATTTCTCTATAAAATGAGACCATTAATCTTGTTTGTTTTCCCCTTTGACAACCTAGATCAATTTTTCAAAATCTAAAAAGGCATGGGAATGGCCCCAACAAGCATTTGTAGTTCACTGAAAGCCCCCTTCCCAAGAAGTGGTCTGACCCCACTGATATCAGAACACCCCAAAAGACACAGAACGCAATATAGTGCGGCTGCTGAGGTTCTTGTTAGTGAGATTTTTATCTCCAGAAGGGCAGCATGAGCGGAATCCACAGCAGCTGCATAATTGTTCCCGTTCCGATTCTACATCAACATGAACATTGTACAGCCGCCTCTGCGATTAGAGGTGACCTTAGCTGGGGCACATTATCTAAAGTACTTTAATATAAAGACAGAGGTTATCCAGACTACTTTGTTGCTAACTACAACAATAAATTACATTCATACAGCACCTTTAAAGTAGAAAAATGCCCCACGGTGCTTCACAGAAGCTCAATCAAACACAAATTAGGAGGGCTGACTAAAAGCTTGGTTAAAGAAGTGGGTTTTAAGGAACATATTAAAAAGAGGAGGACGACAAAAGGTGGAGGGGTTTAGGGAGGGAATTCCAGTGTGTATGGCCTAGACTGCTGAAAGCACAGCCGCCAATGGTTGGGTGAAAGGAAGGGGAAGCACAAGAGGCCACAGTCAGAAGAATGCAAAGTTCTTGAGGGGGGGGGTGGGGGTGTTGTAAAGCTGGAGGAGGTTACAACAACGTATTTATATAGCGCCTTTAAAGCAGTAAAACATCCCAAGGCGCTTCACAGCAACGTTATCAAACAAAATTTGACACCGAGCCACATAAGGAGATATTAGGGCAGATGACCAAAAGCTTGGTCAAAGAGGTAGGTTTTAAGGAGCGTTTTAAAGGAGGGAAGGGAGGTAGAGAAGCGGAGAGGATTAAGGAGGGAATTCCTATGCTTAGAGCCTAGACAGCGGAAGGCACGGCCGCCAATGGTGGAGTAGTTAAAATCAGGGATGCTCATGAGGCCAGATATCTCAGAGGGTTGTGGGGCTGGAGGGATTACAGAGATAGGGAGGGGCAAGACCATGGAGGGATTTAAAATCAAGGATGATTTGGTAGCCAATGTAGGTCAGCGAGCACAGGGGTGATGGGCAATGCTCCCTCTAAATATTACCCTGGGTGCGTGGCCTGTTTATTTAAATGCACGGTACCTTTAAATTTGCAGCATGGCCATTGTACAGTATTTTCAACGGGACAGCTTGTGAGCGGCCTGCGCGGTACCTTCACAGATTGCTGCGCGGTCACGCACTCGTGCACCTTACAGGGAGTATTGGTGATGGGTGAACGGGACTTGGTACGAGTTAGGACATGGGCAGCAGAGTTTTGGGTGACCTCAAGTTTACCGAGGGTAGAACGGGGGAAACCGGCCAGGTGTGCGTTACAGAGATAGGGAGGGGCGAGCCCATAAAGGGATTTAAATTTGAGTATGGGAATTTTAAATTGGAGGTGTTGGGGGACCAGGAGCCAATGCAGGTCAGCGAGGACAGGGGTGATGAGGGAGAGGGACTTGTTGCGATCGGATACGGGCAGCAGAGTTTTGGATGAGCTGAAGTTTTATGGAGGGTAGAGGATGGGAGGCTGGCTAGAAGAGCATTGGGATAGACATGTCTGGAGGTAACAAAGGCAGATGAGGGTTTCAGCAGCAGATGGGCTGAGGTAGGGGCAGAGGCGGGCGACGTTATGGGGGTGGGGGGGGGGGGAAAAGAGTAGGTAGTCTTTGGGATGGAGAGGATGTGGGGTCAGAAGATCAACTTGGGGTCAAATAGGATGCCGAGGCTGCAAAGGGTCTGGTTCAACTGAGACCAAATACTGCATCTGGAAAGATTCTTTAACTGGAGACACCTCCAGAAGGAAGTCAGCAATGAAGCAGGAAGATGCCAAAATGCCATCGCCCATGTGATAGAGAAAGAAAAATGTGACATGATAAACACAACACAGCTGGTCTGCAAGTGAGCAGCTGAAATTTGGAATTCTTTAAATGGTGTCATGTTTTATGACAGCTCTGCTCAAAAGCAGCACGTTGCACGCAGCAGACCTTTTCTAATCATTACATTATACATTTTCTACCACACCGACAAATGGAGATTAGCCCAAGTGGTAGCTGTGGGCACAACGGAAGATTTGGAAGACTAGTGATCATAAAATCTTACAGCACAGAAGGAGGCCATTCGGCCCATCGTGTCTGTGCTGGCTGTTTGACAGAACTATTCAATTAGTCCCACTCCCCCGCTCTTTGCCCTGCAATGATTTCCTTTTCAAGATTGAATCCAATTCCCTTTTGAAAGTTACTTACTACTGTATCTGCTTCCACCACCCTTTCAGGCAGTGCATTCCAGGTCATAACAAATCGCTGCGTAAAAATTAACCTCATCGTCCACCTGGTTACTTTATAGTTTCTCCTTATTTACTCTGTCAAAACTTTTCATGATTTTGAACACCTCTATTAAATCTCCCGTTCACCTTCTCTGCTCCAAGGAGAACAACCTTAAATAATGCAGTACATTTTACATGAATTTTTGTTTGAAAAAGCATTTGGGCTTGGTGACAAGACAAACATGAGCTTACTTGTTGGAGACTTTCTTTCCTCCGGCTCCAGTTTTTCTTCCTTTTCCTTCCACCTTCGAATCTGTTCCTGTCTTATTTTGAAAAACAGTATCTGCTTTTGTTCTTCATTCAGTTCAGCCAGAAGTTCTGGTTCAATGTACATGGTCTCCAATATCTGCTGCAGCATTCTCGCAGCTTTGTTGTTTTACCGGCTCCTCGAGCTTCAAAACCAAACCCAAGGTCACAGAGTCTATCGAGTGGCTGAAAATCAGCAGGAGCAAACCAAAGTGTGATCAGTGCTTCCTGCTCCGGTCACCTAAAGAGGGGAAAAATAGGGTAAATAGTCAGTCCGACCAATTTATAGCGCAAGATTAATCCCAACATTTTCTTTCTTCTTCTCTACCACCCCCCTAACAGAAATAAAAAGCTGGGAGGGGCGCTAGGAAGTCAAATGAATGCAAATAATATTCTAAATGCAAGGGTGTAAATATCACTGAATCAGTGGTTACTGAAAAATCAATTGCAGCGAAACTCCAACGCAGCATGCAATGCATTGGTAGGATTCAAGGGGAAAGCCCAATTGCTTACAACTTAAGTGCCATCAGGTCAAGTAGGAAGGGAGGAAAAATTGGACAGTTGTGCCGGTCAGCTCATACGCACCTCCTAAAAGGTATGTAAAAGGGGCTTCAGCAGATAGCTAGGAGTATGCCTGTCTTCTCAAGGGGTCAGCCATGGCTCAGTGGCGGTACTCTCGCCTCGGAGTCAAAGGTTCAAGCCCCACTCCAGCACACAGAATCTAGGCTCACACTTCAGTGCAGTACTGAGGGAGTGCTGCACTATTGGAGAGGCTGTCTTTCAGATGAGGCATTAAACCTTATGACCTTGAGGAGCTGAATGGCAGGCTCCTGTTCTTATGTTAACTGTGCATCATTAACATAAATGCCCTATAGTCACTGAAATGCTTGCCAGGCAATTCCACTGATAAGAATAATTTCTTCCAAAACCACAATACAACCAATGATTCATAATATAATGCAATAAGTCCCGGTATTAGACAACAATATTGAGCTTGATAATACCAACAGTATTAAAACAAGATGTAATGCACATGAAATAAACCACAAGGTTATAAGTTAAAGGCTGTAAAATAATCAAGAGATTTAAAACAAAATCAAAATACTTTGCTCTTGCAGTTTAGAATGCATCAGAGGCTTCCACTGATTGAATTGCATCATAAGAACGTAAGAAATAGGAGCAGGAGTAGGCCATACGGCCACTCGAGCCTGCTCCGCCATTCAATAAGATCATGGCTGATCATCGACCTCAACACCACTTTCCCTGCCCGATCTCCATATCCCTTGATTCTCCTAGGGCTGGATTTTATGAATGGAGACGTGTTGGAGGCGGGACTGCTGCTTGCCGGGTTTCAGTCCCGCCTCCATCAGCTCTGGCCAACCAGCGGGATTTTCCCGATTGACCTTGTTAAGCCCGCCCGGCGGGCTCAGCAGGCCAATTAGGGGGAAGTCAGTGACAGAGCACGTCAACGTATGACGTGCCATCTGTCAAGAATTTTTGAAAGAAGAAATGTCATCGTTTGACAGCTCTATGAAGCTGTCAAACACTGATATTCTGTGTAGTTTGATGAGCCCTTGTGTTCAGGACTCATCAAACTTTTCTATTTTGCAGAAATCAGCTGGCTGTTGTATCGGAGGATGCACCAGCCAGTCTGTGATCTCTACAATGGAGATGTCGGGGACTCCGGCTCCACAGCGGCTGAAGGTGGTAGGTAGAAACAAAGGTACGTTAACATTTTCTAACACTTTACACTCACCTCACATACTTACCACTCCACACTTGCACCCATCACTCACCTCTACATCGCACTTTCAGACCCCTCCGACCCCCGCAGACCTCCTACACCCCGGTGGGGTTCCCCCAGTTCGGGAAGCCCGCACTTCAAGATGAAAAATGGGGATAATCCTATTTTCTGCCTGTTAACAGGCAGTTAATAGGCTTTAATCCCTTCCCGCCACCAAGGAGACAGGACCCGGGGCAGGACGGCTTCCCGCCTCCTGGCAAGAGGGCACGGAGGCGGGTTTGCCACCCGCCCCCAAATTCTGCCACTTTCCCGGCAGTCCCGCCTCCATACCCGCCTCCTCGGGGCTGAGAAAATCGCTCCCCTAGAGTCCAAAAATCTATCTATCTCAGCCTTGAATATACTCAAAGACTCAGCATGCACAGCCCTCTGGGGCAGAGAATTCCAAAGATTCACAACCCTCTGAGTGAAGAAATTCCTCCTCATCTCAGTCTTAAATGGCCGACCCCTTCTACTGAGACTATGCCCCCTAGTTCTAGACACTCCAGCCAGGGGAAACAACCTCTCAGCATCTACCCTGTCAATCCCCTTCAGAATCTTGTATGTTTCAATGAGATCACCTCTCATTCTTCTAAACTCCAGAGAGTATAGGCATCTACACAATCTCATCATAGGACAGCCCTCTCATTCCAGGATCACAATTCATTTCTACATATCCACTATACGAAATCCAATTGGAGCTTTGTTAACTTGGCAAGGGCCCTCCAATGTACAAGCATATAATGGAATGACGTTCTTCAGGGGGGGTCATCACTGGCGTGTTCTCCATGAACAGTGTACTGCATGAGTCATGGCTGCAAGGAGCCCGGGTGAAGAAAGTCATCATTCTGTTCTTGCTCCCATTTTAAGAGAAAATATTTTATGAAAATGTCACTAAGCTGAATAGTTGTAATTGAAACCATACAGCACCATCGGGCTTCTCGAGTCTCTGCCAAGAATTTCATTTATAATGGAGCTCATATTTAGCAATTTATTGAGTTTAAAAATTGAAATTCTTCCTCTTGCTAACTATAATAATTAACTCTCTACTGTACGGAGTGTTGTGGATGGGTAGATCAGTCGGGCAACCTCGTCTGAAGTTAAATAAACCGTTCCCCACCTCAATTCGTTCGATACTAGATTGACATTTTAGAAAAAGTTAATTTTAACTATTACATCAAACTCCACAGGGATTAAAACCAGCTCACTAAATGGGACACCCAATAGTTTTGTTACTTTAATAGGTGACAATATCTAGCATGCCACGCGCTGTTTATTTCACGCATAGTTAAATGATTTGCTTTTTACTTTCCTTGGATCTAAAAGCAAAATTGCAATGCAACAGCTTCAAAGTGCCACCTCTGAGGGAGTGAGATCGTTTGGCATCTTATATTTAGGAACCTCGGACCAGGAAGTCCATGTTTAGGCAGCTCCTCTGATTTCACCTGAAAGAAATCCCTCGTGGGCCGGGGGGGGGATTCAGGGAAATTGATCGAAGCGTTAAAAAAATCTCAACTAGAACCGTCACACTGCCGCCGAAGGGAATGGAAGTAGCTCACCACACCTTGCTCTTCGGAGTTCGGGCTCCCTTCTGCACAATGCCCCAACTTCCTGCACTCGTAGATCAGGAAGTTCGATCGATCGATCCTGGGCTATTTCTAACATCACATGACACGAGTTCTCAATCAGAGATGTCCAGATTATCGTTTACCAGTGCCTGGATATTAATATTAATAGGCTGCGATAGGGTAAACAACCTACTCACCCGGTCCCCAAAACTCTGACAGAGGCTCAGACGGGTTTGCACAGATGGGAACTCTTTAAATGCGCTGCCGAGCCAAACATGCCCCGGGACCCTCCTCGGGCTGAGGGAGCCAGCTCCGGTGCAAACCTCTAACCGGCCCGCGGTGCTTGATGAGCGGTAAGGTTTGGGGGTCAGGACGGAAGCGCTCCTTCCGTCTCCCTGCGGGTTAATAGGGCGTGGGGTGGGTTAACCTTACCGGCACCTCCATCGCATTCCACACATTCCAGCCAGCCGCATCATTAACATAACACCGCCCCCTCCCCGTTGATTGACACGCACCCTGACCAATCAGCCGCCAGCGCCGCCGTGTTTCAAGTCGGACCCCGCCTCCCTGTCCGTTGACTGACACGCGCCCTGACCAATCAGCCGCCAGCGCCCTGTGTTTATTCCCCCTCCCCAGTGGAGCCCCGCCCCTTGTGTTGGTTATACCTTTACCTGCGAATCCGGAGGGAGTGGGCGTGGCCAAGGCTCCCAGCCCGGCCCGTGAGTGGCCAGAGACGCTCACCGGGAACCAATCGGAAGGCGGCGGTGTGACTGATCTTGCAACCAGTTGGTGCTCTTTTGGTTAGTAGCAATTAACTAACTAAAACTTATCAAATCAAACTAAAATTACATTGCCCGGGTCGACGATGCACTCCAGTCCCCGAGGCGCCCACTGGTCTCGGAAGGCCTCGAGTGTGCCGGCGGACACCGCGTGCTCCATCTCCAGGGCCACCCGGGCGCGAACATAGCCACGGAAGAGAGGCAGGCAATTGGGCCGAATGACCCCCTCGACCGCCCGCTGCCTGGACCTGTTAATGGCCACTTTGGCCAGGCCCAGGAGCAGTCCTACGAGGAGGTCCTCCGACCTGCCCGCTCCCCTCTGCACCGGGTGACCGAAGATCAGGAGCGTGGGACTGAAGTGCAATCAAAAATCGAGGAGCAGCCCCTTCAAATAATAGAACAGGGGCTGCAACCTCTCACATTCTATGTAAACATGAAACACAGACTCCTCTAGGCCGCAAAAGCGGCAGGCGGCCTGGGAGTCCGTGAACCTACTTAACATTTTATTGCATGCAACCAGTTAGTGGGATGGAGGTGTGAGCAGGACCGGCAGGAGAGAAGCGTTAAAGGGCACAGTCACAGGGAGTGAGGATAATAAAGAGAAAGACTTGCATTTATATAGCGCCTTTCACGACCACCGGGTATCCCAAAGCGCTTTACAGCCCACGAAGTAGTTTTGACAAAAGCAAAATACTGCAGATGCTGGAAATCTGAAATGAAAACGGAAAATGCTGGAAATACTCAGCAGGTCAGGCAGCATCTGTAGAGAGAGAGAAACAGAGTTAACGTTTCAGGTCGATGACCCTTCGTCAGAACTGGAAAAAATTGGAGATGTAACAGGTTTTTAAGCAAATGTAGGGACAGGGAAAGGGAGGAGGGGTGGAAAGAACAAAAGGGACGGTCTGTGATAGGCTGGAAGGCAGGAGAGATTAAAAGACAAAAGTCACGATGGTGCAAGGCAAAAGGAGATGGTAATGGAACAAGTTAAGAAACAAAAGATGACTCTAGATGAAGTGTAAATGGCAATGGCAGAATCATCAACTGCCATGTGAGAGAGAAAAAAAAGTACTTTTGAAGTGTCCTCACTGTTGTAATGTAGGAAACGCAGTAGCCAATTTGCACACAGCAAAGTCGCACAAACAGCAATGTGATAAATGACCAGATAATCTGTTTAGTGATGTTGATTGAGGGATAAATATTGGCCAGGAAACCAGGGATAACTCCATTGCTCTTCTTTGAAATAATGCCATGGGATCTTTTACGTCCACCTGAGAGAGCAAATGGGGCCTCTGTTTAACGTCTCATCCAAAAGACAGCACCTCCACCAATGCAGTTCTCCCTCAGTACTACAGTGGAGTGTCAGCCTAAATTCTTGGGCTCAAATTTGTGGAGTGGGACTTCAACCTACAACCTTCTGACCCAGAGGCAAGAGTGCTACCCAATGAGCCACAGGGAGTGGGGATAATGTACAGGAGCGCAACACCACAAGACCAGCAGGATAACTCTCAGTCAGTATCAGTAGAGGGATCAGAGTTTAGAGATTATAGATTAGAGAGGGATAAGTATAAGAAAAGTGGAGGGAGGGGAAAATACACAGACAGAGAGGATCAAGGCAGTGGTTGATACAACAGATCAGTCAGGTAATCGAAAGTGCATTAAAGGAATTACAGAAACAAAGAAGGTGTCAATGACCGAGGCAAGGGGAGGCCCAGGGAAGAGGAAAACCTGGGGATTGGGTTTGAAATTTAACCAGATGACAAAGTATAAGGTGGGGGAGGGGTCTACCAGCTCTGAAAGGAGATAGAACAGACTAACGGAGAGGGCACAGCCCAGGTTATTGGGGGGGCACAGCCCAGGTTAATGAGGGGGGCACAGCCCAGGTTATTGTGGGGGCACAGCCCAGGTTATTGGGGGGCACAGCCCAGGTTATTGGGGGGCACAGCCCAGGTTATTGGGGGGCACAGCCCAGGTTATTGTGGGGGCACAGCCCAGGTTATTGGGGGGCACAGCCCAGGTTAATGAGGGGGGGCACAGCCCAGGTTATTGGGGGGGCACAGCCCAGGTTATTGGGGGGGCACAGCCCAGGTTATTGGGGGGGCACAGCCCAGGTTATTGGGGGGCACAGCCCAGGTTATTGGGGGGGCACAGCCCAGGTTAATGAGGGGGGCACAGCCCAGGTTAATGAGGGGGGCACAGCCCAGGTTATTGGGGGGGCACAGCCCAGGTTAATGAGGGGGGCACAGCCCAGGTTAATGAGGGGGGGCACAGCCCAGGTTAATGAGGGGGGCACAGCCCAGGTTAATGAGGGGGGCACAGCCCAGGTTATTGGGGGGGCACAGCCCAGGTTAATGAGGGGGGCACAGCCCAGGTTAATGAGGGGGGGCACAGCCCAGGTTAATGAGGGGGGCACAGCCCAGGTTAATGAGGGGGGGCACAGCCCAGGTTAATGAGGGGACACAGCCCAGGTTAATGAGGGGGGGGCACAGCCCAGGTTAATGAGGGGGGCACAGCCCAGGTTAATGGGGGGGCACAGCCCAGGTTAATGAGGGGGGGCACAGCCCAGGTTAATGAGGGGGGGGGCACAGCCCAGGTTAATGAGGGGGCACAGCCCAGGTTAATGAGGGGGGGGGCACAGCCCAGGTTAATGAGGGGGGGCACAGCCCAGGTTAATGGGGGGGCACAGCCCAGGTTAATGAGGGGGGGCACAGCCCAGGTTAATGAGGGGGGCACAGCCCAGGTTAAGGGGGGGCACAGCCCAGGTTAATGAGGGGGGCACAGCCCAGGTTAAGGGGGGGGGGCACAGCCCAGGTTAAGGGGGGGCACAGCCCAGGTTAATGAGGGGGGGCACAGCCCAGGTTAAGGGGGGGGGCACAGCCCAGGTTAAGGGGGGGCACAGCCCAGGTTAAGGGGGGGGGGCACAGCCCAGGTTAAGGGGGGGGGGCACAGCCCAGGTTAAGGGGGGGGGGCACAGCCCAGGTTAATGAGGGGGGGCACAGCCCAGGTTAAGGGGGGGGCACAGCCCAGGTTAATGAGGGGGGCACAGCCCAGGTTAATGAGGGGGGCACAGCCCAGGTTAATGGGGGGCACAGCCCAGGTTAATGGGGGGCACAGCCCAGGTTAATGGGGGGGCACAGCCCAGGTTAAGGGGCTGGGCACAGCCCAGGTTAAGGGGCTGGGCACAGCCCAGGTTAAGGGGGTGGGCACAGCCCAGGTTAATAAGAGGGCACAGCCCAGGTTATTGAGGGGGCACAGCCCAGGGTAATGAGGGGGGCACAGCCCAGGTTGCTGCCATAGACATAGTAAAGGAGGAGGTAGTGGGGATACTTGATAGGATAAAAATTGATAAAGAGGAGGTATTAGAAAGGCTGGCTGTATTTAAAGTAGACAAGTCACCAGGAGCAGATGGGATGCATCCTAGGATGCTGAAGGAATTGAGGGAGGAAATCGCGGAGGTACTGGCCATAATATTCCAATCCTCCATAGATATGGGGGTGGTGCCAGATGACTGGAGAATTGCAATTGTTACACCATTGTTCAAAAAAGGGTGTAAGGATAAACCCAGCAACTACAAGCCAGTCAGTTTGACCTTGGTAGTGGGGAAGCTTTTAAAAACAGTAATCAGGGACAAAATTAACAGTCACAGGTGTGGATTAATTAAGGAAAGCCAGCATGGATTTGTTAAAGGCAAATCGTGCTTAACTAACTTGATTGAGTTCTTTGATGAGGTAACAGAGAGGGTTGATGAGGGTAATGCGGTTGATGTAGTGTACATGGATTTCCAAAAGGCATTCGAAATAGTGCCACATAATAGGCTTGCCAGCAAAGTTGAAGCCCATGGAATAAAAGGGACAGTGGCAGCATGGATATGGAATTGGCTAAGTGACAGGAAACAGAGAGTAGTGGTGAACGGTTGGTTTCGGACTGGAGGAAGGTATACAGTGGTGTTCCCCAGGGGTCGGTTCTAGGACCACTGCTTTTCTTGATATATATTAATGACTTGGACGTGGGTGTACAGGGCACGATTAAAAATTTGCAGATGACACAAAACTTGGAAGTAGAGTGAACAGTGAGGAGGAGAGTGATAGACTTCAGGAAGTCATAGACAGGCTGGTGAAATGGGCGGACATGTGGCAGATGAAATTTAACGCAGAAAAGTGTGAAGTGATACATTTTGGTAGAAAGAATGAGGAGAGGACATATAAACTAAATGGTACAATCCTGAAGGGACTTGGGGGTATGTGTGCATAAATCGTTGAAGGTGGCAGGGCAGGTTGAGAAGCAGTTAAATAGGCTTACGGGATCCTGGGCTTCATGAATAAGATGTATAGAGTACAAAAGTGTGGAAATTATGATAACCTGTATAAAACACTGGTTCGGCCCCAACTGGAGTACTGTGTCCAATTCTGGGCAGCAAACTTTAGGAAGGATGTGAAGGCCTTAGAGAGAGTGCAGAAAAGATTTACGAGAATGATTCCAGGAATGAGGGACTTCAGTTACGCTGATAGACTGGAGAAGCTGGGGTTGTTCTCCTTAGAGCAGAGAAGGTTGAGAGGAGATTTGATAGAGGTGTTCAAAATCATGAGTGGTCTGGACAGAGTAGATAGAGAGAAACTGTTCCCATTGGCAGAAGGGTCGAGAACCAGAGGTCACAAATTTAAGGTGATTGGCAAAAGAACCAAAGGCGACGTAAGAAAAAACCTTTTTACGCAGCAAGTGGTTAAGATCTGGAATGCACTGCCTTAAAGGGTGGTGAAGGCAGATTCAATCCCGGCTTTCAAAAGGGAGTTGGATAAATATCTGAAGGAAAGAAATTTGCAGGACTATGGGGAAAGGGTGGGGGATTGGGACTAGCTGAAGTGCTTTTGCAGAGAGTCGGCATGGGCTCGACGGGCCGAATGGCCTTCTTCTGTGCTGTAACCATTCTATGATTCTAGGTTAATGAGGGGGTCACAGCCCAGGTTAATGGGGGCGCAGCCCAGGTTAATGAGGGGGGCACAGCTCAGGTTAATGAGGGGGTTCAGCCCAGGTTAATGGGGGCACGGTCCAGGTTAATGAGGGGGGCACAGCTCAGGTTAATGAGGGGGTACAGTTAGGTTAATAGGGGCACAGCCCAGGTTAATGGGTGGTGGGGTGTACAGACCATTAACGGGGGGAGAGCGCAGTCCCCGCCCAGCACTGTGTCCTGACGGAGGTTATAGACATGAAACGTTGCCTGTCGGTTCTCTGCACAGAGTCAGACTGAGCTGCTGGGGATTCCCAGCGTTTTCTGTTTGAGGAATGGACCAGATGTTCTCGGACTGGGAGACCCTGCCTGGTATGGTGAGGTTTGGGCAATCAATATTCACACTCGCCAAACTGAATACGTGGAGGCAGATTTTTTTTAATATAACTTTGATTAATAGTTTTGAGAATGGAAAACACAAGTGAGGAACTTCCATCAGCTTCTCTTTAACTCCTATCCCGGGCCCCTTGGAACTCAGGGTCGGTGAGAGTGAGCGGGTTTGCTGTAGCCGGTCAGTCGGAGCTGGGTCCCCGGGTCGAACCCACGAGTGAACGCCTGGGGGAGCTCACAACCAGTGAACAGGCTGCTTCTTCCCAAACCAGCTAACATCCCGCAGCGGTTCATTTCTTCCATATCAAACCATGGCTCTTGAAGACACACTTCTTGAATTTGAAAGCGGGTGCAATCCGTGCGGCTGCTTGTCCGATAAACAAAGGGCAGACATCAAACCGAGCCAACTCATATTGATAGGAGGCGTGTACAAAGTACAAGCTTACACCCTGGTCACACCATTCCCAACAACATCAAAACAATCCCCGTGGACCGTAAATACAGAGATGGCAGCTCAAATGACATGCTCTGGAATGAAAGACACAGAGTTAAAACCTAGCACTGTCAAACAATTCTTTAAAAAATGTATCACGTATTGACGAATACGCTGAATTGAAAATAAATATCTTCCAGCAGCAAGTAACAAAGCAGAATTGTACACACCTGGAAACTACAGGCCAGATCATGTGCTGTTCCTGGCTCGTCTCTTTCAGAAGCGTGGCTCAGTGGGTAGCACTTCTCGCTTCTGAGTTCTCGAAGGTTTGTGGGTTCAAGTCCCACTCCATAAACCTTCAGTACAAAAATCTAGGCTGATAGTGCAGTGCCGAGGGAATGCTGCACAGTCGGTAGGTGCTGTCTTTTTGATGTGATGTTAAACTGAGGCCCCTTCTGCTCTCTCAGGTGAATATAAAAGATCCCATGGCCACTATTTCGAAGAAGAGCTGGGGAGTTCTCTCCGGTGTCCTGGCCAATATTTATCCCTCAATCAACATCACTAAAACAGATTATCTGGGCATCATCGCATTGCTGTTTGTGGGAGCTTGCTGTGTGCAAATTGGCTGCCCTGTTTCCTACATTACAATAGTGACTACGCTTCAAAAGTGTTTCATTGGCTGTAAAGCGCTTTGGGAAGTCCGGAGGTGGTGGAAGGTGCTCTAGATATGCAAGTCTTTCTTTTCTCTTCTAATGGGATAGAGCGGATCACAGCTGTTCGTATAACTCAGGTCCTCTGAACCAGAATTCTCTCCGAACTGACCAGCCTGATTGTTTTTTCTCTTCCTATATTTTTTCTGTTACGGCAAAGTTCACATGAATGGGCACTGCTTACCCGGATGGTAGGGCAAACCAACGAACGCCTGAGTGTGTGTCTACCGGACAGGTCCAAAGGTTGGTCTGCATTAATGACCCTAACCTGAACTGTAACTGCACGACCCCAATGAACGAATGTCTTTCACTGGACCCACTGGGCGTCTATAGTGTTCATTCACTGGATCCACACCCCAGGAGGGTTCATTCACTGTATCCACATCCCAGGAGGGTTCATTCACTGGATCCACACCCCAGGGGTGTTCATTCACTGGACCCACACCCCAGGGGTGTTCATTCACTGGACCCACACCCCAGGAGGGTTCATTCACTGTATCCACATCCCAGGAGGGTTCATTCACTGGATCCACACCCCAGGGGTGTTCATTCACTGGACCCACACCCCAGGGGTGTTCATTCACTGGATCCACATCTCAGGAGGGTTCATTCACTGGATCCACACCCCAGGAGGGTTCATTCACTGGATCCACACCCCAGGAGGGTTCATTCACTGGATCCACACCCCAGGAGGGTTCATTCACTGGACCCACACCCCAGGAGGGTTCATTCACTGGACCCACACCCCAGGAGGGTTCATTTACTGGATCCACACCCCAGGAGGGTTCATTCACTGGATCCACACCCCAGGAGTGTTCATTCACTGGATCCACATCTCAGGAGGGTTCATTCACTGGACCCACACCCCAGGAGGGTTCATTCACTGGATCCACACTCCATGGGTGTTCATTCACTGGATCCACACCCCAGGAGTGTTCATTCACTGGATCCACACCCCAGGAGGGTTATTTCACTGGATCCACACCCCAGGAGGGTTCATTCACTGGATCCACACCCTAGGAGGGTTCATTCACTGGATCCACACCCCAGGAGGGTTCATTCACTGGATCCACACCCTAGGAGGGTTCATTCACTGGATCCACACCCCAGGAGGGTTCATTCACTGGACCCACACCCCAGGAGGGTTAATTCACTGGATCCACACCCCAGGAGTGTTCATTCACTGGATCCACATCTCAGGAGGGTTCATTCACTGGACCCACACCCCAGGAGGGTTCATTCACTGGATCCACACCCCATGGGTGTTCATTCACTGGACCCCTACCCCTGAAATCTTCTGTCACTGGATCCCCACCACAGAAGAAGGATCCAAATTTATTCACTTCAGTTTCGAGTCTGAAATAGTTGGCGCACTGGGAGCACACGCCAGAAGCCGGAGACCCAAGACTCACCTAAAATTGGGCCTTGGGCCTCATCAGCATATTGCCGGTGAAGTGTGAACACCAATCAGGCATCCAGAGGCAGCTCGCCGCTTGCACGAGGACGAAGTTGAACCAGCTGCCTCCCCGGCACCAGCCTTCAGGTAGGTCCTTTGAGGGGCGGAAGGGGGCTTCGGTGCTCAGCCAATTAGTCATGTTTAGCACAATTTTACTGCAGTATTAATTTGTTCACCAGTTAGAAATGTCTCATCATAAATGCTTAATGTATCACATGTAATGTTGTCTGCAGTGATTTCTTTTGAGGGTTTTGTATTCTAGCCATCGTTCTTTGTGTGAGTAACAGTTGTTGAGCATCAGTAAATCATCACAGATGCTTTTCGATGAGTGGCTCAGCTTCACTCTATGCCACATGCCAGTTGTAAGTCAGGATTAGCACAAGACAAGGAACCATTGAGATGTATTAAGTCTTTTTTTAAAATTTGTTTATGGGATGTCAGCGTCGCTGGCAAGGCCAGCATTTATTGCCCATCCCTAATCGCCCTTGAGAAGGTGGTGGTGAGCCACCTTCTTGAACCGCTGCAGTCCGTGTGGTGAAGGTACTCCCACAGTGCTGTTAGGGAGGGAGTTCCAGGATTTTGACCCAGCGACGATGAAGGATCGGCGATATACTTCTAAGTCAGGATGGTGTGTGACTTGGAGGGGAACTTGGAGGTGGTGGTGTTCCCATGCATCTGCTGCCCTTGTCCTTCTAGGTGGAAGAGGTCGTGGGTTTGAGAGGTGATGCCGAAGAAGCCTTGGCGAGTTGCTGCAGTGCATCTTGTAGATGGTACACACTGCAGCCACGGTACGCCGGTGGTGAAGGGAGTGAATGTTTAAGGTGGTGGATGGGGTGTCAATCAAGTGGGCTGCTTTGACCTGGATGGTGTCGAGCTTCTTGAGTGTTGTTGGAGCTGCACTCATCCAGGCAAGTGGTCCCTGTAGGATCTGCTGGCTTACTGCTCTATTTGTTTTCAAGATAACACAATGAAGGGAACGACAACAAAGATGGGGCTTGAATTCTGAGGTTTTACACCTTGAAGGAAGTGTCTCAAAGATTTCTCCAAACCAGTTGGGTCAGGGCGCCTGATTTCTGAGTCTGGCAGTCCACCTCTATGATCATTTGTGTATGATTCCTCAGATCACATTTCATCTCTGTCTGACCCAGCAACATTGTGCCAAATTAGTCAGACACATTTTTGTAAAAATAAGTGACTTTTGGCAAACAAGTTGGTCAGAATGACCAGAAGGGAGTTTGTTCTTTTTTTCTGGTAAACACTTAAACCTAAAAAAGAATGAACAAATCCTTATTTAGCACCTCAGTTCTTTCGGAATGAGGTTCAGACCCCTGAATGAATGATTGCTTCCCCTCTGCGGTTTAGTTTCTTCATACTTCCCATTGCGTGCTGCTTGGCTGGGTCTGCAGTATCACAGAATAGAGACCTGTCTGTGAGCGGGAGAGACGCAGCAAAGTCAGACCACAACCCGCGGGTGGTATAAAGGAAACTACCACAGAGCTTCGCAAGACAATTTACTGTCATTTTTTTTGTTGTTGCTGATTTGCCTCCCGGTGGCTCGAAGTAACAGGGAAACTATCCCGAGTAAACAGACCGGGCTCTTCCAGCGGGAATCTGTGACTGGATGTGTGTTTGGAAGGCTTGAACGCAGTGCTAGAAAGTGATTGAGATTTAGGCATCGTGTTGTTTGAGCTGAGATCCTCCAGAGGATGTACTTTGCTCCATGCGGAAAGCTAAAGCAACATTCTTCTGCTAAGCTGCCATTATATACTGCCACAGGAAGCCGGAATCCTGGCACAGTGAGACCTCTCTGGGGGAGGGGGAGGTGGTGGGCGGAGGAGTTGGGGGGTGGGGGGAGGAGTGGGCGAGAGGGGGGTGGGGGGGAAAGGAGGGGTGGGGTGGCAGAACCTCCACTGACAAGCAAGTACAAGTGCTCCCTTAAGGGGGCTGAACCTTACATCAGAAAGTCTTTCCTTGGGGGTCCAGGCCTGGATTGTGGTCTACACACCCTGGTGGGCCCCACTTCCTGCATTTAGAAGGCCGGTAGGCCTGGTCTCACTTAGGATAATGTCTCGCTGATGCTGTGCCAGGCCGGAGAGATCCACAGTCAGACACTGCACTTACAAAGTGACTCTCGTCTGAAGATACAACTCTTGAGCTGCTTTATTTGTGTGAATTTTTGTGCTCATCAAAGTGAAGGATGAATACGAGGTAGATAAGGTACACTGAACCATTAATATCCCCGTAAAAGGCTTCTTGTACTAACCTAATGTTTTGTTTCCTTGCCAAATTTAAATTGCAGATGCTATGAATCATTTGAGGTTAGGGTAATTCAACCAGTCATGCATAATTATACCCCTGCTGCCAATCTATACCAGCTGTAACTCCGGGATATGTGCCAGCACCTTGGTTATGGAGATGCTGGGTTGGTGGGCAGAGGTTACCAGCTATGTTAACTAAGGCACTGGTGCAACCACCTCCCAGCGGGATCAGGTAGTCCCAACCAACACTGAGCAAGAGACGGCACGTCAACTTACCACTCCCCCCCTCCTATTAAAGGCCCACTCCCCCCTCCTATTAAAGGCCCACTCCCCCCTCCTATTAAAGGCCCACTCCCCCCTCTTATTAAAGCCCCACTCCCCCCCTCCTATTAAAGGCCCACTCCCCCCTCCTATTAAAGGCCCACTCCCCCCCTTTTATTAAAGCCCCACTCCCCTCCTCTTATTAAAGGCCCACTCCCCTCCTCTTATTAAAGGCCCACTCCCCTCCTCTTATTAAAGCCCCACACCTTCTGCTCTTATTAAAGCCCCACTCCCCCATCTCTTATTAAAGGCCCACTCCCCTCCTCTTATTAAAGCCCCACTCCCCCATCTCTTATTAAAGGCCCACTCCCCATCTCTTATTAAAGGCCCACTCCCCATCTCTTATTAAAGGCCCACTCGCCTCCTCTTATTAAAGGCCCACTCCCCCTCCTCTTTTTAAAGGCCCACTTCGTGGCTGATTAAGAGAACCACCTGTCTCCTTCACTTTCTCAAGCTGCTCCTCGTTCAACACCTCCAACGTAGAGTGAAAAGAAAACTTCTGCGTGCACAGATGGCTGCAGATATTGGCATGGCAGGTCCATATGAAGAAGGGCTTTCACCTGGCTACAGAATGGACATGTGGCCAGAACATCAGTGAAGTGGTTCAAATAGCGGTAAGAGGGTAGGATGTACCACCAAGGGGTATCTCGGATGAAGATGAAAATGAGGAAGTGGAGAGTGACTGATGGCAGGCAGTAAATACACACGGTCCCTCCATACAGAATGAAAGTTGAAGATGTGAGTGCTGAACTGTAGAGCACTATTGCTAATTTTGACAGTCAAACACTCCCAAGACAGGTGCCAAATGATTAGATCCCAAATAAAGCTCAGCCCCTACCTCAGAAGAGTACTCCTCAGTGCATTTTATTTTCCACTACAATCCACCATAGAGACAGTGAAGTTGCCAACGCTGTGCCCAGTTGGGGGCAGTTTATGAGCCAAGGCACTATGAACTGGGTTGGGATTGTCCAAGCTTGTTTTGCATAAAACCCTCACAGGTAGCAGAGAGTTGAGACGTTTCACCCTATTATCAGATAATTTTGGTACAGTCCATGTGGCACACACCATGTGGCATTGGAGATGCTGGAAGTGCGGTGTTTAGATTATGCTATTACTGCACTGCTAAATCACTCAACTGTAGAGTCAATGAGTACAAGAGGAGGGCAATTAGCAACTGGCTATTGAATGCAACACTGTGTGTAATGATGACTGATCTCAGTGGCTTGTGAATGATGAATATGAGTGTCAGTTTTAAACTTCAGAGCTCATCTCCTTTACCACACCCATGTTATTCAGGCTCTATGCTGTAAAAGTCATTCTTTCATCTATAAATATCAAGTGTATTTATTAGGATTCCACCCCCCCCCCCCCCCCCCCCCCCCGCTTCCGTTCTCTGCTCTCTCGAGCTAGTTGCTGCTCTCATTCAGCCATGAATACGCCTAATTTGACGGTTGCTAAGAAACTCTTCGCAGGAGACTGCTTCTCACGTTCTGAAAGGAAGTGCACATGTCAAAGGAGTCCTTATTCTACCCGACAGACTTTCTAGACAGTTTCATACGCGAGTAGACAGAGCCCAAATTGCCACCAGGGGAAACAGATAACTTTCTGAAATCTGCAGCTGAAAAGCAGAACTAATGTCAAAGAAAAAGGAAACATTGTCACTTAAAGAGTTGAGGAGGATTTGAAAGGATATAGCCAAAGGCAAGAACCGAACATTCATTTTTCTTTTTTTCTCCCTGGAAAAGGAGGAAAATGGTTCAAAATAGTTGGGCGCTGTGAACTTAAAATGTGCATTTAAGGGGCTGAAGATCCATGGCACTTACAGCACACTCCCATCACAACTACGGTGGAAGTACGGCAGACGCACCACAAGTTGGGCTGGAACTTGATTACGGTGGGTCTTGACCGAGCGCCAAGGCTTCTGGGATGGCCTTGTGGGGGGTGGAGCCTCCACCTGCCCCAAATAAGGCCGTTGGTGCAAGAGGGGCCAGGGTTGGGAGGCGGGGCTGGGGGCCAGCATTCACAACGCGGGAGGTTTCCATGCCCCTGTTCTCAGAGGGACTCGACGCATCGCCGGTGGTGGCGTGCCTGGTGAATGCCAGGCTGCCGTTGGTCCCACGCTGGTGGTCTAGGCTGGGACCGCAGCCTGGACCTTCTGCCGTCACACCCCGCTCCCCCCCCCCCGCCACCCCGCGCCCCTGAAAAAATGTTCTTTTTTCATATGATTAATTAAATACAACCCGCTTGTAAAGGGGACCACAGGGGGGGGCAGAGCTTTAACCCTCCTTCCTCAGCCGGCCACTCTTCTGTCACTCTTCCTCCCCAACCCCCCAGTGGCATGGGCACCCACCACAGCCATATAAATAAAGGGACCTCCCTCTGGTCCCACAAACTTATTAGGGTCAGCACTGGAAGGCCCCTGAATGGTGCACGTGAGCCAGAATGCACTCCCACTGTGGATTCTCAGCCCCAATGTCTACCCCTTTACTCCTAGTTGACATTTTCCATCAGCCCCAACCTCAGAAGAGCACGCCTTAGTGCATTTTACTTCCCCCCACAGTCACCCGAAGAGCTTCTCTGAGTGAAGTTGCCAACTCTGTGCCCAGTCAGGGGCAGTTTTGAGCTCTCTCCATACACGAATCACTAAAAGCTAGTGCACCGGTGCAAAAAAGGCCAATGGAATTTTGTCCTTCATCTCAAGGGGCTGGAATACAAAAGTAAGGAAGTGATGCTTCAGTTGGATAGAACCTCCGGATCCTCAAAGGCTGAAGCCTGCAGAAAGAAGCAAAGGCAAGGAAACTTTTTCCAACACTTTACACTCACCTCTCATACTTACCTGTCCACACTTGCACCCATCACTCACCTCTACAGCTGACATTTCGACCCCTCTCACCCCCACAGACCCACTGCTCGCCTTGCTGACCCTGGCGGGGTTTCCCGACGTCAGGAAGCCCGCATCAGCAGGCGTAAAATGGGAAAAAGCCTCTTAACTGCCTGTTAACTACATTGGCTCTAATCCCCTTCCCGCCTCAAGTAGACGGGTCCCTGCGCGAGTCGGGGACCCGCCTCCCGGGAAGATGGTTCGGAGGCGGGTCGGGAGCGGGGTTGGGACCCGCTCCCAATTTTTCCCATTTTCCCAGCAGTCCCGCCTCCAAACCCTCCTCCTCAGGGCTGGTAAAATCCAGCCCCATGTGTCTGGAAAGGCTTGATGTCAACAGGAAAAGAGAAGGAAACCATGCCTTCTGTTTCTTTATTGATCATTTTTTGAAAGTTTTCTTTTTAACTTCTATGATGTCATCGAGAATGGCCCTGGACTTTGAGAAGCTGTTCCTCTCTGATGCTGCATCTGCTCAGGGTGGATTCAAATGCAGGGCTTTAGATTCAGACGTGATCACTGCTCCGCTGACATTAAAACAGAACAGAGCATTTTTTGCACACAAACCGAGCTTCCAGTTGGAATGAACTGTTCCTTCCAGTCGAGATACCGGGCTGTCCAACAAGCTCAGTCATTTACTCCATGCTATTTGGCTGAATCGGATAGGAATGGATATTGTGGGAGAATGTGCTCGAACAAAATCTACATAAACACTCGCCCAATCAAGAACGGAAACACCTCACTAGATTTCGGACAAATTCTACACCGTAGATAGCGTCCCGTCACGTGCCAAATTGCTTCTTTACGTGCGGAAGCAAGGATACATTCGCCCACAGGTCTAACTTTGATAAGGATGCACAGCTCTGACTGCTTTGTTCCAAGACCCTGATGGCAAAATACTGGAGGGGGGGGGGTCTCTCTTTCCTGGTCTACTCTCCAAACCGTCTACCCAGGGAGGTTTTGAAGTGTTTCCCTGTTTGGAAGGTTCATCCTTGTATTCTGGCAGCTATTCCAGTGTGTGCATCTTACAAGGAACAACTAAAGTCCCATTTCAATAGGAAAGTGGCAGAAGAATGTTCCGTGTGTTGTATAGTTGATATGTTTGCAGAGTCGGAGGTGATTCTCCACCTTCTTATCACAGGGAAACTGAACTTTATTGATCCCAGCACTGAACTCATGCTCAATGTCTCATGTATCGAGTTAAAAGAGTGGACGATACCTTTAAGCTTAACCTTATACAGTATAGTGCTGGAAGCAAAGATGAGGTTCCAGGCTGATAGCTTAAAACTTAGACACTGCAGCAATTTCATTGGCAGATAGCATGTGTACTGTACATTTATTCAAACAATGAGGAACACTACACCTACTCAGTCCCTGTGGCATTTCAACAATTGCTAAATTTCGGGACATTTTCAGGCCGTGGATTTATCTCCCTCAGATTGAGGCTGTTCAGTCTTGTTGCACTGTCTCATCATTAAGATCCTCTTTTCGAAAATTTGCCCCTTTTTTTACTGGCTCTGGTTTAGGTTGAATTATGGGAGATTGGGGTCCATGAGTCATTCCCCCAGTGTTTATACTAATAAATCTGGCTTCTTTATTCCAGGTGGGAAGACCCGTGAGATACAGGGCAATGGAGCCAGATTGAGTAGTGTAAATGCTGAGGGCCAGCTCGTGGACAAGTCTCCTGAAACCCAACTGAAGCAAGCAGCAGCCTAAAACAGGCTCAGGTAGTGCAAAGAGTTACGACTGGCTGTCACTGCGCTGTAGTCAAATGAACTAATCTGCATATGATCAGGATGCCAGTGCTGATGATGAGGTGGTTTGCCCACAAAACACTCTTCTATGTGGATGTAAGATCAGGTGAAAGGCTGTCTTGGTGCATCTGTTTCACCCACTGAGAGGTCAATCTTTTCCTTGGAGATCCAACTCTAAAGTGGATGGGAGGACCCTGAGCGGCAGTGGATGGAAGGTAAGTATTTTAAAATTATTATTTTAGTAATGTAGATACAGTGCAGATAGAATAAGGTATAAAATACATCTTGCATTTATATAGCACTTTTAACATAGAAAAAGTGTTTCACAGAGGTATAATAAAAAAATGAAAGCCAAGTTAAAATAATAAAAGGAAGAATAGGAGAAGGGCAAGCAGAAGTAATATTAAAATAATTTCTGCCTCTTTGCCTCTCTTTCCTCCTTTAAGACGCTCCTTAAAACCTACCTCTTTGACTAAGCTTTTGGTCACCTGTCCCAATATCTCCTTATGTGGCTCGGTGTCAAATCTTGTTTGAGAACGCTCTGTGAAGCGCCTTGGGATGTTTTACTACGTTAAAGGAGCTTTATAAATGCAAGTTGTTGCTGTTGTTTAGGTATTTCGGATAAATATTAGTTATAAAGCTACAGTCACCTGTCGTGATTTGGTTAGTCTCAAGGGTGCAGCATCTGAACTGAAAACTTAAAAAAAACACCCCCGCAAGATTGTAATTTCTGCCCACCCACCAACAACGAAAAGTTTAACATTTTCTGCATGTTAAATGCTAATAGCTGAATGGAGAGACTGAGCCTGTGTATGAAAGATCAGCTTTAGCATCAGTAAGTTGGTAATTAAGCTAATGTTCCTTCACAATAACTGATGATGTTGATTCATCTCCCTTACAGTTTCAGGTTCAATACCACTTCAAAGCCATTACCCTCGATGATGTCAACATCACTCATTCTTTGAAATAAAAATTGATCAAAACAGACAGAGGTCCGTTAAAAATAATCATGATTTTTTTTGTGTGACTTTTTTTTAAAACAGGGCTGACAGTAAAATTCCCACTTTAAGTGTCATGAAAGTAAGGGAGTGTTCCTCACTTCTGCTTGTGTTGGATGCATCCTGGCGCCAGGTGTGAAAGGAATGAGTTGTAACATATAGTGCCACACACACCCAAAGGAAGTCAAAAGTTTGTATAACAGTAGTTTGTCAGAACCAGGACCAATATCCTCGCAGGAGGGTTTGTTAGTGCTGTTGGGAAGGATTTAAACGAGTTTGTCAGGGGGCTGGAAACCTAAGTGTGGGCCCAGAACGGAGAGAAATAAAGCTGGAAGTGCAAGTTAGAAAAGTAGTCAGCAAAACTAGTAGGGAGCAGAAACAAAGGCCAACAGTAAAGAGGGTCAAAGTGCAGAAAAATATTAAACAGGCAAATTTGAAGGCACTTTATCTAAATGCACGTAGCATTCGCAACAAGGTGGATGAATTAATGGCACTAATAGAAGTAAATGGGTATGATGTAATTGCCATTACAGAGACATGGTTGCAGGGTAACCAAAGCTGGGAACTGAATGTTCCAGGGTACTCAACATTTAGGAAGGACAGACAAAAAGGAAAAGGAGGTGGCATAGCGCTGTTAATAAGGGATGAGATCAGTACGGTCGAGATAAAAGATCTTGGCTGGGCAGATCGTGATGTTGGAATTGGAATTGGAATCAGTTTGGGTGGAGCTAAGAAACAGCAAAGGGCAGAAAACATTGGTGGGAGTTGTGTATAGGCCACCAAACAGTAATGGTAATGTAGGGCACAGTATCAATCAAGAAATTAGAAGTGCATGTAACAAGGGCAATACGGTAATCATGGGGGACTTTAATCTACATATTGACTGGGCAAATCAAATTACCACTAATGGTGTGGAGGACGAATTCTTGGAATGCATGCGAGATGGTTTCCTGGATCAGTATGTGGAGGAACCAACCAGGGAACAGGCTATTCTGGATCTGGTACTGTGTAATGAGAAAGAGCTAATCAATAATCTTGTGGTAAAGTAGGGACAAGTGACCATAATATGATTGAATTTTACATTAAGTTTGAGAGTGATGTTGTCCAATCTGAAACTAAGGTCTTCAATCTAAACAGAGGAGACTACAAGGGTATGAAGGTCAAGTTGGCCATGGTAGATTGGGAGACTACACTAAAAGGTATGAAGGTGGACATACAATGGCTAACATTCAAGGAAATAATGCATAATTTGCAACAAACATATATTCCTCTAGGGCATAAAAATCCAAAAGGAAAAGCGATCCAACCATGGCTAACAAAAGAAATTAAAGCTAGTATTAAGTCAAAGGAGGAAGCTTATAAAGTTGCCACAAAAAAGAAGTCAGCCTGAGGATTGGGATCTTTTTAGAAATCAGCAAAGGGGGACCAAGAAATTGATAAAGAAAGGGAAAATGGAATATGAGCACAAACTAGCAAAAAATATAAAAACGGATTGTAAAAGCTTCTATAGATATGTGAAAAGGAAAAGACTGGCGAAGGTAAATATCGGTCCTTTACAGTCAGAGACGGGAGAATTCATAATGGGGAATGAGGAAATGGCTGAGAAATTAAATAATTGCTTTGTTTCTGTCTTCACAGAGGAAAACACAAAAAGCCTCCCAGAAATACGAGAAAACCAAGGGTGTGGCGAGAATGAGGAACTTAAAGAAATTATTATGAGTAAAAAAAAAATACTAGCAAAATTAATGGGACTAGAAGTCGATAAATCCCAAGGACCGGATGACCTAAATCCTAGGGTTTTGAAAGAGGTAGCCATTGGAATAGTGGACGCATTGGTTGTCATTTTCCAAAATTCTATAGATTCTGGAACGGTTCCTGCAGATTGGAGGATAGCAAATGTAACCCTGCTATTTAAGAAAGGAGGGAGAGAGAAAACGAGGAACTACAGACCTGTTAGCCTCACATCAGTAGTTGGGAAAATGCTGGAATCCATTATAAAGGATGCAATAACTGAGCACTTAGAAACTAATAATAAGATTGGGCAGAGTCAACATGGATTTATGAAAGGGAAATCCTGTTTGACAAAACCTATTGGAGTTCTTTTGAGGATGTAACTAGTGGAGTAGACAAAGGGGAACCGGTAGATGTGGTGTATCTGGATTTTCAGAAGGCCTTCGATAAGGTCCCACATAAGAGGTTGGTGAACAAAATGAGGGCACATGGAATTGGGGGTAATATACTAGCATGGATTGAGAATTGGTTAACAGACAGAAAACAAAGAGTAGGGATAAACGGGTCTTTTTCAGGATGGCGGGCTGTGACTAGTGGGGTACCGCAAGGATCGGTTCTTGGGCCCCAGCTATTCACAATCTATATCAATGATTTGGATGAGGGGACTAAATGTAACATTTCCAAATTTGCTGATGATACAAAGCTAGGTGGCAGTGTCAGTTGTGAAGAGGCTTCAAGGGGATCTCGACAGGCTCAGTGAGTGGGCGAGAACATGGCAGATGGAATATAATGTGGATAAATGTGAAGTTATCCACTTTGGTAGAAAAAACAGAAAGGCAGAGTATTTCCTAAATGGTGAAAGATTGGGGAATACAGATGCTCAAAGGGGCCTGGGTGTCCTTGTACATGAGTCACTGAAAGTGAATGTGCAGGTGCAGCAAGCCATTAGGAAGGCAAATGGTATGCTGGCCTTCATCACAAGAGGTTTTGAGTACAGGAGTAAAGAAGTCTTACTCCAATTATATAGGGCCTTGGTGAGACCACTCCTGCAGTACTGTGTACAATTTTGGTCTCCTTACCTAAGGAAGGATATACTTGCCATAGAGGGAGTGCAACGAAGGATCACAAGATTGATTCCTGGGATGGCGGGACTGTCGTATGCAAAGAGATTGAGTAAACTAGGCCTGTATTCTCTTGAATTCAGAAGAATGAGAGGGGATCTCATTGAAGCATACAAAATTATTACAGGGCTTGATAGGGTGGATGCTGGGAGAATGTTTCCCTTGGCTGGGGAGTCTAGAACCAGGGGCCACAGCCTCAAGATAAAGGGTAGGCCATTCAGGACTGAGAGGAGAAGAAATTTCTTCACACAGAGGGTGGTGAATCTTTGGAATTCTCTACCCCAGAGGGCTGTGGAGGCTCAGTCATTGGGTATATTCAAAACAGAAGGCGATAGATTTCTGACTAGTAAGGGCATCAAGGGATATGGCGATAGGGCCGGTGAATGGAGTTGAGGCAGAAGATCAGCCATGATCTCATTGAATGGCGGAGCAGGCTCGAAGGGCCGAATGGCCTACTCCTGCTCTTATTTCTTATGTTCGTATGTCTTACTTTTACTGGTGTTTTCAAAATTATTCCACAATATAACTTTTACTCCAGAGGGGAGGAATTCTGTAGTAAATGAAACCTTTTAATTTCAGCTGCTTTCAACCTGCAATTCAGTTCATACCACATGAAAATAAATTGGTTCACCATCGATAAACTTTTTGACAACCAAGGGGTCAAAGGTTTCCTGTGTTTGTCTGATGTTTCTGCAGCTGGCGTTGTTTCTGTAAAAAGAAAGAAAGATCGCATTTATATAGCGCCTAACAACCTCCGGAAGTTCCAAAGCTCTTTACAGCCAAAGAAGTACTTTTGAAGTGTAGTCACTGTTGTAATGTAGGAAACACAGCTGTCAATTTGTGCACAGCAAGCTCCCACAAACAGGAATGTGATAATAACCAGATAATCAGTTTTAGTGATAAATATTGGCCAGGATACTAGGGAGAACTCCACTGCTCCTTTCAAAATCGTGCCATGGGATCTTTTACGTCCACCTGAGAGGGCAGACGGGGCCTCGGTTTAGCATCTCCTCTGAAGGACGGCACCTCCGACAGTGCAGCGCTCCTCGGTACTGAACTGGAGTGTCAGTCTAGATTTGCGCTCAAGTCTTTGGACTGGGACATGAACCTTCTGACTCAGAGGCAGGAGTGCTACCAACTGAGCCACGGCTGACACCAGTTGCCAGGAGACATGACACAAACAATTACTGGCTTTTCCATTTATCTATGATTCCTTGTAAATCTCTTAAATCCTGGACTGACTTTGCAGCAGTGAAACTTCCTTAGCAGTATGAAAATCTTATGGCAGACAACAGACTAGACTGGGTGTGTTACTTCTAAATCTTTTTTTTTATATGGCTGCGTGACACTTCCTCGCAACATGGGTTTAGAATTGCACTTTGATTTGCATCGATATCATCGGTTGTCGTGCAGCGTAACTTGTTTACCCCCCTGTCCTTTTTTATTTTAGAATTCTTGTGTTCAAAGGCTGAACTTCAGGTGAATGATGACGAAGGTGTAGAGCTGCCCAGTGAAAGAACTTTTTCTCAGATATCACCCGCTGTTTGGAATCCAGCCTCAGCGGTGGACAGAGCTACCACACAGCAGGCAATCCAGGAGACAGGCTTGCACAGCCGTGGATTGCGGTAATGGCCTGTGATTTACGTCAAACTGTTTAATGGGCACCGAGTATTTCGATCTGGATCGAATAAACAAATAATGGTAGGTCATTGTTTTCAGATTTGAGTCTGTAGAGTGACTGTTAGTTATTGCCAATGGTCTCATAAGAAGCTGGCAGTACAGAGGGAGCACGCTTAACTCCGATAAAGTTTTATTCAAAGGTAATGTTGATTTTATAGTTCAAGAGATGCTGATATTGTATGGTGAAAGCTGTAGACTATTCCCTTTCTGAGAGAAGCACTTTTCAGTTTATAGGAGAATAGCACTTCCTTTTTGTTAGAACATAGGAAATATGAGCAGGAGCAGGCCATACGGCCCCTCGAGCCTGCTCCGCCATTCAATAAGATCATGGCTGATATGCGACCTCAACTCCACTTTCCTGCCCGATCTCCATATCCCTTGATTCCCCATGAGTCCAAAAATCTATCTCTCTCAGCCTTGAATATACTCATGATTCAGCATCCACAGCCCTTTGAGGTAGAGAATTCCCAAGATTCACAACGCTTTGAGTGAAGAAATTCCTCCTCATCTCAGCTGGCTGACCTCTTATCCTGAGACTATGCCCCCTAGTTTTAGACTCTCGAGCCGGGGGAAACAACCTCTCAGCATCCACCTTGTCAATCCCCCCTCAGAATCCTATATGTTTCAATGAGATCACTTCTCATTCTTCTAAACTCCAGAGAGTATAGGCCCATTCTACTCAATCTCTGCTCAAAGGACAACCCTCTCATCCCAGGAATCAATCTAATGAACCTTCGTTGCACCCCCTCTAAGGCAAGTATATCCTTCCTTACGTATGGATTAACCTTCCCATAGCAGGCGAAATAAAAAGAACGTGCAACTCGACTCTCACTGGACGGTCTTTAATATTCTAACTCTTGCTTAAAAAGTTCTAAAGATACCACATAAAGAAGGGTTGGGTTTGTTAATGGCTTCATGAGAAACTGAAAACAGGCGTATACAATCTGAAATTCTGAACTTGGACAATGTGACTAAGGTGTGGTCAGAGGAGAAAGGCAGGTGCAACAGATTGAAGTCAGGATATCCAATAATTTTTAGCACCACTCCCCATTAAAGTACAGCGACTGATGGTGGAAAGTGCATTGACTGAGACACAGGAACATGTACTGAAAAAAATTCAGCGTCAAAATGTGACGGCATAATTTTAAACACTTCTATCAAATCACCCTGTAATCGTCTCTACTTTTCAAGTGCTGATGTATATTAGAAAAGAAAGCCAAAGAAAATATGGCATTTAACTGCAAGGAGAGGAGATCTCAAGGAGTGTGAATTGGTGGTTAAAGCAATATGTACAACTGGAGATGATCAAATACTCTTGTGGAACATAATGGCGCCTGTGACATAAGGCAGGGGATGGAATGCTGTCTGTGGTGTGCAACAAGCTGAGGGTGAATAGTGCAGACGTGAGCATGGACGCAGCGTTGTGTTGTAAACACCTTTTGGGTTTCAGGGATTTCTTACAGAGGGCTTTTCCCACAAGAGATTGCATCGATGCAGTAAATGCACGTTAAGGTAGACTGTGCATGGTTTTTGAAGCTGTGGGTTTGGTAGGCAAATGGCGTTTTCTCACCCAATGCTTTCTTATACCCTGGAAACCAATTCATTAAAAATAAATGGAGCCCAACAATTCAAGACTTACAGTAAATATTTCATTAATAACAGCCGGGAAATTGTAGCCCTTAGCGCCGGCCGTTAAGGCCGGTTTGGAAAAAATAAATGGCAGCTGCCTCGCTTCGCCTGAATCCTGCGGGTGCCGCCGCGGCCGCCATTTTAGGCAGGTCGGCAGCGCTGCCATTGTCTGTGCTCGCTGCAGAAATAGAAATGAGGCAGATCGTGACGTCAATGAGTGTGCAGCGCTGATTTGACACACAATCTGCCATTTTGGACTTTGTCGTAGATTAATACAGCACAGAAAGAGGCCCTTCGGCCCATCATGTCCGTGCCAGCTATCAAGCCCTGTCTATTCTAATCCCATTTTCCAGCACTTGGTCCATAGCCTTGTATGCTATGGCGTTTCAAGTGCTCATCTAAATGCTTCTTGAATGTTGTGAGGGTTCCTGCCTCTACCACCCTTTCAGGCAGTGAGTTCCAGATTCCAACCACCCTCTGGGTGAAAAAGTTTTTCCTCAAATCCCCTCTAAACCTCCTGCCCCTGACCTTGAAACTATGCCCCCTGGTTATTGACCCCTCTACTAAGGGGAAAAGTTCCTTTCTATCTACCCTATCTATGCCCCTCATAATTTTGTACACCTCAATCAGGTCCCCTCTCAGCCTTCTTTGCTCTAAGGAAAACAACCCCAGCCTGTCCAGTCTCTCTTCATAGCTGAAGCGCTCCAGCCCAGGTAACATCCTGGTGAATCTCCTCTGCACCCTCTCCAATGCAATCACATCCTTCCTATAGTGTGGCGACCAGAACTGCACACAATATTCCAGCTGTGGCCTAACTAGCGTTTTGTACAGCTCCATCATAACCTCCCTGCTCTTATATTCTATGACTCGGCTAATGAAGGCAAGTAGCCCATATGCCTTCTTAACCACCTTATCTACCTGTCGTGCTGCCTTCAGGGATCTATGTACATGCACACCAAGGTCCCTCTGATCCTCTGTCCTTCCTAGGATCCTACCATTCATTGTGTATTCCCTTGCCTTGTTAGTCCTCCCAAAATGCATCACCTCACACTTTTCAGGGTTAAATTCAATTTGCCACTGTTCTGCCCATCTAACCATCCTGTCTATATCGTCCTGTAGCCTGAGGCTTCCCTCCTCGCTATTTACCACTCCACCAATTACTGATGATACCTCCTACATTCATATCTAAATCATTAATGTACACTACAAACAGCAAAGTTTGCTGCTCCATTTAATGCTCTCTCCTAATCATGACCAGCTGACCATGTGTTCAGCAGCAGGAAGGTCCCCCCCCACCAGCATTATTTAAAGGGATCATCAACAACTTGCAGCTGACTTGCTTTATCATTTCTACTGGCTCGGTGTAAGTCTGAGCAAGTGTTTGGAGCTTTCTAGAGTTGTTTCAAGTTGGTGAGTGGTGCTGCAAGTGGAGAACGCCTTCCTTCTGATTTCAAGGGTTCTGGTCAGACCACTTGCTCCCAGTCATGGGGGCTCTACTTGCAGTCCCCCTCACGCTTGAGTAAGGCAGGGAGATGGAGCGAAGGCAGCGAAGAAGAGGACAATATGCTCGCAAAGGGAGGAGGAGGGGCAGGAGGGCTCTCAGGAGGAGGCCTTACCCACCTAGGGTCTTCTGAGAGCACTTCTCCTACCTGCACTTAAGCCAGGAGCAGAGTTTTAGGAGGCTCCGCTTCACCAAGGAGGCGGTCACAGAACTCTGCCACCTCCTGCAACTAGACTTGCAGCCTCAGAGCAGGGTAACGATGGCTCTGCCAGTGGCCCTCAAGGTCACCCTCAATCTTCCCTTAAAGCTGCGTGGCTTGTACGTTACGGTAGCATAGTGGTTATGTTACTGGACTAGTAATCCAGAGGTCTGGACTAATTATCTGGAGACGTGAATTCAAATCCCACCATGGCAGCTGGGGAATTTAAATTCAGTTAATTAAATAAACCTGGAATAAAAAAGCTAGTATCAGTCATGAAATAACCGGATTGTCTTAAAAGCCCATCTGGTTCACTAATATCCTTTAGGGAAGGAAATCTGCCATCCTTACCCGGTCTGGCCTATATGTGACTCCGGACCCACAGGAATATGGTTGACTCTGAAGTGCCCTCTGAAATGGCTGAGCAAGCCACTCAATTTTGTAGCCAAACCACTACGAAAAATAATAATAATAAAACTGGACGGACCACCTGGCATCGACTTCAGACACAACAACAGCATACCCAGCCCCGTTGACCCTGCAAAGTTCCCCTCAATAACATCAGGGGACTTGTGCCAAAATTGGGAGAGCTGTCCCACAGACTAGTCAAGCAACAGCCTGACATAGACATACTTACAGAATCATACCTTTCAGCCAACATCCCAGATTCCTCCATCACCATCCCATGGTATGTCCTGTCCCATTGGCAGGACAGACCCACCAGAGGTGGTGGCACAATGGTATACAGTCGGGAGGAAGTGGCCCTGGGAGTACTCAACATTGACTCCAGACCCAATGAAGTCTCATGGATTCAAGTCAAACATGGGCAAGGAAACCTCCTGCTGATTACCACCTACCGCCCTCCCTCAGCTGATGAATCAGTGCTCCTCCTTGTCGAACACCACTTGGAAGAAGTACTGAGGGTAGCAAGGGCACAGAATGTAGTCTGGGGGTGGGAGACTTCAATGTCCATCACCAAGAGTGGCTCGGTAGCACCACTACTGATCAAGCTGGCCGAGTCCTGAAGGACATAGCTGCCAGACTGGGGCTGCGGCAGGTGGTGAGAGAACCAACACAAAAGAAAAACCTACTTTACCTCGTCCTCACCAATCTACCTGTCACAGATGCATCTGTCCATGACAGCATTGGTACCCATGACTACTGCACAGTCCTTGTGGAGACAAAGGCCAAGAAATTGGAGATCATTAAAAACTTGCCGGTGCCGCCGAAATTGATGGTGCTAACATTAGCCCAGCAGTCAACTTACCATGCAAGCCCATTTTCGTGGCGTTAGTCCCGGCAGGAGGCCCAATGTAGTGTTGCCGTAGAGTCATTGCAGCAAGAACAGCCATCTCTTAAAGCAAGGCTGTCATTTTAGAGAGCAGTCTGGTCCCTTAAAGGGGAACTGCCTTCTAAAAATAAAAAATAAAAATCATTTAAAAGATTTTAGCCCTTACAGCTCAACTGCCTGCTCAAATTTTTTTTTTTTAAAGAATTCCCAAGAGGGAGTCTTCAGCTCGTAAAGCTGAATTGCCTTCTGCACCTAAAAAAATGGGAAAAGTGCTTCAGCACTAACACAAATCGCTCAACAAGCCAGGGAAGGGGCACCCAGGGTCTCGCACGCAGCACTCCAACTTTGTGCAGGGGGTCAACACTGCAAGAGAGGTCCTCTACCACAGGGGCCAGGAGGCCCTCCAGAAAGAAGAATGTGGGACCAGATCACCGAGGCCATCACTGCCAGCAGTGTCGCCCCCCCACCAGCTGGCTTCAGTGCCCAAAGAAGCTTCATGACCTCAGACCACTGGTCAAGGTCAGTGAATGCCTCTTCAAAAGCCGTCTCCTACCAACTGCACCACTAGCCTGACACACTTCTCAATGCACGACTCCCCACCCCCCAATCACTCACCTACCAACAATCTGTACCAAACATGAGGCACACCTCCCATTCCTAGCTTCACCTCACTCCCTTGGAGGAGACAGTGCTGGCCATTCTTGGCAGCGGCATGGCTGAGCCCTTGGCCAGCGGCGGGGCTGAAACGATAAAAGATGCTGGTATCCTTATACGTTATCCTCCTTCTCGCATGCACCTCTTGCTTTCCTGCCCTCCCCTCGCCACAACTCCACCCTATGCCTTCCTCATTTCACACACCCAAGAAATGCAGCCTGCCCAGCCAGTGGTTGACCAAGAAGAGGGAGAGGAGCGTGAAGAAGAAGAAGAAAAACCATCACTTGCTTTCACACTCCCAGCCACCAGCTCCTCGAGGTCGTCCTGCAAGGCCATCTTCAGTGTCCCCCACTGAAAGTCAGCAGCCTTCCACCAGCCATGCTGCAGCCACTGGGATAGCACTGTGTGACATCAGTAGAATAGGCAAAGGCACACACAAGACAGTCACTAAAGGAATGCATAAGGGTGATTAGTTGATTTCTTGATGTCATATTTGGATGGATAGATGTATAAAGTTGGGTTTGAAAGTTTGCTTTGTGGTGGCTTTTATTTCAGCATCGTGACCAAGAGGACACTGTGATGGTCAGTAACAGAGGGAAAGCAAAGTTTGGGACAAATGTTGAAAGGGGAATTGGGGTTGTGGTCACTGGTACTGCAGGCGGATGATTCCATCCCGGATCTCCCGGCCAGAAAGGGGCTGTCTGGGTTGCATCCTTCCTTCTGCACCTCCCTTTTCTGCGTCTCCCTCTTCCCTCTGCGAGAGGACGCTGTAAATCTGAAATAAAAGCATAAAATGCTGGAAATACTCAGCAGGTCAGGCAGCATCTCGACCTGAGACATGAACTCTGTTTCTCTCTCCACGATGTTGCCTGACCTGCAGAGTATTTCCAGTATTTTCTGTCTTCTCGGAGGGCTTCCTTTGCCATCCAGCAGCATTCCCTGCACACTTAAAAAAACTTTTAACATGTATTGCACCAAGCCACTACTTCAATAAAATATAAAAAATCCATTCCAAAAGCTTAAATGCAAACTTATCTGAAAGATGTGTGGGTCCCTTTAAGAAGTGCTGACAGCGTCTCTGTCAGTCTGCTGCATGCTCGCTTTTCAGAGCAAGCTTACGACCCAGCACTGAACTCAGTGCAAGGTCCAAGTTTGCGTCACGCTCTCTATATTTGCATTTCCAGGGCCAGCGCTAAGGCCCTCACCAAAATGGCGGCCACTGAGTCCCGCGCTAGAGAAGGGCGTTAGCTTGGCGGCCGCCATTTTTTGCCAGGATTGCGGCTGTAACTCATGGTGGTAAGTAGCCCAATTTCTGCGCCAAAGTCCCGTTTTCACACTGAGGACACCTTCCATCATGTTGTGTGGCACTACCACCGTGCTAAATGGGTTAGATTCAGAACAGATCTCGCAGCTCAAAACAAAGCATCCATGAGGCGCAGTGGGCCATCAGCAGCAGCAGAATTGTAATCCACCACAATCTGTAACCTCATGGCCCAGCATATCCCTCACTCTACCATTACCATCAAGCCAGGGGACCAACCCTGGTTCAATGGGGAGTGTAGAAGAGCATGCCAGGAGCAGCACCAGGCATACCTAAAAATGAGGTGCCAACCTGTGGAAGCTGCAACACAGGATTACATGCATGCTAAACAGCGGAAGCAGCATGCTATAGACAGAGCTAAGCGATCCCACAACCAATGGATCAGATCAAAGCTCTGCAGTCCTGCCACATCCAGTCGTGAATGGTGGTGGACCATTAAACAACTAATGGGAGGAGGAGGAGGCTCCATGAACATCCCCATCCTCAATGATGGCGGAGCCCAGCACACGAGTGCAAAAGACAAGGCTTAAGCGTTTGCAACCATCTTCAGCCAAAAGTACCGAGTGAATGATCTATATCAGCCTCTTCCTGAGGTCCCCACCATCACAGAAGCCAGTCTTCAGCCAATTCAATTGGAGAAAGGAGGTTCTTGCTGCTGTCTAGCCATCCTCCTGTATTTTACGCTTTCAAATTGACGCAAGAGACAACAATCCTAGGAGCAGGCTCTTTGCTCAGGAGTCAGTCTGTTGTGAACACCATGAATGGAGGCTGTGGCCTTGGCCAGCATTTGATGTTCGTGATGTGACTAGGGCGGAACTTAAATGTCTTTTGCATAAAATGCCTCTTCCCTGACGACCAGTGGGCAGTTTTGCATATTGTCTCACTTTAGAACAGGGAGGATTGTGCAACAATCCAGCAGAATGCAGAGAACTCAAGCATTGTGTTTCGAATCCTGAAAGATATGATATATTTTGAAGGTATATTGCTCCCAGGTTTCCACTATGTAAACTTTCGGTTTTCCCCATCATGCGATTGTTACCAAATTTTTAAAAGGAACTCAAATGAATTGAGGCACTTGGAGGACAAATGATATAAAGTGTATAGAACAGCTCATGTCAATCCTGCGTGCTTTAGCCAACAACTTAAAACTACCCCGCAAAGAGTTCCAAATTGGATCTGGCAGTTTGCTGGAAAGGGCAGTCGAACATTTAATGAAAAGGCACTTTTGTGAATAACAAAACAGTCATTGAGGAAGACAGAGACTTTACACAGTTCACAACATGCTAACAGGTCACTTTACCTTGGCTACACAGCACCCGATTTACACATTGTGAATAATCGAGGCTGGATGTATCTCACTGTCCCCATTATTAATAAAAACTCTTGGTATTTTTTTTCTGTTTTAAAATAATGGAAAACACTTGAAACTTTCTGAAGGAAGCTGGCAGCAGGCTAAAATGGATTTGGACAAGGCAAAGCAAAGGAGAAAGCTTTATCGTGATGCTTATGAAGTTAAACTTTGCTTACAGGTAAATTTGGTGCTTCCGTTTGGTTGATAATGCTGGTTCTTTTGATTCGACCAATGACATAGAGATTTACAGCCCAGGAGGACTCTGGCTCTTTCCTGAAGTAATCCAAGACTAATCCCATTACCCTGCGCTCTTTCTCACTAGCCCTGCATCTTCATGCTTCAAATACTTAGCCAATTTTCCCCTAAAAGATGCAATGGTGTTTGGTTCAACCACTCCCTGTGGCAAAGCATTCCATGTTCCAACAATCCTCAGTGTAAAGAAATTTCTCCTAACCTCTCTCCTCACTCTCTTAGTGACAATTCTGAATTGACGACCCTTGTCACTGACTCCACAAGCAGAGTAAATAATCTATCCCTATTCACCTTATCAAACCCTTCATCATTAAAAAAATCTCTTATTAAATCTCCTCGTAGCCTTCTCCACTTGAGTCCGAGTATCTCAAGTCTCTCATAACTATAATATTTTTTGAGAAGGAAGAATGTCTTGTTTTTGAGGTACACCCATACAGTAGTTGACATGAAAGTACTGCTCCCAAGCTTTGTTTTCATTGGGCTTGCACAGCCCATGTCAAATGCTGATAGAAGCCTGGGAGATGCAGTTCCTTCCCCTCTCTTCTTATTTCACTATTTCGCAGTCCTTTTATTTTCCCACCAGGTTTTCAAAATTTGTCTCCGTTCTCCTCCCAGATCTCTTTCCCTCTTCCTGCTCTGCGCTCCTGCCCACTCTGTCGCCTGACGCATCTCCTGCGGGGCCAGTAGCTTCTGGTGTGGCCTTCACATCTATGACCGCTTTAAACGGCCACAGAGATTCTCAAGCTTTTCAGAGACAGCATCGCTCTTTCCCTCCATAATGGAATACAATCTCCCTCTCGTTTTCCCTCCAACCCAATCATGGCCTCTCCCTCTCTCCACCCTGCTCAACATTAGGTTCCTGCTCCTTCACAGATTCACCAAGACCGTGAATGGTGTGAAACAGTAGCATTTGAACACTCGGCCCTGATTTTGACTCTGGGTAGGTGTTGAGTGGGTGGGTAGTGAGATTATCAGAGGGGGAGGGGAGGGTCAAGAGGGCCAGGGGAGGGGAAGAGAGAAAGATGGAGGGGAGAAAGAGAGGAAGGGAGGGGAGAAAGAAAGAGAGAGGGGAGGGGAGAAAGAGAGGGGGAAGGGAAGAAAAATGAAGGGAGGAGGGAGAGAAGAGGGGGAGGGAGAGAGGGGAGGGGAGGGAAGGGAGAGAGAGAGGATAGAGGGAGGGGAAATGAGGAGAGAAAGGGCAAAATAGACAAAAGAGGGATTAAACCACGTCTATTAATCAAGAACCACAATTCAAAAGTTGCCAAGTTACTTCCAATTGTTTTTGTAAGTGTAGCATATTCACAATTATTTCCAAGACATTCCACATCATTTACATTGACATGGCAGTGGTTGGGAGGGAGTGGGTTTATATGATGCTCTCTCAATGGGATGAATGACATACTAGATGCCAGAAGAAACTGAGAGCCTTGCCTATGGTTACTCCAATAGGAAACCAGGAAACAGCCTGCAGTTCACTGGGGATCTGGGCAAATTTCTGAGTCATTTATAGAGTGTGGCTGCAATTTGTGTCAGATGATAGATCATGGGTGGAAGATTTGCAGCAATGACCTAAGCTCTCTTCTTAGCTTCTGCCAAGAGCACATACTCCCACATTAAGGTAATGATAATACATTCTGTGCACTATTCTCATTGTAACTTATTACAGGTCAAAATTGTATAGACTGACCCTCAGACAGACTCCCACTCATCCTGGAGTCTGGATCCAGGGATGCATAACCTAAAGTTTGTTAACAAATCTGATGTCAAATCATGATGACTGTAGCTATAAATGATGATTCTGGCTGAATAGTGTTGAGAGGCAATGAAAGGCAAATGCCTGATCAGTAGGGATCCAAAGCTAGTCCAGATGGTATCAGTGGTTTAATTCAAGAACTAAACTGAAAGCGTCAAGAGCAAGTCTCGTCCAGTGTGGTGACCTTATGTGAATCAAAATAAAGGGGAGTAGTCGCATTCATCAGGATGGATGTTGAAAAGCTTTAAGTTTACAGGAAAATGCAAAATGAAGGAATTTAGCCATAAAATTACAACTTAGGAACACAGGAATTGCTAGACAACAAAAGACCATGGCCCCATCTAATTCGTTTTCTACCATCCTGGTAATCACGTGATACAATGATAATTGACCATGATGCGGAGATGCCGGTGTTGGACTGGGGTGGACAAAAGTGAGAAGTCGCACAACACCAGGTTATAGTCCAACAGTTTTATTTGAAATCACAAGCTTTCGGAGCTGCTGCTCCTTCGTCAGGTGACTTCAAATAAACTGTTGGACTATAACCTGGTGTTGTGCGACTTCTCACAATGATAATTGAGTTGTTAACTAATCATAGCAATCAATCTCTATCAATTAGTCTACAACAGACCCAGACATGAGGCGAGGAAAACTCCAGTGGTGGAGAGCTTTGGAACCATAGGTCCAAAGTCACCTGTTCCTCCCAAGCATCTACACTTACCACACGTCATGTCTCAAATTACTCATATACTGTATCCCAAAATATTATCTTCTGAAATTTCCCATAAAATGACTATTAAAGCGATCAACACTGCTTCCTATGAATTCCTAAACGATGATAAAATTGAGCAAGGGCTTCAGTTTTATTAGTGGAGTGGCTCCCTTAAGCGAAGCTGATGTAATTCCCATATACTCTCCAAAGAGAGTGCTAACAGCTAGATAAAATGATGTAATTGCAGCTCAGCAGGGAGTGGGTCTGTAAGAGGCACACTGCAGGGGCAGTCTTCATCCTGTTATCAATCAAGGAGATGGCTACATCCCACTAAGAATCAGGGAACTCATTACTGCCAATCACATTGTGTAATATATCCTGCAGAAGGGGTCCCAATTAGTGTCAGAAGATCGTTTTCAATCAGTGGGAGAACCATTTCAGTCAGAGTTCAGCTGGATATTATTGTACTATTTTATTGTTTAGCATTTTCTGTGCTTTATTTCTTTCATCTTTGCACACATTTATTTTTCCCGTTTATTTTCTTGCTGCTCATCCATTCTTCCTCCATTCGTTTTTTTCCATTCTTTCTTTCTATGTTAATCTAACCTGATTTCTTCCCTCCTTTTAATGAATTATAAAGAAAGAACTTGCATTTATATAGAGCCTTTTACAGCCTCAGGGCATCCCAAGTATTCTTGAAGTGTAGTCACTGTTGTAGGGAAATGTGGCAGCCAATTTTCACACAGCAAGATCCCACAAACAGCAATGAGTTAAATGATCAGAGAATCTGTTTTTAGTGATCTTGGTTGAGGGCTAAAAGTTGGCCAGGACACTGGGAGAATTTCTCGGCTTTACTTCTTGAGGCTGTCAGCCATGGCTCAGTTGGTAGCACTACTCGCCTCTGAGTCAGAAGGTTGTGGGTTCAAATCCCCACTCCAGAGGCTTGAAGCACAAAAATTTAGGCTGACACTCCAGTGTAGTACTGAGGGGAGTGCTGCACTGTCAGAGGTGCCGTCTTTCAAATGAGACATTAAACTGAGGCCCCGTCTGCTCTCTCAGGTGGACGTAAAAGATCCCATGGCATTATTTTGAAAAAGAGCAGCGGGGTTGTCCCCTGTGTCCTGGCCAGTATTTATCCCTCAACCAACATCACAAAAATAGATTATCTGTTCCTTGTCACATTGCTGTTTGTGGGAGCTTGCTGTGCACACATTGGCTGCCGCGTTTCCTACATTACAACAGTGACTACACTTCACAAAGTCCTTAATTGGCTGTAAAGCGCTTTGGGACGTCTGGTGGTTGTGAAAGGTGCTATATAAATGCAAGTCTTTCTTTTTCTTCGAATAGTGCAATGGGAACTCATACTTCCTGAAAGGGCAGACGGGGCCTCGGTTTAACGTCTCATCCGAAAGATGCCACCTCCGACAGTGCAGCACTCGCTCGGTGCTGCACAGAAATGTCAGCCTAGATTATGTGCTCAAGTCTCTGGAGTGGGACTTGGACCCAGAACCTTCTGACTCCGAGGCGAGAGTGCTACCACTAGGTCACGGCTGATTCTATATGTAGAAAGTTTGCTTTGTTCGAGTAGCTTTATCTTAATATTTCTCCTGTTTCCTATCCTGTCATCAACAATCCTTCTGTAATATGAATGCTTTTACTCTTGTGTCTCTTTCTTTCCCCCTCACTCCAGGTGGTACCAGCATGGTAAGCGTGACGGAGCTAAATAAAAGGAGAGGGTCAGCCATGCATCTGTTCTTGTGTAATAAAATCTTTTGCATAGTTCACTCCCTAATATAACGGTAGATTCTGAGGTAAATATTATCAAAGTATGCTGAGTTTTTGTACCATGAAGCATTATTAATTTTTTAGGAACCATTTCCTCCCCTGAGTTCTTATCTCATTCTCTTTTGCTTTTGCGGTATGCGTCATTCCTAATCATCTTTTTGAGCCAGGAGAGAAAACGCTTGTTTATTTGGTCCTGGGATTTGGGCAGTGTTGCTGAGGCAAGTTTCCCTGAGGCAATAAGAGTCAATCGCATAATGTGAGACTGGAGTCATTTGTCAGCCTGACTGTGGGAGATGGGGCAGGTTGCCTTCCCTGAAGGGCACTAATGAAGCAGTTGGGTTTCTATAATAATCCGGCAGCTTTCATTGTCATTTTCCCTACTGTCAGCCCACAAATGACCACAAGTTTATTACGCTCATTTCACATCTTGCTATGGTGGGATTTGAACTCACAACCGCTGGGGCTGCCCAGCCAGAACCATATGGAAAATAGTCAACACTTTGCAAGTTCTCCTGAAATTGCTTCCTCTACTACTTTGGTGGAGCCATTCAGTTTCAATGGGTATTGCCTCCACTAACATAACAGACATGATGCGGAGATGCCGGTGTTGGACTGGGGTGGACAAATGTGAGAAGTCGCACAACACCAGGTTATAGTCCAACAGCTTTATTTGAAATCACAAGCTTTCGGAGCGCTGCTCCTTCGTCTGACGAAGGAGCAGTGCTCCGAAAGCTTGTGATTTCAAATAAAGCTGTTGGACTATAACCTGGTGTTGTGCGACTTCTCACATTTAACATAACAGAGGAACGCAGTTCAGAGGGAGACGATATCAGGGCGATTTTAACTCCACCCGACCAGCAGAAGCCGCAGTTAAAATTGCCCTGGTTACTGATCTGCCTGAAAGCCGCCAGTGACTTAACGTTGCAAATTTTGCCCTGCTCCACTGAGCAGGCGACAAGGACACCCGCCCAAAGCCAGGGGGGGGTCCTTCTTTACGTATGCATGCCAGGACTCACTGACATAATTGGGACCCGATTGCAATTTTAATTGTTGGCGTGAACGGGAAGTCACTGTCGGTGAAGACAGCGAGAAGCGGAGCCGGGGCCAGAAGACAGCCAAACAGGTAGGTTTCTTCACTTTCCTTGTGGGGCCAGGAGATAACTTACACTGATAACCCTCCTCTCTGTTCTCCCTGTAATCTCGATGGCTGTTTATGCCGTTTCTCCGGGGGTGGGGGCGGAGGTGTTTCTGCTGATTTTTCCACCAATATTACAGCAGGGGATTGGGAGAACCCCACAGAAATTAAACCCCAAGTAACGGTTGTAATTCAAGACCAGTAATTTGGTGGGTTCTGCCCTGCAGCGTGACTTAAACTGTGATGTGTTCAATCCATCAGATGTGGAAGAGAAAGCGTTTGCATCTTTTTTTGTCAGCCAACTAAGACATAAATAGAGAATGACAAATTACCAAAGCCGTTTGCTGCAAACACATGACTCGGAGATCGGAAAGGTCACACTTTAGACATAGCTGTTATTGTTTGTCTAGACACTGCTCCGAGATGCTTTGCACAATGTAATTGTTAGTCCCCAGCATTCAGAAGCCTTCCTTCTGCATTGTTAAAGTTATAATGATTATTTAAACTTAGCTGCATTTATAGAATCATAGAATCTTACAGCACAGAAGGAGGCCATTCGGCCCATCGTGCCTGAACCTGCTGTTTGAAAGAGCTATCCAATTAGTCCCACTCCCCTGCCCTTTCCCCATAGCCCTGCAATTTTCTCCTCCAAGTATTTATCCAATTCTCTTTCGAAAGTTACTGTTGAATCTGCTTCCACCGCCCTTTCAGGCAGCGCATTCCAGATCACAACAACTCGCTGCGTAAAGAAAATTCTCCTCATCTCACCTCTGGCTCTTTTGCCAATGATCTTAAATCCGTGTCCTCTGGTTACTGATCCTTCTGCCAGTGGAAACAGTTTCTCCTTATTTACTCTATCAAAACGCTTCATGATTTTGAACGCCTCCGTTAAATCTCCCCTTAACCTTCTCCACGCTAAGGAGAACAATCATGAAAGGATTTTTTCGAACAGCTCCGTAAGAGAAGTTTATATAAGATTTGTATCTGACGTTCATGTGCTGGAAGAATTATGAAATGTCTGGATCCATCGGCTCACATTGCCAGCACAAATACTACAATTTGAACAGTACAGAGAAGATTATCAATGTAAGCTGAATTTCTTATCCCCTGAGCTGGTTTCCTGAATAATCACTGCATTCTCATGTGCTGACTTTCCTTTCCAGCTTATACGTGAGTGACATTTATTTCCTGATGTATACCCTTCCTACATTACAACAGTGACTACACTTCAAAAGTACTTCATTGGCGTTGCGCGTTGGGGCGTCCGGTGGTCATGAAAGGCGCTATACAAATGCAAGTCTTTTTTTTCTAGTATTGAAATGTCGTGGAGCTGATTCCAACCATTTGTTTGTTGAAAGTCAATACAAATTCGGGGGGGTGGGGGGGAGAGAAAAACACAAGTATGAAAATAGTTTCAGTTGTGAGTTAACAATCTACTGTTTTGTTTTTGGGGTTGGGGGGGGGGATTCTCTCTTAGGCAGTCCCTCGGAACCGAGGATGACTTGCTTCCACACTAAAAATGAGTTCTCAGGTGACTGATAAGTCCAATGCGGGACCCACAGTCTCTGTCACAGGTGGGGCAGACGGTGGTTGAAGGGGCGGGTGGGTGGGGTGCTTGGGTTGACTTGCGCTTCTTCCGTTGTTTGCACTTGGCTTCCGCTTGCTCCCGGCGAAGAGACGCGAGGTGTTCGACGCCTTCCCGGATGCTTCTCCTCCATTTTGAGCGGTCTTGAGCCAGGGGTTCCCAGGTGCCGGTGGGGGATGTTGCACTTTTTCAAGGAGATTTTGAGGGTGTCCTTGAAGCGTTTCCTCTGCCCACCTGGGGCTCTCCTGCCGTGTCGGAGCTCCGAGTAGCGCGCTTGTTTTGGGAGTCTCATATCGGGCATGCGGACGAAGTGGCCCATCTATCGGAGCTGATCGAGCGTGGTCAAAGTTTCGATGCTGGGGATGTTAGCCTGAGTGAGATTCTACAAGTATTCCAGCATCAGATCAATTTAAAACATTTTAAATTTAGCACCTTTGCCTTTTAATAAATGTCAGAGGATCACTCGAGCTGTTTACACTGTCATTGAAAGACATTCTGCAAAACATTACACTCTTTCCAGCTGCTCAGTGAGGTTTTATGACCTGGCAGCAAAATGCAATGTAAACAATATAGATATTTTGTAAACTGATCTCAAGTGGCTAAGATTTTACCACTGCATTTCCCAACAAAGCAACAGTGACGACACTTCAAAAGTAATTCATTGGCTGTGAAACACTTTGGGACATCCTGAGGATGTGAAAGGTTCGATATAAAATGCAAATGCTTTCTTTCTAGCCTTGAAATGACACTAGTGATTGTTCATGAGTAGGGGGATGATTTTCCAGGGGCTGTACTGGATCGTCAGATAACGCACACCTGTAGAAAAGCCCACATGCTTCTCTGGTATTTGTTGTGCCCGGGAGATCTACTGCCCTGGGTGCAGATCCAGGAAATTCTCACCTCATCTAGCCTAAGGCGGTTTACTTGAGGGTTTGCATTACTAGCAGCAGCTCTGAGTGGGGCAGTATACACGAAGGCATTAAAGGGGCATGAAGACATTAAAGGGGCACGAAGACATTAAAGGGGCACGAGGGCATTAAAGGGGCACGGAGACATTAAAGGAGCACAAAGACATTAAAGGGGCACGGAGACATTAAAGGGGCACGAGGGCATTAAATGGGCACATGGGCATTAAAGGGGCATGAAGACATTAAAGGGGCACAAAGACATTAAAAGGACATGGTGACATTAAAGGGCCGTGAAATATTAAAAGGACACGAAGAAGTTTGTTGGGTTGAATGGCTCTATTGAGGAATTGGGTACACAACATTGACTTGAGGGTATCTACAGTGCTCAAGATTCATGTTTGTCCTGACATTTAGGAGAGTTTGTGCAGCATAATATATCCTGCTGAAGCGTGTGAGTGGGACACACTTTATGTTGTAAGTACAGCACCTTTCGCCTTTAACTACTGTGAAGGCAAGAAATAATTTGCAGCTGATTACCTCAAAATTCTTTAGCTGGATTAGATGACAGCACTTCAACAGGTCCCTGGCAGGAGAGGAACAATGAGTTCTACTAAACAATCAGTGTCAAAATTTCTAAAAATCCAGACGCTGCTCGTGAATATTTTTAACTCATCTACAAAACTCAGTAATGTCGCACCATTACATTGTTTAGCACATAATGTACTTTGTAAGTGCAGTGTTACTGTTTAATCATGAATATATTGCTTCCACTTTCTCTAATCTCTGTTTGACTTTGCTTCTGCATACGAGAAATGAGCGCTATGTGTGGGCAGATATTACACTATTTGCAGGACTGAACAGTGGCTGTGAGCACTTTTTGGGTGCACTGTACCCCAACTTTACCATTATAGACAAGCTGTTTCTGTGACACGAAAGTCAGAGCATAAATTAAGAGTTAGCTTGTCGATATTATTAAACATTTGTGGTGATATCCTGCATGCTGTTGTGTGCTTCTGTACAGAATGCAGATTCAGTACACTGTACAAGCCGACACAGTGTCACACGTGTATCTTATAGGAGCTGTGCTACATACAGGAGACATACAACATTTGATACACTGCTGTACCTAGAAAAGGTAAATGAATGAAGAACAAATCAAAACTCGCCTCCCGCATCACCGGCCCCTGCCTCTCCGCATCACCGGCCCCGCCTCCCACATCACCGGCCCCGCCTCCCACATCACCGGCCCCGCCTCTCCCATCACTGGCCCCGCCTCTCCCATCACCGGCCCCGCCTCTCCCATCACCGGCCCCGCCTCTCCCATCACCGGCCCCGCCTCTCCCATCACCGGCCCCGCCTCCCACATCACCGGCCCCGCCTCTCCCATCACCGGCCCCGCCTCCCCATGACCGGCCCCGCCTCCCGCATCACCTGCCCCGCCTCCCTCATCACCGGCCCCGCCTCTCCCATCACTGGCCCCGCCTCTCCCATTACTGGCCCCGCCTCTCCCAACACCAGACAGTATTCCAGATGAAAAGAGAAAAAATAGGCTGGATAATTCCTCGCCGACCCCCTGAGGGAATGATAGCATAGTAATTATGTTACTGGACTAGTGATCTAGAGGCTTGGATTTATGATCTGTGAGACATGAGTTCAAGTCCCACAGCAGCTGGGGAATTTAAATTCAGTTAATGGACTAAAAAGCAGTATCAGTGACCATGCAACTACTGGATTGTCGTAAAAACCCATCTGGTTCACTCATGTCCTTTTAGGGAAGGAAATCTGCCGTCCTTACCTGGTCTGGCCTATATGTGACTCCAGACCCACTGCAATTTGGTTGACTCTTAACTGCCCTCTGAAATGGCCACTCAGTTGTAAGGCAGCTCACCACACCTTCTCAAGGGCAATTAGGGATGGCAAATAAATGCTGGCCTTGCCAGCGACACCCACAACCCATGAATAAAAAATAGGTGGTCGAAAAAAATGATGGAGGAGGAGGAGGAGCAGCACAGGATGGAACTAAGGAGAGTCAGACATCATTTAAGGGAGATGTATCCAACCAGGTATTAACGCCCCGAGGCTGCACAGGTCATATGAGCACCGTTCTGAGGAGCTGTGCATAAGTAGAATGTACTTCACCAAAGAGGCAATAGGGCATCTGTCCTGCAAGAAAATAGAGTAAATGTGGGTAAGGCTGACACTCGAGGAATGTATGTGCCAATGACATGGGAGAGCTGAGGTAAGAAATGCAGGGGGTAGGAGTCAGTTAAAGTGGAGGAAGGAGTTTTAGGATTATGCATGCAAGTAATTGCTGGGTAACCACGAGTGCAAGATGCCGAGTTAGAACCCCTCTTAACCAGAGAGCATTACGAAAGGTTAGCTGTGCAAGTGTTACTGGTGCCCAAAGTAAGTAAGATAGAAAAGGCAGAGGTGCCCAATGCGTCACCTTGCCTGCCCTACTGAGGATGTGGAAGTTTTTGCAGCACTGTTCTGCAATCCTTGGGGGTGAGTGAGGGAGTTGGCAGTCAGAGCCAGTGCCACCTCTCTCCTGATGGCATGAGTGATATTTCTGGGTGGCTTGGTGGCACTCGCACCCACACGCAGGAGTCTCCTGTTCCTTCTGCCTTCACCCCCCTCCAGGAGGGCTTGGAGGTGAGAAGGAGTGAAGTTCTACCTTCTTCTTCTCTGGCTTGGTGCCATACATACCCTGCTTGGTGCTGCTGTTGTCACACTTCTTGAGAAGCATGATAGAAATATTGATAAGACATGCAATGAAGTTACGTGAGAATGAAGTGAGAGAGCCAGGCACTGTTCTTCTCTTACCTAGTTATCCCCCAGTCTGCTGCCGAAGTGTGCAGGCTGAACAGTATCTTTAAAGGCTGCACCTGAGTTTCCATGCAGTTTACACTCAATTTACACTGATTGCGCACCAATGCCTACTCCAATGGGAATGCAGATAAGAAGACACAGGAAACACTCATGTAGCTCCCTCTATAGGTCGCTGCCAGGCACAACACTTTTTTAAGGTGTAACAGCCACGTAACTCACTTGGAGGAAATTTCCCTGTAAGTCCAACCCCAGTCATTGTCCTACATCCTTGTCGGTAGGAAGGAAAGGGAGTTCATGCCTGATAAGTAAAGGAAGACAGCTGATTGAAAACACAACAACCCTTAACCTTGCCCCTATCTCTATCCTGTTTAGGACAAGGTAGATTGATAGTGATTGGATAATTCCTCCTCTGCTGTAACTCTGCATCTTCCATTGAACTAACTGTTTAAGTGGAAAACTAAGTAATAAAGTGGCCAATGGCCCCTGGTTTCCATTGGTCTACAATGCATTTCCTCACTTACATATTTTATGTTCAGGGCAAAGAGGAGCTCATGGGTAATTTTGGCTTTGGGCAATAGTGTGAAATGTGCAATATCTGCTCCACCTCCCGTTAAACACCTCTGAGCCACGGCTGACAACTAGGGAGACGAATGATGCATGGTAATTCATACTAAGAAGTATAAGCTATTGCATTGCTGTGCAAAAATGCTAAATATGGCCACACAATGAGAGCTGCAATTTACCACAATCCCCATCCTCTCCAGAAAGTCACTTTTCCGCCGTGGATTCTCTGGCAGGAGAGTGGCGGAACCCCTGGAGAAATCGTGTAAACAGTAATTCAGGGCCGGTCTGTTTACCCAATGAAATAGCGGCCTCGTGGGATGTGCTGTGTCAGGTTCCCAGTCCACTGAAGATTAGTTCAGTTGACGTGCTTGCTGCATCCATCTCCTGTCGTCTGCCATTAAGCTGAGCGGGGGGCGGAGGGGGGCGGGGACAGTGCCTTCGCTGGTCCTGGGTGTCGGTCTGGCCCTCCGATGCAGAAGGGCTCCATAGAATTTTTTTACATAGAATTTACAGCACAACAACAGGCCATTCGGCCCAGCAGGTCTATGCTCGTGTCACGAGCCTCCGCCCACCCCTCTTCATCTCACCCTATCAGCATAACCTTCTATTTCTTTCTCCCTCATGTGTTTATCTAGCTTCCCCTTAATTGCATCTATGTTGTTTGCCTCAACCACTCCCTGTGGTAGCGAGTTCCGCATTCTCACCACTCTCTGAGTAAAGAAGTTTCTCCTGAATATCCTATTGGATTTATTAGTGACTATCTTATATTTATGGCCAACATTTCCTTTAAGCTGTGCGGCCGCGTGGCCCCGTGAAAAGGGGCCGCGCGGCCCAAAAAACATTGATCATGGCCTCTAGTTTTGGACTCCCTGACAAGTGGAAACATCTTCTCTACGTCTACCCCATAATAATTTTAAAAATTCATTACTCTATTGAGGTAGAAGAAGCAAACATCGATGCAAGTGCTCGTGTCTTTGGCTTTTGCTCTGGCAGCAAGCACCATTTAAGAAAAAATTAAACAGCTGGTGAAGCTTTATTGCTGTCTTCTGCACTTCATGGATTAGCTTCGGAAAACGTTTGATTTGAGATTAGGGAGCTTTGATCCTGACATACAAACTATTTCTAGTGCCATTGCTACTATATTCCAGTCGTGTATTCCATTTCCGTTTGTTTCCACACCCACAGAGAAAATGGTCCCTTTAATATTCATTTTTGTTGCATTTCAGAAGCCCCTGGTGCTCTTGTCATCATTTCACACCACAGTCCGCTCCACAGTAAAAGGTTGTTTGGAAGTGCTCTGCCCTGTGTGATACTGAGCCGGACAGATCAGGACAAACCTGATCTGTAAAAGGAGTCCTGCAAAAAGTGTTGGGCAAATCATTAGATTGTGCGGCGAGGAGTGCCAGAGGGAACCAGTCATCATACTCGTGAATTACATCATCGCATCATGCTGTTCGTAAACCACCAAAAAAAAAGTTTGTCGAATACTTTTCCCATGGAGAAACAGCTCTTTAATAGCCACATTTACAGATTTTAGCTTTGATCAGGATATCATTCTGGCCCATTAAGATCTGAGATAGAGTAATAAAAGATCTTTCATCTGCAACACTCCCCTCAGGGATTGTGCAAGTTTACTTCAAGACAGACTTAGGAGTGTTTAATAATGTGAAAGGACTGGATGGTATTTTTCTCTCAAGGTACTGAGTGTGGTAACAGAACTTGATTACACAGCTTATCATTTTTATCAGAGCAAATAAATATTTTCTAATATTTGGACCAATAAGAGGGGTGGTTGATAAATGCAGCTGTACAAGAGAGTTCCAAATATGCCGTGGTTGTGGTTAAATGTGTTTACTCATGACTGATCTGCGATATTTACAAATTCCTGAAAGTTTTTAAGTCGATTGGCATGGAGCTTCAAAAGCTTCTGAAGTATTTGATAAAGTATAACTTAATTAAAAGTATGTAGGGAGCATGATTCCATCTATTCTCACTGACCAATCCTGTGAAAACAAGTCCGTTTTCTTTGTTGAAATTGCACTTACCAAACATTGCGATCATTTTTGCAATTTGAACAAAACAAAGATGCAAAATGAATGAAATATTTTTCGAGTTGGTTGCTCTGAAAACAGAAACGTATATAGCACTGCTCCTTGAAAGATTCAGTCACACTTTGTGTCATGGGTAGATAGCTTTTATGTTTACAAACAAGGAGTTATAGATACTGTTTCACCTGCAGTAAATGCCAGGTACGAGCCAACACTTCATTCACATCTGGTATGGTGTGATGTGTTTTTCTATGCCTTTTTTAATTGTAAACATCCCACTATTTTTCTCCTCAGTTTTTTTCCCCTGCTCTGCTCGGGCCACAGGGTGGCAGGCAGCCTGTTGTCTGGCCTTTGCCAATGTCATTATCCAGCAGTCAATCGAAGCGACACGAGAGTGCCTCGGGGGGCATACAATTACATGGAAATTACAGCACAAAACAGGCCAGCCAGTCCATGTTGGTGTTGAGCCTTCACGTGAGCAGTACTCCGAATCCCCAGGGCCTGCTCTGTTCCCATAGCCCCTTGTTCCCCTTTCCTTCAACCAACACTTCAAGTATCAGCCATGGCTCACTTGGTAGCACTCTTATCTTTGAGTCAAAAGGTCATGGGTTCAAGTCCCACTCTAGTGACTTGAGCACAAAATCTAGGCTGACACGCCAGTGTTGTACTGAGGGAGTGTTGTACTGTCAGAGGTGCCGTCTTTCAGGTGACATGTTAAACCGAGGCCCTATCTGTCCTCTCGGGTGGATGTAAAAGATCCTATGGCAGTATTTCGACGAAGAGCAGGAGAGTTCTCCCCGGTGTCCTGCCCAATATTTATCCCTCAACCAACGCCTAAAACAGATGATCTGGTCATTATCGCATTGCTGTTTGTGGGAGCTTGCTGTGCACAAATTGACTGCCCCGTTTCCTACATTACAACAGTGACTACACTTCAAAAAGTACTTAATTGGCTGTAAAATGATTTGGGACGTCCTGAGGTTGAGATTGGCGCTATACAAATGCAAGTCTTCCTTTTACCTGTCTAACCAATTCTTAAATGTTGACATGTAGAACCTCTACCTGAACTTTATAAATTGTCATATCACATCAGGGCCCATATAAAGTATAGCTGCCCCTCATTGAACCATATAGAAACATAGAAACCATAGAAACATAGAATCTAGGAGCAGGAGTAGGCCATTCGGCCCGTCGAGCCTGCTCCGCCATTCAATACGATCATGGCTGATCATCCAAATCCAGTACCCTGTCCCTGCTTTAATCCCCACAGTACACATATCCCACCCTACCCCCGTAATCCCACGTATTTAATTCCCCCTAACATATCCCATCCTATCCCCATAACCCCACATATTTAATCCCCCCTAACACTAAGGGTCAATTTATCATAGCCAAATCAACCTAACCGACACATTTTTGGACTAGATATCGACATATCCCAGCGATAGTCAGTCCTTCCCTGAAGAGGGAAGAAATTTTGGAAATATTTTTGTGAAGTCATGTAGGATGGGGGAGACGGCAGAAGACAGGGGGAGGGGAAGGACGGGGAGCACAGGTAGATGGGGGAGAAAATGAGAGCAGCTGGGAATAGTCAGTTAATGGAACTGAATATCAGGCACTGCGTATAACAGGCGGCCGATCTGATACCGCCCATTTTGCGCCACTGGCTGAGAAGAATTTCTCGGCCTACATCTGTATCACCTTGAAGCTGGCTTTCTCCAATTCTGTCTGAGCTGGGCACCCACCCCTGCTTTCACTTTCCATAAACCACGTCACTTGGCATGTGTTCTCACTTGCGTTAATGCCCCATTCTTGCCAAAATCCCCATACCCCAGACAATTGACATTAAGATCCTCATTCTCCCCTTCAAACCTTCCTTGACCTTTCCCTGCCTCTAGAATTTCCTCCAGCTGTATGTCCCTTCGCATGTCCTCCACCCTTCCCACTTTACCCTATTTCTCATTCCTCGCTGTCTCTGCAAAACCAGCAGCCCCCTTTCCTTCAGCCGCTGTACCCCTGTCCTCTGGAACTCTTTCCTTCAGTGTTTCCGCCATGTCAGCCCCCTCCCTGTTTTCCTAGGCCCCCTACAGACCCTTCTCTTCAAAAATATGCCTTCACACTTCCTAACCCCTTTCCTGACTCCTGTTTGGTGTCCACTCACTGCTTACACCCCTCCAAAGCACTCTGATACATCTCTCTGTACATGAGGAACTATCTAGAAATATAAATTATTGAAAGTGAGGCAGCTATGTGAAAATCTGCTCATACAAAATGAATGAGCTTGATTAAGCGATAAAATAATTTGAATCAGAACTCTGTTTATAATCTTTTGATTTCTATTGCGGATTACTAAACCGCAGGGTGTATAACGTTAGTTTTTCAGTCTGCTGAATGAATTAAGGGTTTGTCGGGTATTGCTGAAGAATTTAGAAGGTGTGTGCATAGCGTACATGTGGCACAGGCGTGCACTGTTCCAATTATGTAACCATAGCTACAAAGAAGTCTATCATGATTTGGGACAAAGAAATCAAAGTGCCCCCTCCAAATATGGAAAGATATTTTTAAATGAAGCATACATACCTTACATGAAAGAAAGACTTCCATTCATACAGCACTTTTCACGACCACAGGACGTCCCAAAGTGCTTTACAGCCAATGAAGTACTTTTGAAGTGTAGTCACTGTTGTAATGTAGGAAACACGGCAGCTAATTTGCGCACAACAAGCTCCCACAAACAGCAGGGAGATCATGACCACATAATTTGGTTTAGTAATGTTGGTCGAGAGATAAATATTGGCCAGGACGCCGGGGAGAACGCCCCTGTTCTTCTTCATAATAGTGTCATGGGATCTTTTACGTCCACCTGAGTGGGCAGACGGGACCTCAGCTTAACGTCTCATCCGAAAGATGACACGTCCGACAGTGCAGCACTCCCGCTTAAGTCTCATGGAGTGGGACTTGAAACCACAATCTTCTGACTCAAAGGCGAGAGTGCTACCCACTGATACCACTGATATCATCCCTTCCCCTTGCTCTTCACACACACGGTGAGAATTTGCTGACTCTCTTTAGTGATATTATATTCCAAATGCCAGTTACCTTCTTACCATTTTTCTTATTTGTATCTTTTTCGCTCATTTTCTTTTGCACTAGATTCTATGATAATTACTTTGACACAATCCCAGTGTGGACTTGGCAGTACGTTCAGAGAGAGCAGACCATACCTTTAATGGCACATTCATGTATTTATAATAGGGGTTTTTACACAGAAATTACAACAGGGAATATGGCCTTTCGGCCCAACCAGTGCATGTTGGTGTTTTACCTCCAGTCGAGCAAATAGTCCTGATCACATTTACCCTGTTCCCCTTCAATTATCTATCTAACCTATTCGTAAATGTTAACTTGGTCTCTGTTTCAATCACTAACTCTGGTATTACATTCCACAACCTCACAACCCTCTGTGTGAAAAAAGCTTCTCCTGCTCTTTGTCCTAAATCTCTTACATTTATCTTTGTATCTATGTCCCCTCTTTCTAGCCTTGAACCGATATGAGCATCCTAACACATATCCGCTCCATCACTAAGACCGCCCATTTCCACCTCTGGAATATCACCCAACTCCGCCCTTGCCTCGGCTTGTCTGCTGCTGAAACCCTCATCCATGCCTTTGTTACCTCCAGACTTGACTATTCCAACGCACTCCTGGCCGGCCTCCCTAGTACTACCTTCCGTAAACTGGAGGTCATCCAAAGCTTTGTTGCCCGTGTCCTAACTCGCACCAAGTCCCGCTTACCCATCCCCCCTGTGCTCGCTGACCTACATTGGCTCCCGGTTAAGCGACTCCTCGATTTTAAAATTCTCATTCCTGTTTTCAAATCCCTCCATGGCCTCTTTCCTCACTATCTCTGCAATCTCTTGCAGCCCTACATCCCCCTGAGAATTTTGGCCTCTTGAACATCCCCGATTTTATTCGCTCCACCATTGACGGCAGTGCCTTCAGCTGCCTCGGCCCTAAGCTCTGGAATTCCCTCCCTAAACCTCTCCGCCTCTCTACCTTTCTTTCCTCCTTTAAGACGCTCCTTAAAACATACCTCTTTGACCAAGCTTTTGGTCACCTGCCCTAATTTATCCTTATGTGGCTCGATGTCAAATTTTTAGTCTTAAAATACTCCTCTGCAGCACCTTGGGACGTTTTACTACGTTAAAGGCGCTATATAAACACAAGTTGCTGTTGTCGAAAGGAAGTGATGGAATGGATCCCTTCGAAAAATATTCAAGCTGTTAATAGGCAGACAGAACACTAGTACAAGATATTGCAAGACACTAGAACAAGGGGACATAGGTTAGAAGTGGAGGCAAAGTTCCGGACAGATGTCAGAACTTAACATTTGGGTTGGGGGGGTGTACTTGTATCTGGTTTCACAACATTCTGGTTTTGAGCTTTAAAGTTCTCTAGATTGATTCCTGGGATGAGAGGGTTGTCCCCTGAGAAGAGATTGGGTAGAATGGGCCTATACTCTCTGGAGTTTAGAAGAATGAGAGGTGATCTCATTGAAACATACAAGATTCTGAGGGGGATTGACAGGGTAGATGCTGAGAGGTTGTTTCCTTGGCTGGAGAGTCTAGAACTAGTGGGCATAGTCTCAGGATACGGGGCTGAGCTTTTAAGATTGAGATGAGGAGGAATTTCTTCACTCAGAGGGTTGTGAATCTTTGGAACTGTGGATGCTGAATCATTGAGTATATTCAAGGCTGAGATAGATAGATTTTTAGACTCAAGAGGAATCAAGGGATATGGGGATTTTGCGGGAAAGTGGAGTTGAGGTTGAAGATCAGCCATGATCTTACTGAATGGCGGAGCAGACTCGAGGGGCCGTATGGCCTACTCCTGCTCCTAATTCATATGTTCTTAAAGCATTTTAAGCTGTGCTGGAAGTCCAATTGTGTGGATAACGGGCGAGGACAGGCTAGGTCTTGGCTATGAAGCTCCCCACGCCTCAATAGTCTGCTGAAGGCTCACACATGAATAATGGCAATACTGAAGGTCTAATGGCGACCATAAACTCTACTCCAACAAGGAACCAATGCAGTCATGGAATCATAGAATCAAACCGCACAGAAGGAGGCCATTCGGCCCATCATGACTGTGCCAGCTCTTTGAAAGAGCTATCCAATTAGTCCCACTCCCCTGCTCTGTCCCCATTGCCCTGCGTTTTTTTTCCCTCTTCGAGTATGTATCCAATTCTTTTATGAAAGTTACTATTGAATCTGTTCCCACCACCCTTGCAGGCAGTGTTTTCCAGATCATAACAACTCGCGGAGTAAAAAAAAATTCTCCTCATCACCCCTGTGGTTCTTTTGCCAATTATCTTAAATCTGTGGCCTCTGGTTACTGACACTCCTGTTAGTGGAAACAGATTCTCCTTATTTACGCTATCAAAACCCTTCCTAATCTTCAGGAAAGGAAGGGAGGGGAGAAAATTAGTGAGAAAAATAGCTATTTTGTTGAGAGTCCAATCCTTTTTTTTTTGTGCAGTGACTGAGAGATTAGTGAGTTTGTTTAATGTTCTGAACTGTGATAAAGAAGTTAGAAATAAGCAGTGCCATTTTAAAAACAAAACACTCAAAGCAGGTTCGCCACTAAATACACAGCAGCAATCCCAAATGATAGCTTGTACTTTCTTTAGCGACCAACTAAACTTTAATTATGGTCTGGCTGGGCACCACACACTTGGCTGAGTCGCTGAAAGTTGGTTTTTGCTGACCATTTTGGTTGAAAGCCACGAGCCACTGTTTTGACAGACTGAGCTGAGAACCCTACCTACCCGGTCCGGATTTTCAGGACGAGGAGTTTGGTTTTGATAAAACAGAGTAGTTCTCTCACTTAAGACGCTTGCCTGCAGGGCCTCTCTGAGATACTGTAGCTGTTTCCACCGACTGGGGTTTCTTCCTGGAGAGAGAAAGGGCTCCGCCTGCCAGTGCCCTCATGATCCCAGTTCTTGTTGTGCGCTGGTAATTATTTAATAACAAACAAGAGAGAGTGGGGCTGATTTTATTTCTACTGGTGCTGCTGCCACGCGTTTGCATTACTTTTGAGTTCTCCCGGCCAATATTTATCCCTCAACCAACATCACTAAAAAACAGATTGTCTGGTCATTATCACATTGCTGTTTGTGGGAGCTTGCTGGGCGCAAATTGTGTTGCTGTGTTCCTACATTACAACAGTGACTTCGCTTCAAAAAGTATTTTCTTGACTGTAAAGCGCTTTGGGACGTCCTGAGGTCGTGAAAGGCGCTATAGGAATGCGAGTTCTTTCTTTTCCTTTCTTTTAATCCTATCACGACCAAATTTAAAATGTATGATGTGACTTTTTAAGGATGTATTTACACTGTGGCTTTCCACTTTCCACCCAGCACTACAATTATAATGTACTGGTAGGCCCATATCTGCAGTTAGGTTGGGCCTTAACTCTGCTCTTGCAGTGCTCAGGTTTAGCGTTAGTTTGACGATGAGGTTAAATTTAAGGATCCCACATTCAAAGTGAGTGCAAGTCAGAGGTGAAACAGTCAGTCAGATGAGCTGAAATCCTTCCACTGGGCCATGTAAAAGAGTTAATTATGTTATAGTTGCCCTGCCAAATAATTTCAGTTCTCAAGAGGTTGCCAACTGTTCAGAAGATTGATGGTGATAAGGTCACACAGTATTAAACAGAATAATTGTCACCATGACTGTGCCATAGTTGTTGCAATCACTTTCCATTCACCCATTTCCTTTTGGCTTTGATAATTGGCTCCCAGTTTAAGCAAGGCCTCGACATTAAAATTCTCATCCTTGTTTTCGAATCCCTCCACGGCCTCACCCCCTCCCAATCTCTGTAAACTACTCCAGCCCCACAAACCTCCGAGATCTCTGCGCTCCTCCAATTCTGGCCTCTTACGCATCCCCGATTTTAATCGCTCCACCATTGGTGGCCGTGCCTTCAGCTGCCGAGGCCCTAAACTCTGGAATTCCCTGCCTAAACCTCTCCGCCTCTCTACCTCTCTTTCCTCCTTTAAGACGCTCCTTAAAACCTACCTCTTTGACCAAAGCTTTTGGCCACCTGCCCTAATTTCTCCTTATGTGGCTCGGTGTCAATTTTTTTTGTCTTAAAATACTCCTGTGAACTAACACCTTGGGCATTTTACTACGTTAAAGGCGCTATATAAATACAAGTTGTTGTTGTTTATGTGGCTCGGTGTCAAATTTTGTTTGATAACGCTCCTGTGAAGCGCCTTAGGATGTTTTACTACGTTAATGCAAGATGTGGTTATTTTATTTACTTTTGATTCTTGGGTTTCTTGCCCAGGTACGCGCTAGCTGGGTCGGTAGATTTTAGAAGGAGATGCGCAATGTTATTTGTAACTGTTCTCAGATCAGTAATAGTGACACTACTCCTCGCACGTTGAGCTAATTACATCTGTGGACAGGAGTCACACTGCGACAGCTGCCTCTCAGCATCACTTGCTGAGGTGGGAACTGAGCGCTGGATACTCTTGTCAGGTAAAGCGTGGCAGCCGATGGGGTAATTAGTGTGAACGGTGGCAGGGCGCCGTTCGCTGTATCACTCCAACTGGCGCAAAGCCAACCGTCTAACATTTAACGCATGCACGCAGAGTGCTCTGGTCTCCCCTACCTAGAGAACGGTGTGTGTCGAGCTGTATAACTGGATGCTGCCATATATCTGGAGCAGCTGACTCTTGTCATTTGATGGTCAGAAGCGTCCAAAGGGTGTTGCAGAGATCCTATTGCGTCGGAGGACAGCTGCTCTCATTGATTACATGGACTTGTATTGGAGGGGAGCGAGCCCACAGTTTTAATGCAAGATCTTAGCCATGGCTCAGTGGTACCAGTCTCGCCTCTAAGTCAGAAGATTGTGGGTTCAAGTCCCACCCCAGAAACTTGAGCGTATAATCTAGGTTGATACTTCCGTGCAGTTCTGAGGGAGTGCTGCACTGTCCGAGGTGCCATCTTTCGGATGAGACGTTAAACTGAGCCCCCGTCTGCCCACTCAGGTGCATATTAAAGATCCCATGGCACTATTTAAAGGAAGAGCAGGGGATATCTCCCTGGTGTCATGGCCAATATTTATCCCTCAACCAACATCATTTAAAAAAAAACAGACTATCTGGTCATTATCAATTGCTGTTTGTGGAACCTTGCTGTGTGTAAATTGGCTGCCGTGTTTCCTACATTACAACACTGACTACACTTCAAAAGTATTTAATTGGCTGTACGGCACCTTGGCTACTTCTTTCTTTAACAGTACACATTCACTGTTGTTAAACAGAACAATGTGACATTCACATCCTTCCACTTTTCGGACTCTTTAAAACTGAGACTGCTGAGAAAATTAAATGTCAATGTTTTTTTTTCCTGTGGTCTCATATAACCCAAGCACAAGCCCATTACAATTTAATCCACCATTGTGTTTTTAAAGCTATGGCTGAGCAATGTTTAATTTCTGATGATTTGTTAAGACTATTCCTCCACTCTGGGCAGATTACCAACTTTGTTTAATCTTCCATTCAGTGGATCTAAGTTCACACACTTCCAACTGATATGCAGCCTTGGTGATCCCTTTATGTGTCGGCTTCCCTAATTCTTACCCGTGCCATTAGGGAGAGCTGTTTAAATTTCTCATCCTTGTGTTCAAATCCCTCCATGGCCCCGCCCCTCCCTATCTCTGTAACTTCCTGCAGCTCTACAACCCTCCGAGATATCTGCGCTCCTCCTATTCTGGCCTCTTGCACAACCCCGATTTTCATCACTCCACTGTTGGTGGCCGTGCTCTCAGTTGCCTAGACCCTTAGCTCTGGAATTTCCTCCCTAAACCTCTCCACCTCTCTATCTCTCTTTCCTCTTTAAGACGCTCCTTAAAACCTACCTCTTTGACCAAGCTTTTGGTCACCTGTCCTAATATCGCCTTATGTGGCTCGGTGTCAAATTTGTTTTGATAACGCTCACGTGAAGCAACTTGGGACGTTTTACTACGTTAAAACCACGATATAAATGCAAGTTGTTACTGTTGTGCGATGTTACTTTCCTCACAACATGGTACACATCCCCATGATTTAAAAAAAAAATCATTTTTACCAGATTGTATGCATTTTTTCCAGTCTGTGGTATATGAGTCAATTTCTACAAATTAATCGAACTGAGTCACTTGGGGAGAAACAATACCCTTCCTGGACTGTTAATTACATTCTTCAGAGAAGTGATTTAAATTGCTGCACGAAAGAGTGTCTGAAGGAGCATAGGACCCATGAGTAGGCCATTCAGCGTCTCGAGCCTGCTCCGCCATTCAATTAGATCACAGCTCATCTATGCCTCAACTCTATTTTCCCACCTTGGCTCCATATCCCTTGATACCCTTACCCAACAAAAATCAATCGAGCTCAAGTTTTGAGAGGTCCAATTGTCCAAGCATCCTTTTGGGGGATAGAATTCCAGATTTCAAGGTTGTAGATTGTAGGAAGAGCACAGACTGGGTTTATACTCGGTGAATTTAACTGGATGCTTTTTCATCCACCTAAATGGACTGATGCTCTGAAAACTAAACATAAGGGCTCATTGTTTAATGGCAGATGCGATTTTGTTCCGTGAAACCCCAACTATAAAACTCGCCTAACTTATCCTTCCAACAGTCCAACTCTTGTTAGGCTTGTTGCTGAAGTATTATGTCAAAGGAAATCCAACATATTTTGAATACCATGCTGGTGGAAAAGTTCTCCCCACTTTTAAAATAACTTTTTTTTTGTAATTCATTCCATTTTCTCTTCCTCTTTTCCACTCAGTGTCTGTTAGAAGTTGAGGCGAAACAGTAAATCCACTCCCAGGCCTCTCTCGGTGCTGCTCAGAGCTGTGTGTGTAGTCCAAGCTGTTTACCCTCCACATTCTGAACCTCCTTCCTTGTTGCTTCTTGTCTCTGCTCACTACCTCCCTCCACAACCCGGATAAGGTGAGGAACTGTGCCCGGGAGTCGCGGGAGTGAGGCCAGGTCTCCCGACTCTGTGCGGCCCTGATAGTATTTCCCCTACGACGTGGTAAAACTTTTAGAAGCTAACAGCGGAAGATGAAAAAAAAATTAAGCGGGGCTGTAAGCTGTTTCACTGAAGTAGGCAGTACACCTGTAAAGAATCAGTTCAACAAAGCAATGACTGTAAAGTCCTTTATTGCCACAAAGATTTACATCTGTATAAACTGAGCACGACAAGCTGTTCTCGATAGCCCTCCGTACTCTCCTTTATCCCTTGGGATCTGAATTATATTGCATCTCTAATATACTGTGGCTCAATTAGGGCCGACCTTTTCAGAGAGCACCATCTGTGTCGGTGTTTGCTGTCAGTGAAAAGTAAATAGATTTGGTGACATTGCTGATACGCGGGTCACAACAGCTCAGGGAAAGGAGTCGTTCCGCAAGGCGTCACTGCCCTTTTTGTGTGCAAGACAGACACAGATTGTGCGCCTTCAATTTGACAGTCAAAAATAAACCAGACAGGCTATTTTCTTTTCTTGCTTAAAGTCCGCTGCCCCTGCCTGTACTAGTTCAGCTGACTTTAGTTGGAGCACTACTACAGCAACAACAACTTGCATTTATATAGCGCCTTTAACATAGTAAAACGTCCCTAGTTGCTTCACAGCAGCGTTCTCAAACACAATTTGACACCGAGTCACATAAGGAGATATTCGTACAGTTGACCAAACGCTTGGTCATAGATTAGGTTTTAAGGAGCACCTTAAAGGAGGAGAGAGAGGAAAGAGGTGGAGAGGTTTAGGGAGAGAATTCCAGAGCTTAGGGCCTAGGCAGCTGAAGGCATGACTGCCAATGGTGGAGCGATTATAATCGGGGACGTGCAAGAGGCCAGAATTGGAGGAGCGCAGAGATCTCGGAGAGTTGTAGGGCTGGGGGAGGTTACAGAGATAGAGAGGGGCGAGGCCATGGAGGGATTTGAAAACAAGGATGAGAATTTTAAAATCGAGGCATTGCCGGACCGGGAGCCAGTGTAGGTCAATGAGTACTACAGTTGACTTCAGTGCCCCTGGGCAGGGAAGAAGGTGAAATCTTGACAGGGTTCTTTCTCCTGATTGCTATTCAGTGTCAAATGCTGGAAAATGCACAAGCGAGAACAGGGTCCTTCTTAGATGTGGTGCACCCCAAGATCAAATAGCTCTCCCAGATTTACACGGAAAGAATGATCATGTGGGCGAGGAGCTAGAGGCTGATTGGCACTTGTAAAATTGTACCCCGGCTTTCAGGGTAAATTTTTACATTTTTTTTGTCACAGTCAAACTCTCAATGGGCTGGATTTTCATTGACCCGTGGAGGCGGGTTTGGAGGTGTGTGGGGGGTTAAAATTGCGAAAACTGGCGGGCGGGCACAAGCCCGCCTCCATCCCGCCTCCACGCAATTTTCATTAAATTGTGTCTGCTGGTCCCGACTCCGTCCCGCCTCTAAGAGGCGGGATAGGCTGTTAAGGCCCTTAACAAGCACTAAATTGCTTCTATAATGCTATTTTGAAAGGCCTTTGTGATTTTAACCCTTTTTCTACGTGAAGCACGCCTGTTCTGAACCACAAATGTGAAACCTGGCGGGAGCACGGCTGGCTGGCTGTGGGGATGCATATATGGATGGATGGATGGGGAGGAGACATATCTGGGAGTGGTGGTGGTGTAAAAATATCTGGGAGCAGACTTAGGGCTGCTGCTGCTCATTTTGCATCCAGATCCTCTCACAGCAAAGGCCAGGCAGTCTTTGCAGACCTTCAATGCAGCAGCAATGATGACATCATCAGAGGCGACTTTCAGACTGAAAACACTAATTGGTTCATGGGTTCCCACATGCTGGAACTCAATTGCCCAATTAGGTGAAAATTGCAACAATCTCCCACATCCAATTGCAGTCGGGTGGATAACACGAAAAGTGGATAACACAACCCCAACCCGCCCCGGTATCAAAATCCAGCCCAATATATTCCCACAAGTTTATTTTAGATGAATTCACCACCATTTAGATCTCTAAAGTTGTTTTTACTTATTTACAGTGTTGTCGGGGCTGGAATTGAAACAGAAAGCACACGTTTAAGTAACAGTTCGAGAGATGCACTCAGAACAGAAACTTAATTCTATATATCTACTGATTTTTAAAGGGACGTGAGTGGGAATTAATAACAGGTGCAGTGAAGTGTGCTAACAAGATGGGCCACTGCGGTTGGTTATAACATTGAACAATTTTAACACTGTGAAGAATCTCAAATAAAACCAAAGTGCAGGAAGTTATACCTATCAGGAAAGGATGAACAGGCTGGGTCTCTTTTTCTCTTGAAAATAGAGGGCTGAGGGATGACCTAATAGAGGTCTTTAAAATTATGAAAGGTTTTGATAGAGTGGATACAAAGAGAGTGTTTCCACTTGTGGGGAAGAGCAAAACTAGAGGCCATCAATATAAGATAGTCACCAAGAAATCCAATAGGGAATTCAGAAGAAACTTCTTTACCCAGAGAGTGGTGAGAATGTGGAATTCGCTACCACAGGGAGTGGTTGAAGCAAATAGTATAGATGCATTTAAGGGGAGGCTAGACAAGTATGAGGGAGAAGGGAATAGAGGGTTGTGCTGATAGAGGTGGATGAGGAAAGACGGGAGGAGGTTTGAGTGGAGCATAAACGCCGGCATGGACTGATTGGGCCGAATGGCCTGTTTCTGTGCTGTATATCCTGTGTAATCCTATGTAATCCTATGAAGTGCAGAGCAGGTCAGTGAGCTGATCACCCAGAATCCCATCTTCCTTTTTATGGATGGTATGTTGCCTCCCTGGTGCCAGGGTCAAGGATGTCACTGAATGGCTGCAGGGCATTCTGAAGGGGGAGGGCGAACAGTCAGAGGTCGTGGTTCACATTGGTGCCAACGACATGGGTAGAAAGAGGGATGAGGTCCTGCAACAAGAATTTAGGGAGCTAGGTAGCAGATTAAAAAGCAGGACCTCAAAGGTTGTAATCTTTGGATTACTCCCGATGCCACATGCTAGTGAGTATAGGAATAGGAGGATAGAGCAGATGAATGCGTGGCTAAAGAGTTGGTGCAGGAGGGAGGGCTTTAGTTTCCTGGATCACTGGGTCTGCTTCTGGGGAAGGTGGGACCTGTACAAGTCGGACGGGTTGCACCTGAACCGGAATGGGACCAACATCCTTGCGGGGAGATTTGCTAATACTGTTGGGGCGGGGGGGGGGGGGTTTAAACTAACTTGGCAGGGGGATGGGATATGGAGTGGAGCTATGGTAGGGGGTGATGCACAGAGGAAAAAACAAGTCAGCCTGAAAGGCAGAGCAAATATGTAATGACACAAGGGAGTATGGCAAGGCTGGATGGCATTTATTTTAATGCAAGGAGTCTTGCGAGTAAGGTAGATGAATTGAAGGTGTTGATGAACACATGGGAGTACGATATTGTTGCTATCACAGAGACATGGTTGAGGGAGGGGCAGGACTGGCAGCTCAATATTCAGGGGTATAGAATCTTCAGGCGAGACAGAGGGGGGTGTAAAAGAGGAGGGGTGTCGCAATATTAATCAAGGAGTCAATTACTGCTGTAAGGAGGGATGATATCTTAGCAGGTTCCTCTAATGAGGCCATATGGGTAGAACTTAAAAACAAAAAGGGGCAAGCACTTTACTGGGAGTGTATTATAGGCCCCCAAACAATCAGGGGGAGATAGAGGAACAGATATGTAGGCAAATCTCAGAGAAGTGTAGAAATAATAGGGTAATAATAGTAGGGGATTTCAACTTCCCCAATATTAACTGGGATAGTCAGAGTGTGAAAGGCTTAGAGGGTGCGAAATTCTTAAAGTGCATCCAGGAGAGCTTTTTGAATCAGCATGTAGAAAGTCCTACAAGAGAGGGGGCGGTACTGGACCTAATTCTAGGGAATGTAGCCAGGCAAGTGGTAGAAGTGTTAGTAGGAGAGCATTTTGGTGACAGTGACCATAATTCAGTGAGATTTAAGGTAGTCATGGAAAAGGACAAAGATGTACCGGAAATAAAGGTTCTAAATTGGGGGAAGGCCAATTTTAATATGATAAGACAGGATCTGGCCAAAGTGGACTGGGATCAGCTACTTGTAGGAAAATCCACATCAGAGCAGTGGGAGTCTTTCAGAAAGGAAATAGAGAGCGTACAACGACAACATGTTCCCGTAAAGGTCAAGGGTGGGACCAACAAGCCCAGGGAACCCTGGATGTCAAGGGATATACGAGAATGGAGTAGGAAAAAAAGGGAGGCTTTTGGCAGATAGAAAGGACTAAAAACAGTGGAAGCCCTAGAGGAGTATAGAAAGTGCAGGGGGGTACTTAAAAAAGAAATTAGGAGAGCGAAGAGGGGCATGAAATAACACTGGCGGGCAAAATAAAGGAAAATCCCAAGGTGTTTTATAAGTATATTAAGGGCAAGAGGATAACCAGGGAAAGAGTAGGGCCCATTAGGGACCAAAGTGGCAATCTGTGTGTAGAGCCAGAAGATGTAGGTGGGGTTTTAAATGAATATTTTGCATCTGTGTTCACTATGGAGAAGGACGATGTAGGCATAGAAATCAGACAGGGGGATTGTGATATACTTGAACAAATTAGTATTGAGAGGGAGGAGGTACTAGCAGTTTTAGCAGGCTTAAAAGTGGATAAATCCCCAGGCCCAGACGAGATGTATCCCAGGCTGCTGTGTGAGGCAAGGGAGGAGATTGCAGTGGCTCTGACACAAATTTTCAGAACCTCTCTGGCCACAGGGGAGGTGCCAGAGGACTGGAGAACAGCTAACGTAGTACCATTATTCAAGAAGGGTAGTAGGGATAAACCAGGGAATTATAGGCCAGTGAGCCTAACATCAGTGGTAGGGAAATTATTGGAAAAAATTCTGAGGGACAGAATTAGTCTCCACTTGGAGAGGCAGGATTAATCAAGATAGTCAGCATGGCTTTGTCAGGGGGAGATCATGTCTGACCAATTTGATTGAATTTTTCGAGGGGGTGACTAGGTGTGTGGATGAGAGTAGTGCAGTTGATGTGGTCTACACGGACTTCAGTAAGGCTTTTGACAAAGTCCCGCAAGGGAGACTGGTCAAGAAGGTAAGAGCCCATGGGATCCAGGGCAACTTGGCACATTGGATCCAAAATTGGCTTAGTGGCAGGAGGCAGAGGGTGATGGTCGAAGGTCGTTTTTTGTGACTGGAAGCCTGTGTCCAGTGGTGTACCGCAGGGATCGGTGCTGGGTCCTTTGCTGTTTGTAGTGTACATTAATGATTTAGATATGAATGTAGGAGGTATGATCAGTAAGTTCGCAGATGACACGAAAATTGGTGGGGTGGTAAATAGCGAGGAGGGAAGCCTCAGGCTACAGGACGATATAGACGGGTTGGTCAGATGGACAGAACAGTGGCAAATGGAATTTAACCCTGAAAAGTGTGAGGTGATGCATTTTGGGAGGACTAACAAGGCAAGGGAATACACAATGAATGGTAGGACCCTAGGAAGGACAGAGGATCAGAGGGACCTTGGTGTGCATGTACATAGATCCCTGAAGGCAGCAGGACAGGTAGATAAGGTGGTTAAGAAGGCATATGGGATACCTGCCTTCATTAGCCGAGGCATAGAATATAAGAGCAGGGAGGTTATGATGGAGCTGTACAAAACGCTAGTTAGGCCTCAGCTGGAATACTGTGTGCAGTTCTGGTCGCCACACTATAGGAAGGATGTGATTGCATTGGAGAGGGTGCAGAGGAGATTCACCAGGATGTTACCTGGGCTGGAGCGCTTCAGCTATGAAGAGAGACTGGACAGGCTGGGGTTGTTTTCCTTAGAGCAGAGAAGACTGAGGGGGGACCTGATTGAGGTGTACAAAATTATGAGGGGCATAGATAGGGTAGATAGAAAGGAACTTTTCCCCTTAGTAGAGGGGTCAATAACCAGGGGGCATAGTTTCAAGGTAAGGGGCAGGAGGTTTAGAGGGGATTTGAGGAAAAACTTTTTCACCCAGAGGGTGGTTGGAATCTGGAACTCACTGCCTGAAAGGGTGGTAGAGGCAGGAACCCTCACAACATTCAAGAAGCACTTAGATGAGCACTTGAAACGCCATAGCATACAAGGCTACAGACCAAGTGCTGGAAAATGGGATTAGAATAGACAGGGCTTGATGGCCGGCGCGGACACGATGGGCCGAAGGGCCTCTTTCTGTGCTGTATAACTCTATGGGGTAAAAATTCAGTTGGTTGCGCCTCCCATTAGCGCCTTAAGAGGGCGCTAATGGGGCGCAAAGCCGCTAACGCCCGGGCGCAGCGATGTTTGCGCCGCTCGGGAACTTAACTTGACATTGTGCGGCGGCGCTAAACTTTACCGCTGCGACCACCTGCGCGCGCAGATTGTGACGTCATTCCATGGTGCAACGCCCTTGTGGCGCCCCGGAGCGGAAATTGAGTGGCGCCCCCTGCCTTACCGCCTGGCGCATCCAACGACCAGAAGACTGGAACGCTATCAATCGCTGTGGGGCTGGGGGGAGCGCTATTTAAAGGGGGCTCTTCCTGTCTTTTATTGTTGGTGGCATTTTTGAACTACGCATTCTGAGAGAGAGAGGGAGAGACTTCTGGAGAGATTCAACGTTGTGTGAAGGAGTTTTGGGTACTGAGCAGCACTTTGCAGGTTCATTTTGATTTGCCATTCCTTGTATCGATTTAGCAGAGACTGTGGGAGCTGCACTCTGAGCTCTTTGCCTGGTACTCTCCATTGTTCTTTCCAGCACATTTGATGTGCAAGTCTCTCCAGGCCGAGATTCAAGGCTGCAATGAACAGGATGTGGATGGAAAGCAAGATTAACCATCCCCTTTAAGAACTGGCCCTTGCCATTGTGTGTGTGTTCCATTGCTGACTGACATTACATGAGCTTCGCCAGCGCTCTGAGTTAGCGCCTCACTCCTTGGCCTTTGCGCCTTAAGACAGGTGTGCAGCGCCTGCTTTAGCGCTCCACTCACCTCCCGGGGCGGTAAAAGTGAAGTTTCCAGTCAGTGCCGATAATTAGCGCCAGGCGCTAATATTTGCGTCCAGACGATATTTGCGCCCCAAATGGGGCGCGACCTAATTTTTACCCCTATGACTCTATGGCTATTTCCACCTGTAATATTGATTTTGAAGATCTGACCCCTAGATTTGTGTATCTGACTCCTAGATCTGTGCATCTGCATGCATAGATCTATGTATCTTATCTTCAAACTCCTGAAAATAGGCCCTTGTTCCTAAGATCCAGTTACTTTCTTAGACAATTCGTAGTTGCAGAGATTTTGTGGAGTGCGATGCTTTTAAACCTTGAGCTTGAATGAGCATTGGGAGCAGCAGCGAGAGCGGACTGACCTGTGAGAGAACAGGCGAAGGAGGAGTGAGGAAATAAAGCCCGAGGCTCGAGGCCCAGACCGAGCTATTGGGAGCAGCAGTGAGAGCGGACCGACCTGTGAGGGAACAGGCGAAGGAGGAGCAAGGAAATAAAGCCCGAGGCTCGAGGCCCAGACCGAGCTATTGGGAGCAGCAGCGAGAGCGGACCGACCTGTGAGGGAACAGGCGAAGGAGGAGCGAGGAAATAAAGCCTGAGGCTCGAGGCCCAGACCGAGCTATTGGGAGCAGCAGTGAGAGCGGACCTCAACAGGCAACAGTCGAAAGTGACGTTAGAGTTTTAAAGTGACGTCGGCACAAGGGAAGCAGATGATTGGAAAGAGTCCGAGAGCGGGAGCAGTCAAACAACAACAACTGCGAAACCGCTAAAGTGACATCACAACCAGGGAAGGAGCTGATTGGTAAGTAGGACCTGGTGTGTATTTCTACAGTCCAGTCGTTAAAGTAAAAGTAAGGTCTCTAGTTTATAGTAAGTAGTGTTTAAAGTGAAGTAAGGTCCCTAGTGTATTTAATATTCTTTCATTTAAAGGAAGTAAAGGGAGTAAATTAAGGGTAGGACATGACAGGGCAGCTCGGCAGTGTGGAGTGCTTCTCCTGTGCTATGGGAAGTCAGGGACACTTTCAGTGTCCAGGGCGAACACGTGTGCAGGAAGTGTCTCCAGCTGCAGCTACTCGAAATCCGCGTTTCGGCGCTGGAGCTACGGTTGGAGTCACTGTGGAGCATCCGCGTGGCTGAGATCTTCGTGGATAGCACGTTTAACGAGGTGGTCACACCACAGGTAAAGAGTGCACAGGCAGACAGGAAATGGGTGACCGCCTGACAGAGTAAAAGAACTAGGAAGGTAGTGCAGGAGGCCCCTGGGTCCATCTCCCTCTCCAACAGATTTTCCATTTTGGATACTGCTGGGGGAGATGGTTTCTCAGGGGAATGCAGCAAGAACCAAGTCCGTGGCACTACGAGTGGCTCAGCTGCACAGGAGGGGAGGAAAATGAGTGGGAGAGCAATAGTGATAGGGGATTCTATCATAAGGGGAACAGATAGACGTTTCTGTGGCCGCAGGCGTGACTCCAGGATGGTATGTTGCCTCCCTGGTGCCAGGGTCAAGGATGTCACTGAGCGGCTGCAGGACATTCTGAAGGGGGAGGGTGAACAGCCAGAGGTCGTGGTCCATATCGGTACCAACGACATAGGTAGAAAGAGGGACGAGGTCCTGCAAGGAGAATATAGGGAGCTAGAAAATAAATTAAAAAGCAGGATCTCAAAGGTAGTAATCTCAGGATTACTCCCAGTGCCCCGTGCTAGCGAGAGCAGAAATAGGAGAATAGACCAGATGAATGTGTGGCTGGAGAGATGGTGTAGGAGGGAGGGATTTAAATTCCTGAGGCATTGGGACCGATTCTGGGGAAGGTGGGACCTATACAAACTGGACGGGTTACACTTCGGCAGAAACGGGACCAACATTGTCACAGGGGGCTTTGGTAGTGCTGTTGGGAAGGATTTAAACTAGTTTGTCAGAGGGCTGGGAACCAAAGTGTGGGCCCAGAACAGAGAGAAACAAAGCTGGAAGTGCAAGTTAGAACAGCAGTCAGCAAAACTAGTGGGGAGCAGAAACAAAAGCCAACAGTAAAGAGGGTCAAAGTGCAGAAAAATATTAAACAGGCAACGGTGAAGGCACTTTATCTAAATGCACGTAGCATTCACAATAAGGTGGATGAATTAATGGCACTAATAGAAGTAAATGGGTATGATGTAATTGCCATTACAGAGACATGGTTGCAGGGTAACCAAAGCTGGGAACTGAATGTTCCAGGGTACTCAACATTTAGGAAGGACAGACAAAAGTAAAAGGAGGTGGCGTAGCGCTGTTAATAAGGGATGAGATCGGTACGGTAGAGATAAAATATCTTGGCTTGGCAGATCGTGATGTAGAACTGGAATCAGTTTGGGTGGAGCTAAGAAACAGCAAAGGGCGGAAAACATTGGTGGGAGTTGTGTATAGGCCACCAAACAGTAATGGTAATGTAGGGCACAGTATCAATCAAGAAATTAGAATTGCATGTAACAAGGACAATACGGTAATCATGGGGGACTTTAATCTACATATTGACTGGGCAAATCAAATTACCACTAATGGTGTGGAGGACGAATTCTTGGAATGCATGCGAAATGGTTTCCTGGATCAGTATGTGGAGGAACCAACCAGGGAACAGGCTATTCTGGATCTGGTACTGTGTAATGAGAAAGGGCTAATCAATAATCTTGTGGTAAAGGGGCCTTTAGGGACAAGTGATCATAATATGATTGAATTTTACATTAAGTTTGAGAGTGATGTAGTCCAATCTGAAACTAAGGTCTTTAATCTAAACAGAGGAAACTACAAGGGTATGAGGAACAAGTTGGCCATGGTAGATTGGGAGACTACACTAAAAGGTATGAAGGTGGACATACAATGGCTAAAATTCAAGGAAATAATGCATAATTTGCAACAAACATATATTCCTCTAGGGCATAAAAATCCAAAAGGAAAAGTGATCCAACCATGGCTAACAAAAGAAATTAAAGCTAGTATTAAGTCAAAGGAGGAAGCTTATAAAGTTGCCAGAAAAAGCGGTCAGCCTGAGGATTGGGATCTTTTTAGAAATCAGCAAAGGGGGACCAAGAAATTGATAAAGAAAGGGAAAATGGAATATGAGCACAAACTAGCAAAAAATATAAAAACAGATTGTAAAAGCTTCTATCGGTATGTGAAAAGGAAAAGACTGGCGAAGGTAAATGTAGGTCCTTTACAGTCAGAAACGGGAGAATTTATAACGGGGAATGAGGAAATGGCTGAGAAATTCAATAAATACTTTGTTTCTGTCTTCACAGAGGAAGACACAAAAAACCTCCCAGAAATACGAAAAAACCAAGGGTGTGATGAGAATGAGGAACTTAAAGAAATTATTATTAGTAAAAAAACAGTACTAGCAAAATTAATGGGACTAAAAGTCGATAAATCCCAAGGACCGGATGACCTACATCCTAGGGTTTTAAAAGAGGTGGCCATTGGAATAGTGGATGCATTGGTTGTCATCTTCCAAAATTCTAAAGATTCTGGAACGGTTCCTGCAGATTAGAGGATAGCAAATGTAACCCCGCTATTTAAGAAAGGAGGGAAGAGAGAAAACGGGGAACTACAGACCTGTTAGCCTCACATCAGTAGTTGGGAAAATGCTGGAATCTATTATAAAGGATGCAATAACTGGGCATTTAGAAACTAATAGTAAGATTGGGCAGAGTCAACATGGATTTATGAAAGGGAAATCCTGTTTGACAAACCTATTGGAGTTCTTTGAGGATGTAACTAGTGGCATAGACAAAGGGGAACCGGTAGATGTGGTGTATCTGGATTTTCAGAAGGCCTTCGATAAGGTCCCACACAAGAGGTTGGTGAACAAAATGAGGGCACATGGAATTGGGGGTAATATACTAGCATGGATTGAAAATTGGTTAACAGACAGAAACAAAAGAGTAGGGATAAACGGGTCTTTTTCAGGATGGCAGGCTGTGACTAGTGGGGTACCGCAAGGATCAGTGCTTGGGCCCCAGCTATTCACAATCTATATCAATGATTTGGATGAGGGGACTAAATGTAACATTTCCAAATTTGCTGATGATACAAAGCTAGGTGGCAGTATCAGTTGCGAAGAGGATGTGAAAAGGCTTCAAGGGGATCTCGACAGGCTCAGTGAGTGGGCGAGAACATGGCAGATGGAATATAATGTGGATAAATGTGAAGTTATCCACTTTGGTAGAAAAAACAGAAAGGCAGAGTATTTCCTAAATGGTGAAAGATTGGGGAATGCAGATGCTCAAAGGAGCCTGGGTGTCCTTGTACATGAGTCACTGAAAGTGAATGTGCAGGTGCAGCAAGCCATTAGGAAGGCAAATGGTATGCTGGCCTTCATTACAAGAGGATTTGGGTACAGGAGTAAAGAAGTCTTACTCGAATTATATAGGGCCTTGGTGAGACCACACCTGGAGTACTGTGTACAATTTTGGTTTCCTTACCTAAGGAAGGATATACTTGCCATAGAGGGAGTGCAATGAAGGTTCACGAGATTGATTCCTGGGATGGCGGGACTGTCGTATGAGAAGAGATTGAGTAAACTAGGCCTGTATTCTCTTGAATTCAGAAGAATGAGAGGGGATCTCATTGAAGCATACAAAATTATTACAGGGCTTGATAGGATGGATGCTGGGAGAATGTTTCCCTTGGCTGGGGAGTCTAGAACCAGGGGCCACAGCCTCAGGATAAAGGGTAGGCCATTCAGGACTGAGAGGAGGAGAAATTTCTTCACACAGAGGGTGGTGAATCTTTGGAATTCTCTACCCCAGAGGGCTGTGGAGGCTCAGTCATTGGGTATATTCAAAACAGAAGGCGATAGATTTCTGACTAGTAGGGGCATCAGGGGATATGGCGATAGGGCCGGTGAATGGAGTTGAGGCAGAAGATCAGCCATGATCTCATTGAATGGCGGAGCAGGCTCGAAGGGGCGAATGGCCTACTCCTGCTCCTATTTCTTATGTTCTTATGTTCCAAATTGTCTGCAGGTGATTTAATTTCGGAGTACTTAAAAGGGGCTCTTCAGTAGGTCCCCGAGCTGTGTAGAGTTAGCTGGTATCAGTTGGGGTGCTGCAGTTAGTCTCAATACCCATGTGTTAGGGAGGGGAACTTCAGCCAAATATTCCTGCTCCTGACCATTATCCAGTGACCCCTGCTGGGAAATCCACCTGGGGATGTTAGGGTGAGGACGGGATTAGGCTCGGCCATCAGATGCTGCAGTTGAATAGCCTTTATTAGGGGTACGGTGGCATGTGGTTTTGTTATTGGACTAATCCAGAGAAAGTGAGTACAAATCCCACCTTGGCAGTTTGAGAATTTGATTTCAAATCTGGAAATGAAAAGCTGGCATCAATTAAAGTGGCCATGAAGCTGTGGGATTGTCGTAGAAACCCAACCAGTTCACTAATGTCCTTTAGGGAAGGAAATCTGCCATCCTTACCCACTCTGGCTTCCATGTGACTCCAGTTCCGCACCAATGTGGTTGACTCTTAGCTGCCCTCTGAAGTGGCCTAGCAAGCCACTCAATTGTATCAAACAGCTAGGGATGGGCAGTAAAATGCTGGCCTTGCCAGTGACGCCCACATCCCGAGAATGAATTAAAAAGATTGCCAACGAAGCAAGACCATTTGGGTGATGTAGTGAGCATGCTGAACTGTTCCCGAGTAGGAGACAGCCATTTAAAATGGGAGGGAGAGGGAGGAGGGGGGAATCAGAGAAGTTCACGGCACAGAAGGAGGCCATTCGGCCCATCGTGTCTGTGCCAGTCAAAAAAGAACTATCTAGCCTAATCCCACTTTCCAGCTCTTGGTCCGTAGCCTTGTAGATTACGGCACTTCAAGTGCATATCCAAGTACTTTTTAAATGCGATGAAGGTTTCTGCCTCCGCCACCCTTTCAGGTAGTGAGTTCCAGACCCCCACCGCCCTCTGGGTGAAAAAGTTTCTCCTCAACTCCCCTCTAATCATTCTTCCAATTACTTTAAATCTATGCCCCCTGGTTATTGACCTCTCTGCTAAGGAGAGAACATATGATCACAATATTTGCAAGGTTAGATTTATGAAGCAAGGCTCAGAAGAATTGGTAATTTTTTCTCTAGAACAGAAATGGTTAAGGGGGAATCCAACAGAGATTTTCCAAAATTATGCAAGGTTCTGAGAGCATAAACAGTGAAAGCTTGTTTCTATTGATTGGCAAATGAGTAACAATGGGACATAAACTGAGAATTATCATTGAAATATGAAGTAGGAAGTTAGAAGAGATTTTTCACACAGAGGGTTATTAGGACAGGGAATGCTTTGCCACAAGTGGTTGTTGAGGTGGAGACTCAAATATCATTTTAAAAGGGAATTGGATAGATATCTGAAAATGATGACTATAAAAGGATACACGGAAAGGCAGGGAAATGTGATTAGAGTGGATGGTTCCACTTGAAGAGCTAGCATTAGCACAGTCACCAGGGGCTGAATGGCCACCTTTTGCACTGTAAGTTCTATTAGTGTAATGCCATCAGTGTCTATACTGAGAACTACTGTAAAAGAAAAGTCCAATTCAAAACCTGAATAAGGCCACTCATTAAGTTTAAACTTATTTATGTATTCAAGGTTTAAGTTCCGCGGGGGCTCCAGTGATGTTCTCGCTGGCCTGCTGGTTATGGTGGGCTACTGGTGGAACTCCATGTGCCCCATGATAAAGAACATTAATACAATAGCAAAATACTGCGGATGCTGGAAATCCGAAATAACAACAGAAAACACTGGAAAAACTCAGCAGGCCAGGCAGCATCCGTGGAGAGAGAAACAGAGTTAACGTTTCAGGTCGAAGACCTTTCGTCAGAACTGGAAAAAAGCAGGAAATGGAATAGATTTTAAGGCAGGTTTAGGGGCTGGGAAAAGGGGGAGGGGATGAAAGAACAAAAAGGAAGGTCAGTGATAGGATAGAAAGCAGGAGAGATTAAGAGATATTGAGAGACATTAAGAGATATTCAAGGCAAGAGGAGGTGGTAATGGGACAGGTTAAGGAACAAAGGATGGCTCTAGATGAAGTGTAAATTGCGCTGGCAGAATGAAGGACAGCTGCCATGTGGGAGGGAAGAAAAAAAGGGCCAAACAAAAGTGTGGATAAAAAAAGTATATATATATGTGATAGGGGCCGAGGTTATGATCTGAAATTGTTGAACTCTATGTTGAGTCCAGAGGGCTGTAAAGTGTCTAATCGAAAGATGAGGTGCTGTTCCTCGAGCTTACGCTGAGCTTCCGTGGAGACCAAACACAGATTGGGTGACTGCTTTGCGGAACACCTCCGTTCAGTCCGTAAGGGGGACCCTGAGCTCCCGGTGGCCTGTCACTTTAATTCACCACTTCACTCCCACTCAGACCTCACCGTCCTCGGCCTCTTGCATTGTTCCACAATTTCAGATCATAACCTCAGCCCCTATCACTTTTTTTATCCACACTTTTTGTTTGGCCCCTTTTTTTCTTCCCTCCCACATGGCAGCTGTCCTTCATTCTGCCAGCGCAATTCACACTTCATCTAGAGCCATCCTTTGTTCCTTAACCTGTCCCATTTCCACCTCCTCTTGCCTTGAATATCTCTTAATGTCTCTCAATGTCTCTTAATCTCTCCTGCTTTCTATCCTATCACTGACCTTCCCTTTTGTTCTTTCATCCCCTCCCCCATTTCCCAGCCCCTAAACCTGCCTTAAAATCTATTCCATTTCCTGCTTTTTTCCAGTTCTGACGAAAGGTCTTCGACCTGAAACGTTAACTCTGTTTCTCTCTCCACGGATGCTGCCTGGCCTGCTGAGTTTTTCCAGCGTTTTCTGTTGTTATTATAAAGAACATTATGTGCCTCCGTGCCTAAGAATCTGGAGGTGTCACTTATACTGGTGCAACCAACAGTTTGCCACTGAGTTACCTGGTGTCAAAATCACCAGACATAAAAGAAAGACTTGCAATTATATAGCACCTTACACGACCTTCGGACATCCCAAAGCGCTTTACAGCCAATGAAGTATTTTTAAAGTATAGTCGCTAATGCAGTGTAGGAAACGCAGCAGCCAATTTGTGCACAGCAAGCACCCACAAACAGCAATGTGATAATGAGCAGATAATCAGTTTTTCGATGTTGGTTGAGGGATAAATATTGGCCAGGACACTGGGACGAACCCCCTTGCTCTTTGTCGAATAGTGCCATGGGATCTTTTACATCCGCCTGAGAGAGCAGATGTCTGATCATTCAAATTACCCAGTCATCAGCCATGGTTTTTGGGGAATATAAGTTATAGAGTACGCGAGAGAAAGGTTACAAGATAACATTTTGACTTGCTTGGCTACAGCTTGTTAAAATTTGTTCTCAGGATGTGGCTGATTGTGGCAAGGTCGGCATTTCTTGCCCATCCTGAGTTGCCCCGAGAAGGTGGTGGTGGGCCTTCTCTTTGAACCGCTGCGGTGCTTAAGGTGATGGTGTTTCCAAAAGCAATGGAAGAGGTAGCTTGCTGAAATCACGAGCGAACAGTCCAAAAGGGTCTTTTATACTTGGCTTTGATTAAGACCATTCAGGGTCGCAGCACGTCGTCCTCTATGTCAAAGTACCTCATGTGGTGCCAGACAGGTCTACCCTTGAACCCCTGACCTTCTGGAATGAGGTAATGGCTGAAGGACTGGAATGAGGGATGGATAATGACCCTCAGGCGCTCACTGCTGCAGCAATAAAAAGAAAAATAATGAACGCTGGTACTGAGAGATTGAAAAGAGAATATGCGAGGACCACACTGCGGGTCAGTCAGAATCTGAAAGACAAAAGCTAGGTTCACGGCTCGAGTCGGGACCTTTCAACAGTCCCGTTCTAATGGCGGGTCACACCTGAGCTGCCCATTTGGATGCTCATTTACATGTTGTGCATTTTTTCCAGCCTGTTCTGTTTTTACAACTGACGCAATGCTTAGAGACGGGTATTGGCTTAACAAAAGGGAAGCATGCACTTTGAACATCAGATGCATCATTAAAAGCAGGTTATTAACCCGAATGCTTGCGTATCTGTCTCCAATGGATTGTTTGTATATTTATATGTGGGTGTGTCTGTGTGTGCTCATGCAATGCAAGACATATTTAATGATAGATCAAAAGATGCAGTAAAATCTGTCGGTATTCTCTAAGTCAAGTCTTGCTGCTCCCTCCTTGAAGGGAATGAAGCGCAGGGACCTTGTGAGCTCTGTGTCTGCAGCCATCATTCTGTTTAAAACCTCTTGTTTTGATAACTGAGGCAGCCTCCGGCACTAATTCACTTGCGCGGGTTTCCACAGGGTATTTATTAACCGCGGAGAGTAAGCTAAGTAAGGTGTCAGCACGGAATAAAGTGGGAGTAATTGAAGTGATCAGTCATAACTCTCGCGTTTTTTTTAATGGAGCTTTTCTTAGTGTTGGTGATGAAACAATATAATTGCAGGACCCCCTTCCCATCTGGGGTATTTCAGTATGCGATTAACTGGGCCTCAAAAACGGAAACTGACTTCCTGTATCCAATTTGGTCAGGCTGGATAGGGATCGCAAGTTGGGACCGACAAAAAGCAGAGACTCCATAACCTCCTATTCTATCCTGAAATTCTACCGCGGTCTTTACAACCGCCCCTTTCTTTTATAAACAACTTTGATCCAAGTGCCGGAGCTGGCCCAAGATGCTGCATTACGAGCCCCCGCGATTGCCATGTTAAAAAGACTGGGCACAGCCTCTGAGCATTGCGCGTTGTTAACTTTGCCTTCGAGCCTTTTCATGATTTTATGTGAACGTTAATAACGCAAAGGAGGTTCTCCTTTTATCACAGTTTAAAATGACGCCGCTCTCCTATTTGGGGAGCAGGTGTTCTTTTACTGTCGCATCTCCGTAATGTTTTCCAGACGCTTCTTTTTAAATGGACTGCCGGCAGTCACAAGTGTCCGGTCGTTAATTTCTGAGAATGGCTCTTTATTTCTGTGGGAAAGGATTTGCATTTATATAGCGCCTTTCACGACCTCAGGATGTCCGAAAGTGCTTTACAGCCAATGAAGTAATTTTTGAAGTGTAGTCGCTGGTAGCTGAATCAGAGATTTGAGCACATAATCCAGACTAACACTTCAGTACAGTACTGAGGGAGTGCTGCACTGTCGGAGGGGCCGTCTTTCGGATGAGGTGTTAAACCGAGGGCCCCTCTGCCCTCTCAGGTGGACGTAAGAGATCCCTCGGCACTATTCAACGAAGAGCAGGGGACTTATCCCCGGTGTCCTGGCCAATATTTATCCCTCAACCAACGTCACTAAAACAGATTATCTGGTCATTATCACATTGCTGTTTGTGGGAGCTTGCTGTGCACAAATTGGCTGCCGCATTTCCCACATTACAACAGTGACTACACTTCAAAAGTACTTCAATGGCGTTAAAGCGTTTTGGGACATCCTGAGGTCATGAAAGGTGCTTTCAATGCAGGTCTTTCTTTTCTTTTTTTTATAATACCCTCCTCTGTTTATAAGCATCTTACAAGAAGTTCTATCTTCACAGCAAAGACTCTTCAATTCATAAACTGCAACTTCGCACTCCATTATTCCTACAAACAACATCCTTGAGCTGTTCTATCAGGGCTCATTATCCTCCATCTCCGGCGTGCTGTGGCTGCAGTATGTGCGATCGACAGGGTTCACTGCAGCAACTCACTAAGGTTACCTCGACACCACCTGCCTCCCTGTGACCTCTACCACCAAGAAAGACAAGAGCGCTGATGTCACGGGAACACCATCACCTCCAAGTTCTCCTCCAAGCCACACTCCGCTCTGACTTGGACATATAGCGCCTTTCCTACATCATCACTGGGTTAAATATCCAGGAATTGCCGTCCTAACACCATCGTGAGGGCACCATCACCGCAAAGAGTGCTGCAGTTCATGGAAAAGGCCCATCACCACCTGCTCAGTGTACATTTTTGGCTCAGTCAGTCGCACTCTCGCCTCTGAGTCCGAAGGCTGTGGGTTCAAGCTCCTAGCCAGAGACTTGAGCCCAAAATCTAGAAAAATGTACATCAGACTGGGAAGTGGGATTAGGCTGGATAGCTCTTTGTTGGCCGGCGTGGACACGATGGGCCGAAATGGCCTCCTTCCGCTGTAACTTTCTATGATTCTATGGCTGGACCTTCATGCCAGCTGTGGGATGTTGATGGAGCTGAGAGTCAAGAGTGCTTCCTTTCATAATCCAGGCTGTCCCTTCAGTGTCGTCTTAAGGGAGTGCTGCATTGTTGCACTGAAGTTGGGACAGGCGCTATATAAATGCAAGTTCTTTCTTTTAACTAGGGACAGGCAATAAAGCAGCCTTGCTAGCATCACTCATGTGCTGGGAACAAATATTTTTTTAAAGTACACAATCGTAGGAAGCAGAAAAATATTCACCTTCTCATCCAGTGATGGGACCCACCAATGAACCTTAACTTCACCTACCTGTCTCAGTCTCCCTCCCCTCCCCCACGTGATCTCAACATCTCTGCAGCTGCCTAACATTATGCGCAGAATGTTGTTAGCAACTCCAGTCTCTCTCGCACAGATCAAACTGTTTCCTTTAAACTGTCCTCCCTATAAGAACTGCTCATAAAAACAAACCCAGCACCGGCTCCTTTAATTACTGTACTGGTATGTGTCAGTTAGCAAATTTAAATGCCAGGAAATCTCATATTGGGGACGGAAGCGTACAACATTAAAGAGAAAAAAATGTAAATCCAGCACTTCTTTTAAAACCATCTCTGTACTATACTCCCCTGAGTCCTCAACACAAATCGAATGCTGTTTTGAGGTTTAAAAAGTAATTAAACGATATTAATTGGAAGAGGTCTGACAGAAAACAAGTTTCTGTGATTCCCTGCAACGTATGGATTGTCCTCCCTCCCTCCTGTGAGATGCAGGGGTCTCCATACAGACGGTGTATGGTTAATTTGAGTTGATCTGGCTGGTCAGTGTGAATGAAGAGTCTCTGGGGGAACAATAAGTTGGGAAGAATCTGTTGTAATTGCTTACACTGCAGCCAGCCATTAAACGCTTGGCTATAAAGTGGCGACTGTGCCGTTAATTTCAGTATATTCTGTCTGGCTGCCATCGGTGGGTTAGTGCAGCTCCTGAGAGAGAATGTTGAAACCCTTCCTGTTTTTGGCCCTGTGTCAACTGGAGGGAGGGGGGGGTGGGGGGGTGGGGGGGGGTTGAGGGAGGGGGTTGGGGAGAGGCGGGCTGCTTTAAGGTAGAGTGACACTCGAGGGGAGTGGGGGGGGGTGGTCTCTGAGGCCTCAGGAAGAAACAGGGAAAGGTTTGACACGGAGCGTCTGTCAGAATGACTTGAGGAAACGGGCAGAAGCGTGCAGCTAATGAGTGACTGCAAGGACTGCCCTGCTCTGCTCACTACTTTCTGGTCCTGACAGTATCGCGGCTGCTTTTATTTAATGGGAACTTCCAATTTATTGTAATAATAGAGGAATAATTGAAGCTGCATGGCAGCCCCTTAAACAGTACTGCAGAACCAAAAAAAAACAACCCCAGCCAGGCTTTGGCAAGAGGCTGCTGTTCTTCAGGGAAAGCAGGGGTTTTTTTTTGGGAGGGGGATCTTTTACTGGACTAAATCTTCCTCAATATGGTAAGTGCTTATTTCATCTGTGAGCCCTACTGCCAAATTCATCTCATGGACCTGGGGCAGGAAGCTGCCTGAAATGTTTTGTTAACATTCACTGCGGACGCTTGCTTGTATCAGAGTGAGAGGGGAAAAAAATACACCCTCGCTTTGTGACTCTTGGACCGGTTTTTTTTTATAACTGTGATAACATCTTGAGCTCAGATATAAACAAGTAGTAATGGGAAAGCGATGTTGCTCTAAAAAGTGTAAAATGTGTGTGAGTTTGTAGCATCCCAGTGCTTCATGATGGGGACAATTCTTCATTGCTTTTCATTTTTACTTCTCTTTTTGTTTTATTGAACTGACATTTATAGGACAGATTTACATATCTGTACAAAAATAACAAGAGGTTTGTAGTTCGGGTGCGAGGACATAATTAATCATATTGCAAGCATAACAATCTGTCAGTCTGAGTTTTTGAGAGCGCAGGGCTAAAACTCCAGTTGTGTTAGTGTTGGCTGGGGCCCTTTGTGAATCTTTCTGTGAAGACTGCACCCAGAGCAGGCGAGAACATAAATACTGCTGTGTGCACGCACCCTTTTTTTTCCACTCTCCTGGGCTGCGTACTATGTTTTCAGTGACCACGAGGAGAGAGAGGAAAAAAACGTTAGCCAGCCATTGAATAACAACGTTTCCAGACTATTGCTGACACTGGACTTTTGTGGCGACAGAAACATTTGCCACCGTGTGTGAAGCTGGAAATGCAACGCTTTCAACTCCCATTATTTGTCTTTTAACAAGCAAATTGGGCGAAGAGGGCTACAGACAAAAAAAACCAGCAAGTTACACGATGGAACATCGCCGAGACTTTATTGATCTACGTTAGAACTCCCAGTTGAAGTATTTATTAGCTCTTTTATAAAACAACAACCTGCCCGCGTTTCTGTTATTTTTAAGCATTCGACTTGTCATCAAAGCAGGGTTTAAACTAATTTGGCAGGGGGATGGGCACCAGGATTTAATATTAGAAAGGGGAAATATAAAGTGCTCAAAGGATTGGGAGAGGCAGTGAACACTAAAGTAAGAAATAGTAAAGTATTAGGGGGGTCAAACTAACAGAGAATACAGGATGGTTTAAGGTGGGTTTACAGTGTATGTATGTGAACGCACGAAGCATAGTCAACAAGGTAAGTGAGCTGCAGGCACAAATAGCCACATGGGAATATGATGTTGTGGCAATAACTGAGACCTGGCTCAAAAAAGGGCAGGATTGGGTATTACATTTTCCTGGTTATAAGGAAAGATAGGGAAGGAAAGGTGGTGTGGCAGTATTGGTCAAGGAGAATGTTACAGTGCTGGAGAGGGAGGATGTCCTGGAGGGGTCAAGGACAGAATCTATATGGCTAGAGTTAAGAAATAATAGAGGTGCCATTATGCTACTAGGTGTATTCTATAGACCACCAAATAGTGGGAAAGATATGGAGGAGCAAATTTGCAGAGAAATTACAGAGAGGTGCAAGAACTATAGAGTAGTATAATGAGAGACTTCAACAATCCTAATATAGACTGGGATCGTAATAGTGTTAAGGGCAGAGAAGGGGAAGAATTTCTGAAGTGTGTTCAGGAGAACTTTCTTGATCAGTATGTATCCGGCCCGACGAGAGAGGAGGCATTGCTGTATCTGGTTCTGGGGAATGAGGTAGGTCAAGTGGAGCAAGTGTCAGTAGGTGAACATTTAGGGAACAGTGATCATAGTAGGATTAGCTATGGAAAAGGACAGGGAGCAATCTCGAGTAAAAATGTTTAACTGGGGAAAGGCCAATTTCAGTGGGATGAGGACGGATCTGGCCCGGGTAAACTTGAATCAAAGATTGGCAGGCAAAACTGTAATGGAACAATGGACTGCCTTTAAAGAGGAAATAGTTCGGGTACAGTTCAGGTACATTCCCACTAGGGGGAAAGGCAGGGCAACTAAAGTCAGGGCTCCCTGGATGACGAAAGAGATAGAGAATATGATGAAGCAGAAAAAGAGCACGTATGACAGATGTCAGGTTGCAAATACATCTGAGAATCAGGCTATAAATAGAAACATCAGAGGAGAAGTGAAAAAGAAAATAAGAGGGGCAAAGAGAGGGTATGAGAATAGAATGGCAGCCAACATAAAAGGTAATCCAAAAGTCATCTATAGGCATATAAATAGTAAAAGGGTAGTAAGAGGAGGGGTGGGGTCGATTAGGGACCAAAAAGGAGACCTATGCATGGAGGCAGAGGCTATGGCTGAGTTACTAAATGAGTACTTTGCATCTGTCTTCACCAAGGAAGTGGATGCTACCATAGACATAGTAAAGGAGGAGGTAGTGGAGGTACTTGATAGGATAAAAATTGATAAAGAGAAGGTATTAGAAAGGCTGGCTGTACTTAAAGTAGATAAATCACCAGGAGTGGATGGGATGCATCCTAGGATGCTGAAGGAATTGACGGAGGAAATCGCGGAGGTACTGGCCATAATATTCCAATCCTCCATAGATACGGGGGTGGTGCCAGAGGACTGGAGAATTGCAAATGTTACACCATTGTTCAAAAAAGGGTGTAAAGATAAACCTAGCAACCACAGGCCAGTCAGTTTGACCTCGGTAGTGGGGAAGCTTTGCGAAACAGTAATCGGGGACAAAATTAACAGTCACTTGGACAAGTGTAGATTAATTAAGGAAAGTCAGCACGGATTTGTTAAAGGCAAATCGTGTTTAACTAACTTGATTGAGTTCTTTGATGAGGTAACAGAGAGGGTTGATGAGGGTAATGCAGTTGATGTAGTGTACATGGATTTCCAAAAGGCGTTCGACAAAGTTCCACATAATAGGCTTGCCAGCAAAGTTGAAGCCCATGGAATAAAAGGGACAGTGGCAGCATGGATACAGAATTGGCTAAGTGATAGGAAACAGAGAGTAGTGGTGAACAGTTGGTTTTCGGACTGGAGGAAGGTATACAGTGGTGTTCCCCAGGGGTCGGTTCTAGGACCACTGCTTTTCTTGATATATATTAATGACTTGGACGTGGGTGTACAGGGCACAGTTTCAAAATTTGCAGATGACATAAAACTTAGTGAACAGTGAGGAGGAGAGTGATAGACTTCAGGAAGACATAGACAGGCTGGTGAAAGGGCGGACACATGGCAGATGAAATTTAATGCAGAAAAGTGCGAAGTGATACATTTTGGTAGAAAGAATGAGGAGAGGACATATAAACTAAATGGTACAATCCTGAAGGGGGCGCACGAACAGAGAGATTGGGGGTATGTGTGCACAAATCATTGAAGGTGGCAGGGCACGTTGAGAAATCAGTTAAAAAGTCTTACGGGATCCTGGGCTTCATGAATAGAGGTATAGAGTACAAAAGTGTGGAAGTTATGATGAACCTGTATAAAACACTTGTTCGTCCCCAACTGGAGTACTGTGTCCAATTCTGGGCACCGCACTTTAGAAGGACGTGAAGGCCTTAGAGAGGGTGCAGAAAAGATTTACGAGAATGATTCCAGGAATGAGGGACTTCAGTTACGTAGAAAGACTGGAGAAGCTGGGGTTGTTCTCTTTGGAGCAGAGAAGATTGAGAGGAGATTTGATAGAGGTGCTCAAAATCATAAGGGGTCTGGACGGAGTAGATAGAGGGAAATTGTTCCCATTGACAGAAGGGTGGAGAACCAGAGGACACAGATTTAATGTGATTAGCAAAAGAACCAAAGGCGACATCAGAAAAAACGTTTTTACGCAGCGAGTGGTTAAGATCTGGAGTGCACTGCCTGAAAGGGTGGTGGTGGCAGGTTCAATCATGGCTTTCAAAAGGGAGGTGGATAAATATCTGAAGGAAAGAAATTTGCAGGGCTATGGGGAAAGGGCAGGGGAGTGGGACTAGCTGAAGTGCTTTTGCAGAGACCGACACGGGCTCAACGGGCCGAATGGCCGCTTTCCATGCTGTAACGATTCTATGGTTTTATGATGTCAGAATAAGACATGCTTTAGTGAAAATTCCCTCCAGACAGAGCGCCCATTTCACAGAGTAAGTGACATGAATCTTGTCATTCATGTGGAAATGACTTATGAAGTAATACTGGACGGCCTGCTGGTGGCGCTGTCCAGGGAGAGTATAAATACTCGGGCATGGGCCCAGCTTGCTCAGGACATTCCTTAACAGGAACTAGTGAAGGACACAACTAGACCTCCATGTTGAAAAACAGTTGATTAAAGCTTTGTTTAACGCTTAGACCAAGTGCCTAGTAGTTTTCTTACGTCAGTAAGTCTGTACATATGGGTTAGATAAAGTAGGCTGGGAGGAGGTTCGTGTGGAGCATAAACACTGGCATAGACCAGAAGGGCTGAATGGCCTGTTTCTGTGCTGTACATTCTCTGTAATTCGATGTCATTTGTTTCTGAAGGAATCAAATGTAACTTTTTTTCATTAACAACAACTTGTTGTTCAACTTTTTCTTGCTTGGAATGTGAACCCAATCAGAGCCTAGATGCTTTCCAGCACTTTGACCTAATTCAGTACCACAAAACTGTTGAGGTTTACAGCAGAGAAGAAGGCCATTCGGCCCATCGTGTCTGTGGCAGCTCTTTGCTAGAAGAATCCAAAAATAATTCCATTGCCCGCTCTCCTCATAACCGTGCATCTTCCTCTGCCTCAAATATTTATCTAATTTTCCCTTATAAGTTGTAATGGTCTCTGCTTCAATCACTCCTTGCGGCAAAGGGCAAAGCATTCCATGCTCTGTGGAAAGAAAGTTCTTCTAACCTCTCTCCTCACTACTAGGTAACAATTTGAAATTGATGACCCCTTGTCACTGACTCCCCAACCAGAGGAAATAGTCTTTCCCAACTCCTTCCTAATTTTCAAATTCCTCTCTTAAATCTTCTGCTAGCCTCCTCTGCTGCAGTGGAAACAGTCGCAGTATCTCAAGTCTTTCTTCCTGACTATAGATTCCCATCCCTGGCATCATCCTGATGAATCTACATTCTCTATGGCTTTAATGTCCTTATATAATGGGACGCCCAAAACTGCATACTCTAACTAGCCTAAGCAATATTTTGTATAAATTCTTGATCACTTATTAAATTTCATACTCTGTGGGTAGGAATTCAGCTTGGGCGGCAACGTCAAGTGGACAATATCACAATGGCCGCCCATTATACGCCTGATATTCAGTTTCATCAAAGTCGATGGAATATCGGGCAGGGCGGTCGATGCAATACTGCCTATTTTGCATTACTGCCCAAGTTGAATTTCTACCCACGTCTCTATAAAACCTAAAATGCTGTTGGTCCTCTTTTATGGCTTTATCTACAGATTTGTCTTGTTTGCATATTAATAAGCTAGAGCTGTGTTTATGAAGGAATCAAGAGTGCCAGCCTGAGCACTGGGTGTGTGAATGAGATGGAGTGGCATTCACCAAGCCCGTCTTTGGATAGGTGCCGGTGGTGAGAGTCAATGGTGAGACTGGGCACCTGTGCCACTGCGGGTACATTTCTGGCACTAACCTGCCCCATGTAGCTGGCAAATTCAGCGTCTGCCATTGGGGGAGAGGTTGTCTGAAACAATCGGCCAATTTCTCTCAGCAAAGGTGGAGCTGATCCAATAATAATTTAACAAAAACTCCTACTCTTTCATGAGAACATAAAAATAGGAGCAGGAGTGGCCATACGGCCCCTCGAGCCTGCTCTGCCATTCAATAAGATCATGGCTGATCTTTCTTCAGGAGTCCCCTTGCCTGGACTTTCTTGTTGAAGTCCACTTACGTCCATCTCAGTCAGTGTCCCAGCCCCTAGACCGGGTCCTGGCTGAGCTGGTGAAGTGGCAACTCCCGGTTAAGGGAGTCTTCACCACCCCTCCCCGCCCCAGGCCTCACACTGACGTCATCGGCCTTTTAATGGATGGGTGGATGTTCCACCCTACCCCCCCTTACTCGGCCGACTGGGCATTGCCGGAATCGGCGGGGACTCACAGCTGCCATTTTGCAGCAGGTTCTGCTGGTGGGAGTCCATCAGAAGTTCCGAGGAAATTGAGGGGCCACTTCTATTTTTAACCTTTTCTTTTTGTGCTCCAGCAGCTGAGGGATGGAATACCTTCCATTTCAGGCACCCGGTGTCTGCATCAAGTACTTCCTTTGGCATGTTTAGCTTAGGGTGACCATATTTTCTGAACCGAATCTGGGGACACACAGGGTGGGCTCACAGCAAAGTAGCCAGGATGGAAAACGTAGGATGTGCAGCGTAGCGAGGCCAAATTTTTTAGCAGCCTATATTTTAACAGTTGCACACATACACTACAAATGCAGAACAAATGTGCATATAATTACCGCGGATGTGGCGTCACACTATTGAAGCACATGTAGACACCTGACCCCCCCCCCCGTGACTGATGTCACATCTGCCCCTCCCCCACAGTGATTGAGGTCACACCTGACCCCCCCCCCTCCCCACAGTGATTGAGGTCACACCTGACCCCCCCCTCCCCACAGTGATTGAGGTCACACCTGACCGCCCCCCTCCCCACAGTGATTGAGGTCACACCTAACCCCCCCTCCCCACAGTGAGTGAGGTCACACCTGACCCCCCCCTCCCCACAGTGATTGAGGTCACACCTGACCCCCCCCCTCCCCACAGTGATTGAGGTCACACCTGACCCCCCCCTCCCCACAGTGATTGAGGTCACACCTACCCCTCCTCCCCACAGTGATTGAGGTCACACCTGACCCCCCCCTCCCCACAGTGATTGAGGTCACACCTAACCCCCCCCCTCCCCACAGTGATTGAGGTCACACCTGACCCCCCCTCCCCACAGTGATTGAGGTCACACCTAACCCCCCCCCCCCCCCCCACAGTGATTGAGGTCACACCTGACCCCCCCCTCCCCACAGTGATTGAGGTCACACCTAACCCCCCCCCCCCCCACAGTGATTGAGGTCACACCTAACCCCCCCTCCCCACAGTGATTGAGGTCACACCTGACCGCACCCCCCCCCCACAGTGATTGAGGTCACACCTAACCCCCCCCTCCCCACAGTGATTGAGGTCACACCTAACCCCCCCCTCCCCACAGTGATTGAGGTCACACCTAACCCCCCCCTCCCCACAGTGATTGAGGTCACACCTAACCCCCCCCCCCCCACAGTGATTGAGGTCACACCTAACCCCCCCCCTCCCCACAGTGAGTGAGGTCACACCTGCCCCACTCCCCACAGTGATTGAGGTCACACCTGACCGCGCCCCCCCCTCCCCACAGTGATTGAGGTCACACCTGACTGCCCCCCTCCCCACAGTGATTGAGGTCACACCTGACCCCCCCCTCCCCACAGTGATTGAGGTCACACCTGACCCCCCCCTCCCCACAGTGATTGAGGTCACACCTGACCGCCCCCTCCCCACAGTGATTGAGGTCACACCTGACCCCCCCCTCCCCACAGTGATTGAGGTCACACCTAACCCCCCCCCCCCCACAGTGATTGAGGTCACACCTGACCCCCCCCTCCCCACAGTGTCTAGGATTAGCCCATCCCCCTTTCCCCGGTGACTGGGACCGGGCCATCCCCTGCGACATCTCCCTCATCTGCTCCGGTTGCTGTGCTCCCAGGCACTTCCAGCGCCAACAATTCAGCAGCATGAGCCCGACTGGAAACTCAGAAACAACAATCGTCACATGCGCAGAAAGACCGCCCAGTCGCGCGTGGGCAGTGAGTCACTCTGGCCATTGTACAAGTTGTTGTTTAATTTAGCCTTAGAGCCACAAACTGACAGCTCAGTGGGGGTTCGCTCACTGCCCAGGAGTTCGCTCACTGCCCAGGGGTACACTCACTGCCCAGGGGTTCGCTCACTGCCCAGGGGTATGCTCACTGCCCAGGGGTATGCTCACTGCCCAGGGGTATGCTCACTGCCCAGGGGTTCGCTCACTGCCCAGGGGTTCGCTCACTGCCCAGGGGTTCGCTCACTGCCCAGGGGTACACTCACTGCCCAGGGGTTCGCTCACTGCCCAGGGGTATGCTCACTGCCCAGGGGTATGCTCACTGCCCAGGGGTATGCTCACTGCCCAGGGGTTCGCTCACTGCCCAGGGGTTCGCTCACTGCCCAGGGGTATGCTCACTGCCCAGGGGTTCGCTCACTGCCCAGGGGTTCGCTCACTGCCCAGGGGTTCGCTCACTGCCCAGGGGTATGCTCACTGCCCAGGGGTTCGCTCACTGCCCAGGAGTTCGCTCACTGCCCAGGGGTATGCTCACTGCCCAGGGGTTCGCTCACTGCCCAGGGGTATGCTCACTGCCCAGGGGTTCGCTCACTGCCCAGGGGTTCGCTCACTGCCCAGGGGTTCGCTCACTGCCCAGGGGTTCGCTCACTGCCCAGGAGTTCGCTCACTGCCCAGGGGTATGCTCACTGCCCAGGGGTTCGCTCACTGCCCAGGAGTTCGCTCACTGCCCAGGGGTACACTTCAAGGACGAGTTTTGTGAACCGGCGACTCTTCCGGGGACATTTTTTATCCGAGGATACAGTACCTCATCCGGGGATTGTCCCTGGAAAACGGGGATGTATGCTCACCCTATTTTAGCTGCAGACTAAAGCTCCCTCTACTCCATCCCAACATTGTGCCTCAGGCCAACCTCAGACAAACACCCCCTACTGTATCTTCTGCTTTCCATTACTTTCATGCCAAATTAAGGGTACTTTTGAGCTGTGCCCACCAGGAGTGGATTCCAACTGCTCGAACTGACCCCATGTATGATCCTTTCAGCCTATAGCAGAGATTTTCCTACACTTCGGCTGGTCCCAGAGACAAGTGTCTAACCCACTTCTATGTGCACTTTTTCTAATCTGCCGATACTTGTGGAGAGTTTCTCCTATTGGTAGTTTTAGCTGTTGTAACATTAAATATATCTCTGTTCTTAGAAAAGCAGTGAGTCGGTTCTCTTGCAGGCACAATCATACTGAGAACAACTACTCATATGATGCATTTTGGATAACCCATGTACACTTATGATAATGAAGGCACTAAAGTATATAACTCATTAATTGCAAAAACATGCGTGATCTGAAGTTTCGCAAAACAATTTTTGAAAAATCACTTAATTTCTTTAATTTGCAGTCACTCCCCTTTTGTCCTGAAGGCATTGACTCCTTGTTGGGGTTCAGTTCCACAGTTGCCGGTTTCCCTCCGATACCTTGCCCTAGTGGCCATTATTCAGGGGAAACAGGGATGAGTTTGAGGTGCTGAGTCTCTGTGCCTATTAGGTGCTTATCGCCACATCGATCCCACATTCTGCACACTAAGGGAGGAATTTTAACTTTGGTGTAAAACGGGCGATAGCGAATTAGCCGTCCATTATACACTATGCCAGATTTTCCTTTCCATTAAAGGCAATGGAGAGAAAACCGGGCAGGGCGCGTAATGGCAGCCAATTCCATATCGCCCATTTTACACTATCGCCCAATGTTAGAAATACCCCCTGAAGTTCCATGACAGACTTTGAAACTAACTAAATGAAGGAACAAAATTCTGAAAGCATTGCAAACTGAAGAGTGATGATCCCTGTCAGGCTAAAAGAGTTGCAGACAGTGAGTTAAACTATACTATGCAGGAGCTAATAGACTCAACAGAACAAAGTGTTTGGCTGTACTTCTGTAATGGCCCAAACCTAATGGCAAATTCATGACATTCACAAGAACTGTCTGAAGCAAAAGTAGTTAGTCTCCATTTTCCTCAGGAATACACCAGTTCTTTAAACAACTGTGAGCTTTGACAAGCTCTTAGCTCCCAGACGTGTTGTAATGTCTTAGGTATAGTGATCCACTTTCCCTAACCAGTGGTCTGGCTGTACACAGGAACTAGGAATGTTTGATAGAATTTATCAGCGTTCCACTTTGAGATCTTTTATATCCTTTTAAGGACATTGGCACAACAGAATATGGATATAGATTCTGTGGTAAATGTTTAGTGAAATACATACAGCCATTTGGAAGTGTTTTGAACGGGAGTATCGGATGCATAAGTCGAAGAATGCAACTAGGGGTTAAATTATGAAGACAGGTTGCATAGACTAGGCTTTTATTCCCTTAAATTTAGAAGATTAAGGGGTAACCTAATTGAGGTGTTTAAGATAACTAAAGGATTTGATAGAATAGAAGGAGAGAAATTATTCCCTCTGGTGGGGGAGTCCAGAACAAGGGGGAATAACCTTAAAATTAGAATTAGGCAGTTCAGGGGTGATGTCAGGAAGCACTTCAAATATCTTAGTAACATAGGAACAGGAGTAGGCCATTCAGCCCCTCGAGCTTGTTCCACCACTCAGTGAGATCGTGGCTGATCTGTATCTTAACTCCATTTACTTCTTCACACAAAGGCTAGTGGAAATCTGGAACTTTCTCCCCACCAAAAAGCTGTTGCGGCTGAGGGTCAATTGAAAATTTCAAAACTAAGATCGATAGATTTTTGTTAGGCAAGGGTTACGGAGTCAAGCCGGGTAAATGGAGCTAAGATACAGATCAGCCACGATCTCATTAAGAGGTGGAACAAGCTCGAGGGGCTGAATGGCCTACTGCTGTTCCTATGTTACTAATATATTTGCTGTACCGGCCTAAATTTGGCACAGTTAACTTTGTGAAAATAGAAACATAGAATCTAGGAGCAGGAGTAGGCCATTCGGCCCGTCGAGCCTGCTCCACCATTCAATACGATCATGGCTGATCATCCAAGTCCAGTACCCTGTCCCTGCTTTAATCCCCACAGTACACATATCCCACCCTACCCCCGTAACCCCACGTATTTAATTCCCCCTAACATATCCTATCCTATCCCCATAACCCCACATATTTAATCCCCCCCTAACACTAAGGGTCAATTTATCATAGCCAAATCAACCTAACCCGCACATTTTTGGACTGTGGGAGGAAACCGGAGCACCCGGAGGAAACCCACGCAGACACGGGGAGAATGTGCAAACTCCACACAGACAGTCACCCGAGGTCAGATTCGAACCCGGGTCCCTGGCGCTGTGAGGCACAAGTGCTAACCACTATGCCACCGTGTTGCCCGTAATGACTGAGCACCAGCGTGGTATGGGGCAGCTTCCAGTTATTATGTCGATTGCAGTAATCTACGATGGGTGGAAGCCCTGCTTAGCTGACTAGGAATGCCAGAAGACCAAAATTAAGCTCAGACTTCTCTCACTGTTCCCACGAGCTTTCTCTGAATCTACATGGGCTGCCCTCATGGGAGACTTAGTGCCACAGAGAGAAGAGAAGAAACCACAATGGGAAAAGCAATGGAGGCGGGAGAGATACCGCAGAGAGAGAAAAGTAAAAGGCAAGTCAAGGAGAGCCAAGCTCACAGAAACAGAGAAACACAGTGACAGGGCGATAAAGGAGTAAACAGCAACAGCAATGACTTGCATTTATGTAGTGCCTTTAATGTAGTAAAACGTCCCAAGATGCTTCACAGGAGCATAATCAGACAAACATTGACACTGAATCAAAGAAAGAGATACAGTAAACTCTTGTTTAAATGACACTTAATTCTTTAATATCCGGCAAAATTCAGGAGTAGGTTTTGAGGCTTCTGCCCCAGAAGGAACGGGGCAGTAGTGTCCCGAAAATGGTGGGGAATGACTTACCACTTGTTCCCGCCGTCGCTGTGGGTGCTGCAATCTTCCCCGCACAGTATCAGCTGGCCGTCCAGCCAAAGAGGAACACAAAGGTAAGTTTTACTGTATATTTGCGGGGCCAGAATAAGCAGGGGTGCTCCTTCGGCTTTTACAAAACCAGCTTGGGCCATTGCCACTCCGTGTCCCACCTCCCCTCCTGAGTTCGGAACACCCCCACAGAATTACCACCTTCTGGTCTGAGGTCGGCCGATCTATAAATTGCCTCGGTAGGTATACCTCTCCGTTATCTGGAATTTTTAATCAACCGGCACCATCCCGGTCCCGTAGGTGCCGGATACGTAAGAGTTTACTGTATTAGGATGGCTGACGAAAAGCTTTGTCAAAGAGGTAGGTTTTAAGGAGCGTCTTAAAGGAGGAGAGAGAAGTAGGGAGGCTGAGGGAAGGAATTCCAGAGCTTAAATTAAAGGGAGAGGGAAATTCTGGACAGAAATTTTCTTGTGGCTGTTAAGATTTTGAGCTGGTAGCCACAAATCCTGCATATTCTACTTAAAGAATGATGGGTCTTTTCCCCTCTGCAGCCAGGGCTTAAATCCAGCTGATCGTCACCATCTGAAGTGTTGCTTTGGTACAGCAATGGTGTGCTTAATTACTTTGGTGAATGCCAGCACCTCATTGTACCTGGGTTCAGCTGGTGTCCCTGGCTACTGGAGAGGTGTCCTGAGCCATGACTGCTGATTGCCCCGGAGCCAGCTTTTGGAGGTTAAATATCGGTAGGACATGGACATGAAATGAAAGCATTGTAACAGCTGCCGAGAAAGTGAGCATGGACTTGCATCATGCAATGCTGATAGATGCAAATGAGCTGAACATTTGGACTGGAATCTTTCCTTTCCAATTCATGTAGGCCGTGACATTGTACAAGTGAGTACGTAGGAGCATATGGCTGCAATGTGTCAGCTGTAGCTCAGGGGTAGCACGCTTGCCTCTGCGTCAGAAAGTACCGAAGGAACGCTGCACTGTCCGAGTTGCCATCTTTTGGATGGGACGTTAAACCAAGACCACGTCTGCTCTCTCGAGTGGATGTAAAAGATCCCACAGCACTATTTCGAAGAAGTGTCCTGGCCAACATTTATCCCTCGACCAACACCTAAAACAACAGATGATCCAGTCATTTATCTCATTGCTGTTTGCGGGGGCTTGCTGTGCGGAAATTGGCTGCCGCACTCCCTACATTACAACAGCGACTACACTTCAAAAAGTAATTCATTGGCTGTAAAGTGCTTTGGGATGTCCTGAGGCAGAGAAAGGCGCTGAATAAATGCAAGTCTTTCTATGTATAATCCCCTGGAATTTTGCAAATCCTGCCAATTGCACAGCCCTCTCAGTCAGCTGTTAGTTGGCCATGAGGCAAGAGATTAAATTGCTTGCTTGAGTAAACAAGGCATCAGGTACCTGTTTTTGCATCTATTAGCATTGCTTGGCTTTTGTTGCTGATGTCTCCAGAGTTGGCTGGAATAAACCCAAAGCATAAAGCGATCAGGTGTGACCTTGATGGCCATGGGCAGTGCTGTGCCTGTGGAGGAGTTTGGCTGCAAGTCAGCCTGGAGCAGGTGGTACAACCCTCGGGCAGTACTTGATTCGATGCTGCTCTCATACAGAACCTGACTGTAGCTGGTCCTGCCCGTACGCAGAACCCAAACCCTGAGCCTGCCCTCGGAGTCTATCCGACTGTGTCCTGCTGGATCTGACTCAGACCAATTCTGTTTTCAGGCAGCACCCGAGCCAATCCTGCTCTCACACAGAAAGATATCTGCCCCAACCCACTTTCAGACAGTAGCTGGCATGACCCCACTCTCAGACAGTACCTGACATCCCCAATCTCAGACATACCACCCCAATTTAACCCCACTCTCAGACAGTACCCACCTTGATCTAACCCTACTCTCAGACACTACCTGATCTGACCCTATTCTTAGACACTACAACAACAACAACAATAACTTGTATTTATATAGTGCCTTTAATGTAGTAAAACATTCCAAGGTGCTTCACAGGAGTGTTATAAGACAAAAAAATTGACACCGAGCCACATAAGGAGAAATTAGGGCAGATGACCAAAAGCTTGGTCAAAGAGGTAAGTTTTAAGGAGCGTCTTAAAGGAGGAAAGAGAGGCGGAGAGGTTTAGGGAGGGAATTCCAGAGCGTAGGGCCTAGGCAACAGAAGGCACGGTCTGATCTGACCCTATTCTCAGACACTACCCTGACCATAACCCAGTGGGGATTAGGGAGTGGGGAACAGGTTATGGGCCCTTCTAGAGGATGATGTTTATTTTTTTTAAGTTTCTCAGGGAACTTATTCATAATCACTAAATCAATCTATTTATTTATTTATTCTAATCAAATAAATCTATCTATAAAACTGCACTTTAGTTATCATTAGAAGCCAATTTTTCTAATGTGTAAATTGAACTGCTTTGAATTAATTGTTTTGGCTTGGAGCTGTGCCTCTTTTCATTATGGTCAACCACCAGTACGATTCTATCCCCATCACAGAACATATTGACTCTGGGACTCACTCAGATCCCAAGTTAACAGAGGTTCGATTGTACCAAAAGTCATAAATTTTGGCAGAGTGTCCCTAAACACTCTTTGTCTGGAGGCTGCTTTCTACAAACAGTTCTTGTAAGTAATCAGTAAATATTATTCGTCAGCCTCCTCCGCATGCCAGTTTGTCCCTGGAGATTGGTTTATGGCTGGTCTGCTCTGACCAAAGTGTAGGCGAGTTTTCAATGAATGCCAGATGCAGCCAGGCCTGATGTACTGTGTGTGTGCTATGTGTGTAGCACTCCAGTGTTCCATGTTTAGGCTGCAGACCCCGCACACACGAGAGACACCTTGACCTGCGAAGTAAGTAAATAAACTCTGCAAGTTATATAAAACAGTGTGCAGTGAAAGTTGGACACTGGCCGTAGTAGGACTCTTGTTTTGTGGGAGTGGGGTCAGTGTTTTTTGTTTAAATATGGCGAATTTGTACCATCTGCATTGAAAGTGCTTAACTCCGTGGCCAGGTCAGTTGTAAGACTTGCTCAGAAAAAGAAACAAGGGCCATATGTAATACAGCACAGGCGTAAACATCAGGATGACGAAATTACTGATGCTAATTCCTTCATGCATCTGTTCAGCGAATTCATCACAACATCAACACGGTGACTTCCAAACTGATTTTGTACCAAATGTATTGGTCACTCACCGGTAACCTCACGGAGGGATTGGAAATAGCAATGTGGCTATAGCCCAGTGGGCGACGGTGTGTCAATTAAAAGGGATTTCTCGCCAGCTCTGCGCTTTTAACAACTTGCCTACCGATTGCAACAGCAACCGTTTGTCTCCAGCAAATTTCGACAAGTAGCAAAAGCAGGTTGTGGTCAAATCCAGCTGTTGATTCGGTGAATTGGAAAGGTTGAATTTGATGGGTTGCAGCAAGTTTAAAGTGCGCACTTCTGAGTAACTCCTGTTGCTTTAACATGGCACTGAAGTCGCCGAAACAGAGGAAAGTTGCATCCCGGTTTGTGGAGCTGTATTCCCCATGGTTAAGGTTGCTGTTGTCTGGCTGATGAATGGTTAATGCTCTGAATGTTTCAGTATGCTACAGTTCTTCAGAGTAATTTCAAATGCTGAGGAACAAACGTGATTGCAATTGTAATTTTTTTTTTGCATAGGGTTTTGAGCATCACCCTCTATTCAGTTGGGCTTGTATTTTCTTTAATAGGTTTAAATGTACAGGTTTGTACGTTCTATTGTTTTATTTTTAAAAAAAGTTTAAATGTACATGTCTATACGTTCTAAATCATTACCTTTTGGCATTTTTTGCTCCTTTTTTTTTGCTCCAGGAAGACCTCCCTTCAACTGACTGTGGATAATGATATGAACAGGAAATGGCTGAGAAACAACAGGTCAAGACGTCCTTCCTCTATGTTAGGCTGCAATCCCCAACCAAGCCAGCTGGTCAAGCTGAATCAAGTTGCACAAACAGCAACCAGCGGGAAGTCGCTTCGATTCTCACCAGAAATGGACTAGCTCCTGTAATTGACATCGGAGGAGTGGCTGCCGGCTGCCATGGCAACCGCAAACAGTTCCGCGGTGGGTTGTGTAATAATGGCCAACATGAGCGAGGAAGTGCCCGCTGGTCAACTGCTCAATCCCATGGGTCGTGTCTGAGCAGCAACATCAGCACCAGCGATGGACGCAAGATTCGTTCAAGGGGGAGCTTGCCTCCTCCCACACTCGAGCTCTCAGCCAGTTACCCTGGCTGCAACAGTATAAACTTCCTGGATTTGGTGACGTCCAACGCAAGACCTCAGTCTGGAGCTTTGAGCCAACAAGAAAGTGCAGGCTCAGAGGAAACTGTGAAATCCCGGCAGCAGCCACAATCTGCAGTGTCTCCGTCCAGAGCAGCCACAGACTGTTCCTCAACAGCCGCCCCCTGGAATCCGCCCACACAGCATGCGTCCAGCTCCAGAAAGGACGGGGTCAGATGGAAAGTCGAAGTAAGCAAGCCCAATGCGGTGGAGGCACCCATCTTTTGCAACCCTGCCCATTCAGGGAATCAAACATTTACTTCTGGAGTTGTGGACTGGTCACCAAAACCAGCTGGCATACCTCAGGAGAACAGGGCACGCCACTCTACAACCCCTTCTCCCAGCTTCTCTGGGACAACCAGCTCTCCAACAAGTCCAAATACACTACAGAAGGTAAGGCTGTAGGAATATACTATACTCTGGTGATCAAGACCCTCAGTGGATTACAGGATTTCTGCAAATTTGTCGAAATATGTTTTATTCAATAGTGTTCCAATGGCACTGGGAGCATGACATGTAGATGTTTAGCACAATGGTTATTCTGTTGACGTCCAATCTACATATGCAAGTTAATTTACAACCTTGAATTATGTAGAGTACATTGCAGCGAGATCCCTTCAAAATACTGTTAGAATATTGTTCAGATGTAATTTGCAGCTGTTGGGTTCGATGCAGTGAATGTTAGGTAAGATTTTACAGGAACAGTGTGATGATATTCATTTAATTGAACCGACTATGGGATTCCAATAACAAAAAACGCAGCCCCGATTTTAACCTAATTCACCCCGCGGGAATGGGGCGGCTTTGGGTCGGATTCCCATTGTACACCCCATCCAATTGGAGCGTAAAATCGGGTGGGGGGGGGCACCCGATCCAAATCCTCCCTGTTCCCGCCAGGTGGACTAGGTTAACATCTGAGCTACACTGTATCAATTGCCCAGTGATGTGAGGAATGGTGTCAGGGGATCAGTGCTTGTAGTTTCGTTTTACGCAGATATTGCTAATTGTATGGAAAAGGCCAGGGATTGCTATGCGGGATATAGACAGATTCAGTTGTGGGGAAATACTGTGAATTTGCCAGTCGATCTTTGCAAGACCCTCGTACCGTCACCAAGTGTGAATATGTGGGATTCCTTGGCCTGTGTATCCAGTGCACTGATACAGGGCTCGATAAATCAGGTTAATGCGCCAGAAGGGATGTGTTTCTGCTAGGCTGTTTCGTGCAAGAAAATCTTGCACGTTTAACCTTGGCGCATTATCGTTACCTTTCCCCGTATGTCAAAAGGGGCCAGTCTCATTTCTGCTTGTTCTGTGTGTTTTATGGCGATGGGGACAGACAGACCGAACTGTCTAAGCAGAAGAGAGAACTGTTCAAAAGTGCAATAGAATTATCCGTGCTAAAATAAACTCTATCGGAAGGTATGATTTTTATTTTGAAGTTTACCAAGGGTTCCTCGAAATCTGCTGCACTCAATGTATCCTGAATTGTAGTGTCTATAGCAGCATGTACAACAAATCATGTTTTTTTTAAAGGTTGTAAAGAACATTGAGTGTTTAAAGAGTTAAATTCAATGTATTTTTGTACTTATTTCACTGCCAGTATTGTGGTTTGGGACTGGAATCTGCTGAACTCACCTACGTTTCAACCATAAATAACTTCTAGAGGGAAATGTACATTTCAACTTCTGACAAGAAAACAGAAAGAAACGATTAAATGGGGTCTAAAGTATGACTACGATATGTACATATATGAGAGCTTAGTGGGACAAGGAGATTAAAAGAATCTAGGTTCATTAGTTCATGGGTTTTGGAAGAGGATGTGAATATTTTAAGGTACTTCTCCGCAGTTCTGTCACTCAGCTGCAGAGCTGTGAAGTCAACAGACATAAAAATGGGAAGAGATGTTAAACAGCCTGCCGACTCACTATCGTCCGCTTTACACCATCGCGCAAAGTCAATGGCCCGGATTTTGTGGTCGGCGACGATGTGACGGCGCTCGCCGCTGACCTCGAAGAAAGCTGCCCACAAACTTTTAGCGGGCTCTGTGTCGTCTAGTTCACCTTTTCCAACGTGACTTTCCATCTGGTGCCATCTATAGGGGATCAACAACAGTGATATCATCAAGCAGGCTAAGCAGCCAATCACACTGAAAATTTCTCACAGATGGTAAACCAGGAAGTAAAAAGCAGGTTTTATCATTCACTTTTTAGTAATTTTACAGAAAATGAAATAAAGATTGGGACATACACATGGGATTAAGGTAGAAGCTAAAATATCATAAACAAACTTAACATTTTTTTTTATTATTTTAAAAATCTATGGAATTTTTATCATGGAATGGAGAAAATGACATTCCACCAATATAAAATTAGTTTTTCAGGGCCAGAGAGGTTGTTCAGCAGTAGTTATGACTTAGTACGTCATTAAAAAATCAGTGCACCGCATTCAACAAGGCTTAATTTTTTCAAGGGTTTTTACAGCGAGAATACTCTCCACTTGCCTGGATGAGTGCAGCTCCAACAACACTCAAGAAGCTCGACACCATCCAGGACAAAGCAGTCCGTTTGATTGGCACCCCATTCACCACCTTAAACATTCACTCCCTGCACCACCGGCGCACTGTAGCGATAGTGTGTACCATCTACAAGATGCATTGCAGCAACTCGCCAAGGCTTCTTTGGCAGCACCTCCCAAACCTGCGACCTCTACCACCTAGAAGAACAAGGGCAGCAGGCACATGGGAACACCATCACCTGCAAGTTTCCCCTCCAAGTTACAAACCATCCTGACATGGAAATATATCACTGTTCCTTCATCATCGCTGGGTCAAAATCACTTACAGCTCTGTGTGAGTACCTTCACCACAAGGACTGCAGCGGTTCAAGAAGGCAGCTCACCACCCCTTCTCGAGGGCAATTAGGGATGGGCAATAAATGCTGGCCTTGCCAGCGACGCCCACATCCCAGGAACGAATATATAAATAAATAGTGGTAAAAAATTTAAGTTCACGTCAATTCACTGATTTCTAATTGATTTCCATCTGTGAGGACTGCAACAGTGCACCATAGGAGGAACAGGGTATCACTGACGGCAACCTCCGGATTTCTGCATTTAACTGTGCATGTGCGGACTCCAGAAGCTGCTGTCAGTTTTACAGAGTAATGATGGAGAACGCTGAACGTTTTGCTGTCATTACAACCACAAATTCCAAATGACAATGTCTTCACCTGCTAACTAAACAGGCCAGAGATCAAACCTGATCTGCCTGCTTCAGTCCTGCAACGGCTGCTGCATTTCCCAGCTGATCCGTTGGAAGTGTTTTTCGTTCATTCTGTAGGCAGGAGCTCGTACTAAGAGCTAGGAATGTATGTGGCAAGTGGAACTCCTATTCGTCACATTTTGGATAGCAAGTTCCTGGAAGATGCACTCTGCTCCTCTAAAGAAGGAAGCTCTGTGAAATTATCAAACTGAATAAGCTGCACTGGAAAGACAAATGAGAGGTTTAGTGAAAACACTGAGTATTTCTACATTAAAAAAAAGTAAAATGTTGATACCAACAGAGAAGCATAGTTTTCCTGAAGTTATCTGGATACTTTAGTCTAGAAATTACTCTTGGAGATAGTGGTGGACAAATGCTTAATGCATTCAGATGACCCTCCTCTATTTGCTATTTTAATGGAGTTGCTAACTCATTTATTTAAAATAGCGAACAGAGGAACGTCCTACCAAGGTGTTGAACAATTGTCCCTTAATATTGCCAACGTTGATGGCTAGCCTTTTATCTGCAGTTTTATCATACTACACTTTTTAAAGGTGTCTACTGTCTCCATCTGTAATGCAAACTCATTTGTTTCAATCTAATTTTCCCATATACTGGTGTAATATGCACAATATATACACGTGTAGGGATTAGGGTATTTGGTACAAACCTGTGTCTTCATTCTCCTGGGCAGGAAAGGCACTGATAAATTATGACGGTGATTTGTAATTGAAAGCAGGAGACTGCTCCTTTCATTTAAGACCTGAGTAACTGAGTCCTGGATCCGATCCCTGGTCTTTATTGTGTTAGCTGATCCTGTCAGGGTAATGGTAGGGTTGAACAATCGGCCACAACATTCCTGGATTAAAGAGACAAGAATCAGCCAGGGATCCCACTCATGGTCATTATCTAGCAACACCCACTGGAAGTGCGGTGTCATTGGATTAGGGTGAGATTGGGCATGCCAGTTAAAAAGCATTCACCCTCAAGATTGTACGTGAATAATGGTCATTTGGGCAAAGTGCTGGAGGGTGGCAGTGGCCACGGAGCCATGACCCAGCCAGAAATCAAGGCATTGACTGTCACCTTGAGAACCTCCTTCAGGGGTGATGTGGAGGGCAAGCGAGAAAACCAAACCTTACTTTGACCAATGGCCTCACCATTTCTCTCTTCCTCCCTTCCTCCCCTCCTGCAGGCATCGGCTCCCGCTGGAGTACAGTTCCATGGGTACGGGTTGCCCTGCAGTATCTCGCCCATTTCATGCGTGAGCCTAAAACAGTGAGCGTTGACAGGCTGTTTGATCACAAGGGCATCACAACCAAGACCAATTCTGCCCAACATCCACAGTTGGACACTTTCCGGCAGGAGTCGCTGGTTAGTGACCAGGAATAGGAACCATGGATGTTTTTTGTTTGTCCCACTCTCATTCAGGGGTACTGTGGCCAATTGTAGCTCTTTGACAGCTACCCCAGCTGGGGTCAGCTAACTCCAGACAGAGCTGGTCTGTATGGATAAGTATCACCCTAGGCAGTGCATTGATCTGCTAAGTCATTGGGAGGGCGGGTGGGGAATCTCAGCTTGTTCTTTCCCTTATCAGGGTGCCAGTTCTAAGGGCTTCTATGGTCAGGCCCAGAAAGTCTCTGTAATACCCATGCACTTCAAAAGCTGCCTCCAACAGCAAGACACCTCTAAGTAACATAAGAACATAGGAACAGGAATAGGCCATTCAGCCCCTTGAGCCTGTTAGCCTGTTTCACCATTCAATTAGATCATGGCTGATGTGTATCTCAACTCCATTTACCCATCTTGATTCCACATCCCTGACAAAAATCTATCAATCTCAGTTTTGAAATTTTCAATTGACCCCTAGCCTCAACAGCATTTTGTGGGAGAGAGTTCCAGATTTCCACTACCCTTTGTGTGAAGAAGTGCTTCCTGACATCACCCCTGAACGGCCTGGCTTTAATTTTAAGGTTATGCCCCCTTGTTCTGGACTCCCCCACCAGAGGGAATAGTTTCTCTCTATCTACCCACCCCATCACATCCTTTAATCACCTTAAACACCTCAATTAGATCACCCCTTAATCTTCTATATTCAAGGGAATACAAGCCTAGTTTATGCAACCTGTCCTCATGGTTTAACCCTTTTAGCCCTAATATCATTCTGCTGAATCTGTGTTACACCCCTCCAAGGCCAACTTGAAGTGCAGTGTCCAAAACTGAACGCAGTACTCCAGTGTTGTAAGAGGCAAAAAAAATAAATCCCTTGAGAGGAGGTTCTCGACAGTTGGTAGTCAAGTAAATGGCCGTCACCAGCACCATGTCTGCCATCTTGGATCTGGTCACAGATGGGCTAAGTTGCCACCGCTGCTGGCCTTGCAGACCTTTCCCCAACATCATAAGTGAGAAATAACAACAGAAAACACTGGAAAAACTCAGCAGGCCAGGCAGCATCCGTAGAGAGAGAAACAGAGTTAACGTTTCAGGTCGAAGACCCTTTGTCAGAACTGGAAAAAAGCAAGAAATAGAATAGATATAAAGCAAGTATGAAGCTGGGAAAAGGGGGAGGGGATGAAAGAACAAAAGGAGAGATTAAGAGACATTGAGAGACATTTAAGAGATAATCAAGGCAAGAGGAGGTGTTGATGTAACAGGTTGAGGCTAAATGAAGTGTGAAATGCACTGGCAGAATGAAGGACAGTAAGTGAGAATCTGGCCAGAACCTGCCAATACTAGCACCCCCTAATGATGTCCTGGTTGAGATTAGCCAATTCTGAGCTGAGTTAGCTTATAGGAGACACAGGAGAAAAAGACCATTCAGGTGTCAATACCTAACCATCTGATGAAATCAGGGTAACACCCTCTTCGCACAGAGCAGTGCACCCAGTGCTAATTGTATAACAGACTGATGCCCTGAAGTTGATATTTAAAAATATGCGTTGGGTTTGAAGTTGTATAAACAGATATCTGTCTCTTAAAGATATTCATTTTCAACTTGAGAGCCCTAATTTTAGAAGCACGTCCCGCTCGTATTTGAGCTGACGCCGCTGCTCACAATCTGCCACTTCACTGAATACTGGAACTCACACGGCAGAATAATGAGCTTCTGTAGGATTAATTGGTGCGCTGCCTTGTGTGACAGCAGCACGTGAGAGGCATTGAAACTTGGGCCGGCCCCTCATGATTTCTTCTGTATGGAAACCTGGAAAACAAAGCATGCAGAATTCTGCTTTGAGACCAGGTGCAGGAACAATGAGAACACTCAGAACTGACCGGTTACAGACTTACATTCATCAATTTGCACAACCCCATGTAATGTAGCTGCAGCCGTTTCCTCACTGAAAATGGAAACAAAGATAAAATGTGCTCAAAAATACCACTGCACCACAACTACCCGTTCAAGGTCACAATCTAAACTTTTATTTAATGGTGTATTCCAGTCGTTTGCTAGAGCGCTTCAGAGGGCATTTAGAACCGACTACATAGTGTGGGACTTGGGGTCACATGCAGGCCCAGGCCAGGTAGGGGTGGCAAGTGTCCTTTCCCTGAAGGATGTTAGTGAACCAGTTGGGTTTTTACAACTATCTGACACTTTTCATGGTCATTTTAACTGGTACCAGCCCACAAACTACCAGATTTGTTAAATTCACTTTTAAATTTGCCGTGGTTGGGATTTGAGCTCAAAAACCTCCAGATTGCTAGTACCAGAACCTCTGACCTCTGACAGCGTAGCACTCCCTCAGTACTGCACTGAAGTCTCAGCTCTGGATTATGTGCTCAAGTCTCACTGGAGCGGGACTTGAACCCACAACCTTCTGACTCAGTGGTGCTACCAACTGAGCCAAGAGCTTCGAGGGGCAAATTAATGACGGGTTTTCTGGACAAAATAAGTTTCCAATTATAAATGGCACATTTTTGAAAAGTGTAGATGAGCAGAGAGACCTTAGTGTCTACATATGTAAATCCTTAAAGGTGGCAGGGCAAGTTGATAAGGTGGTCAAAAAAGTAGATGGGTTACTTGGGTTTATAAATGGAGGAATAGAATATAAAGCAAAGAGATCATGTTAGAACTTTATAAACCACTGGTTCGGCCTCAGCTGGAGTATTGCGGGCAACTGTGGAGAATTCTGGTCATCAGACTTCAGGAAAGATGTAAAGGCCTTAGAAAGGGTCCAGAGGAGGTTTACCAGGACCTTACCAGGGATGAGAGACTTCAGTTATGAGGAGCGGTTGGAAATGTTAGGACTGTTCTCCTTGGAACAGAGAAGGTTAAGAGATGACCTAATGGAAGTTTTCAAGAAGATGAGAGGTTTTGATAGAGAAAACAGGGAAAAACGATTCCCTCTGGCGAGTGGGTCAATAACCAGAGGTCATAACAACAACAACAACTTGTATTTATATAGCACCTTTAAAGTAGTAAAACATCCCAAGGCGCTTCACAGGAGTGTTATAAGGCAAAACAATTTGACACCGAGCCACATAAGGAGAAATTAGGGCAGGTGACCATAGATTTAAAATCATTGGAAATAGATCTAGAGGTGAGATGAGGAGAAATGTTTTCACTGAGAGTTGTCGGGATCTGGAACGCTCTACCTGAAAAGGTGGTGGAAGCGGATTTCATAAATCATTTTAAATCAAGAGTTGGACAGGTACTTGAGGATGGTGAACTTACAGGGTTACGGACAAAAAGCGGGGCTGTGGGACTATTCACGACTGCTCTTTCAAAGAGCCAGCACAGGCACGACGGACCGAGTGGCCTCCTCCTGTGCTGTAAGTTTCTCTGATTCTATGAATCCAGAAAAAGGCCTGCTTTATAAGAGAGAACTCAAGCCACCGAGAATCTGTGCTTATGAGCTTTCTGCGCGCACACAAACCTTGATTTTCTTAAATGTCTTGTATTTAGTGACACCTAACCTAACATTTCTGTTTTATGAATGCACACATTGATTTCTAGTGAGAAAATGTTTATACTTGTTTAGTTACAGTAAAATAAACCTGCTTTTGAAGCAGGGATTTTGCTTTAGGTCCTATATAATTATTGTATTCCAATGATGCCCCCTGGTGCTCAACAATAGATGTTTTCAGAAGGTGAAGACGAATGTTTGGCAGGTTCAAAATAGCAGGAAATAGGGCAATATGTACGTGTTATTCTCAAATTAAAGCAATGCTGATTCTTACAGTTAAGAATTTGTATTGATTCTGTGTTCCTTGACTTCCTTGTTACAATACTGACCACACATAGATGTGATTGTTCCATAACAATAGTCTAAAGGGCTGAAATTACTCTCTGCACTATTTTTGTTGCACTCGTTTACACGTTAGTGTCAAACTCCTGTGTTCACAGATGCGGTTAAGAATAGCACACAGGAATTTTTACCGCAGGGTGTGCAGTCCCTATTATAGGAAGAAAGAACTTGCATTTATATATCACCTTATCACAGCAACTGGACATTCCAAAGTACTTTAAAACCAGTAGATTACTTTGGAAGTGCATTTGCTGTTGTTCTGTAGGTAAACACGACAGCCACTTTATACACAGCAAGGTCCCACAATCGACAAATGGATGAATGACCAGACTGCGTTCTGCTCCGGTGATGTTGGCTGATGGATGCATGTTGGCCAGGACACCGGGAGAACCATGGGATCTTTTACATCCAGCTTGGCAGGCAGCTGGGGCCTTGGTTTAAAGTCTCATCCACAAGATGTTTTAGAAAGCACACCAGAACAGTGCATTAGAGCTTCGATGGGCTGTGCCATTGCGTGGGAGACTACAGCTTCGTTCTCTCAATTACTCAAAAAGTCAGTTTCCAAACACAGATAAACTCTGAGCCACACGGTTAAACTCCGAGGCACGCGGTTAAACGCCGAGCCACGCGGTTAAACTCCGAGCCACGCGGTTAAACTCCGAGCCACGCGGTTAAACTCCGATCCACGCGGTTAAACTCCGAGCCACGCGGTTAAACTCCGAGCCACGCGGTTAAACTCTGAGCCACGCGGTTAAACTCCGAGCCACGCGGTTAATCTCCGATCCACGCGGTTAAACACTGAGCCACGCAGTTAAACTCTCAGCTCATGGTTAAACTCTGAGCCACGCGGTTAAACTCTGAGCCACGCGGTTAAACTCTGAGCCACGCGGTTAAACTCTGATCCACGCGGTTAAACTCTGATCCACGCGGTTAAACTCCGATCCACGCGGTTAAACTCCGATCCACACGGTTAAACTCTCAGCTCATGGTTAAACTCCGATCCACGCGGTTATACTCTGATCCATGCGGTTGAACTCCGATCCATGCGGTTAAACTCTGATCCACGTGGTTAAACTCCGATCCACGCGGTTAAACTCTCAGCTCATGGTTAAACTCCGAGCCACAGCGGTTAAACTCTGAGCCGCGCGGTTAAACTCCGAGCCACGCGGTTAAACTCCAATCCACGCGGTTAAACTCCGAGCCACGCGGTTAAACTCCGAGCCACGCGGTTAAACTCCGAGCCACGCGGTTAAACTCCGATCCACACGGTTAAACTCCGAGCCACGCGGTTAATCTCCGATCCACGCGGTTAATCTCCGATCCACGCGGTTAAACTCTGAGCCACGCGGTTAAACTCTCAGCTCATGGTTAAACTACGATCCACGCGGTTAAACTCCGAGCCACGCGGTTAAACTCTGAGCCATGCGGTTAAACTCCGAGCCACGCGGTTAAACTCCGAGCCACGCGGTTAAACTCCGATCCACGCGGATAAACTCCGAGCCACGCGGTTAAACTCCGAGCCACGCGGTTAAACTCCGAGCCACGCGGTTAAACTCTCAGCTCATGGTTAAACTCCGATCCACGCGGTTAAGCTCTGATCCACGCGGTTAAACTCCGATCCACGTGGTTAAACTCTGATCCACGCGGTTAAACTCCGATCCACGCGGTTAAACTCTCAGCTCATGGTTAAACTCTGATCCACGCGGTTAAACTCTGATCCATGCGGTTAAACTCCGATCCATGCGGTTAAACTCTGATCCACGCGGTTACACTCCGATCCACACGGTTAAACTCTCAGCTCATGGTTAAACTCCGAGCCACAGCGGTTAAACTCCGAGCCGCGCGGTTAAACTCTGAGCCACGCGGTTAAACTCCAATCCACGTGGTTAAACTCTGAGCCACGTGGTTAAACTCCGAGCCACGCGGTTAAACTCTGAGCCACGTGGTTAAACTCCGAGCCACGCGGTTAAACTCCGAGCCACGCGGTTAAACTCCGATCCACACGGTTAAACTCCGAGCCACGCGGTTAATCTCCGATCCACGCGGTTAATCTCCGATCCACGCGGTTAAACTCTGAGCCACGCGGTTAAACTCTCAGCTCATGGTTAAACTACGATCCACGCGGATAAACTCTGAGCCACGCGGTTAAACTCTGAGCCACGCGGTTAAACTCCGAGCCACGCGGTTAAACTCCGAGCCACGCGGTTAAACTCCGATCCACGCGGTTAAACTCCGAGCCACGCGGTTAAACTCCGAGCCACGCGGTTAAACTCTCAGCTCATGGTTAAACTCCGATCCACGCGGTTAAGCTCTGATCCACGCGGTTAAACTCCGATCCACGTGGTTAAACTCTGATCCACGCGGTTAAACTCCGATCCACGCGGTTAAACTCTCAGCTCATGGTTAAACTCTGATCCACGCGGTTAAACTCTGATCCATGCGGTTAAACTCCGATCCATGCGGTTAAACTCTGATCCACGCGGTTACACTCCGATCCACACGGTTAAACTCTCAGCTCATGGTTAAACTCCGAGCCACAGCGGTTAAACTCCGAGCCGCGCGGTTAAACTCCGAGCCACGCGGTTAAACTCCAATCCACGTGGTTAAACTCCGAGCCACGCGGTTAAACTCCGAGCCACGCGGTTAAACTCTGAGCCACGTGGTTAAACTCCGAGCCACGCGGTTAAACTCCGAGCCACGCGGTTAAACTCCGAGCCACGCGGTTAAACTCCGATCCACACGGTTAAACTCAGAGCCACGCGGTTAATCTCCGATCCACGCGGTTAATCTCCGATCCACGCGGTTCAACTCTGAGCCACGCGGTTAAACTCTCAGCTCATGGTTAAACTCTGAGCCACGCGGTTAAACTCTGAGCCACGCGGTTAAACTCTGATCCACGCGGTTAAACTCTGAGCCACGCGGTTAAACTCTGAGCCACACGGTTAAACTCTGATCCACGCGGTTAAACTCCGATCCACGCGGTTAAACTCCGAGCCACGTGGTTAAACTCCGAGCCACACGGTTAAACTCCGAGCCACGCGGTTAAACTCCGATCCACGAGGTTAAACTCCGATCCACGCGGTTAATCTCCGATCCACGCGGTTAAACACCGATCCACGCGGTTAAACTCCGAGCCACGCGGTTAAACTCCGAGCCACGCGGTTAAACTCCGAGCCACGCGGTTAAACTCCGAGCCACGCGGTTAAACTCTGAGCCACGCGGTTAAACTCTCAGCTCATGGTTAAACTCTGATCCACGCGGTTAAACTCTGATCCATGCGGTTAAACTCCGATCCATGCGGTTAAACTCTGATCCACGCGGTTACACTCCGATCCACACGGTTAAACTCTCAGCTCATGGTTAAACTCCGAGCCACAGCGGTTAAACTCCGAGCCGCGCGGTTAAACTCCGAGCCACGCGGTTAAACTCCAATCCACGTGGTTAAACTCCGAGCCACGCGGTTAAACTCCGAGCCACGCGGTTAAACTCTGAGCCACGTGGTTAAACTCCGAGCCACGCGGTTAAACTCCGAGCCACGCGGTTAAACTCCGAGCCACACGGTTAAACTCAGAGCCACGCGGTTAATCTCCGATCCACGCGGTTAATCTCCGATCCACGCGGTTCAACTCTGAGCCACGCGGTTAAACTCTCAGCTCATGGTTAAACTCTGAGCCACGCGGTTAAACTCTGAGCACGCGGTTAAACTCTGATCCACGCGGTTAAACTCTGAGCCACGCGGTTAAACTCTGAGCCACACGGTTAAACTCTGATCCACGCGGTTAAACTCCGATCCACGCGGTTAAACTCCGAGCCACGTGGTTAAACTCCGAGCCACACGGTTAAACTCCGAGCCACGCGGTTAAACTCCGATCCACGAGGTTAAACTCCGATCCACGCGGTTAATCTCCGATCCACGCGGTTAAACACCGATCCACGCGGTTAAACTCCGAGCCACGCGGTTAAACTCCGAGCCACGCGGTTAAACTCCGAGCCACGCGGTTAAACTCCGAGCCACGCGGTTAAACTCTGAGCCACGCGGTTAAACTCTCAGCTCATGGTTAAACTCCGATCCACGCAGTTAAACTCTGATCCACGCGGTTAAACTCCGATCCACATGGTTAAACTCTGATCCACGCAGTTAAACTCCGATCCACGCGGTTAAACTCTCAGCTCATGGTTAAACTCCGATCCACGTGGTTAAACTCTGATCCATGCGGTTAAACTCCGATCCATGCGGTTAAACTCTGATCCACGCGGTTACACTCCGATCCACGCGGTTAAACTCTCAGCTCATGGTTAAACTCCGAGCCACAGCGGTTAAACTCCGAGCCGCGCGGTTAAACTCCGAGCCACGCGGTTAAACTCCAATCCACGCGGTTAAACTCCAATCCACGTGGTTTAACTCTGAGCCACGCGGTTAAACTCCGAGCCACGCGGTTAAACTCTGAGCCACGTGGTTAAACGCCGAGCCATGCGGTTAAACTCCGAGCCACGCGGTTAAACTCCGAGCCACGCGGTTAAACTCCGATCCACACGGTTAAACTCAGAGCCACGCGGTTAATCTCCGATCCACGCGGTTAATCTCCGATCCACGCGGTTCAACTCTGAGCCACGCGGTTAAACTCTCAGCTCATGGTTAAACTCTGAGCCACGCGGTTAAACTCTGAGCCACGCGGTTAAACTCTGATCCACGCGGTTAAACTCTGAGCCACGCGGTTAAACTCTGAGCCACACGGTTAAACTCTGATCCATGCGGTTAAACTCCGATCCACGCGGTTAAACTCCGAGCCACACGGTTAAACTCCGAGGCACGCGGTTAAACTCCGAGCCACGCGGTTAAACTCCGAGCCACGCGGTTAAACTCTCAGCTCATGGTTAAACTCCGATCCATGCGGTTAAACTCTGATCCACGTGGTTAAACTCCGATCCACGCGGTTAAACTCTCAGCTCATGGTTAAACTCCGAGCCACAGCGGTTAAACTCTGAGCCGCGCGGTTAAACTCCGAGCCACGCGGTTAAACTCCAATCCACGCGGTTAAACTCTGAGCCACACGGTTAAACTCCGAGCCACGCGGTTAAACTCCGAGCCACGCGGTTAAACTCCGATCCACACGGTTAAACTCCGAGCCACGCGGTTAATCTCCGATCCACGCGGTTAATCTCCGATCCACGCGGTTAAACTCTGAGCCACGCGGTTAAACTCTCAGCCACGCGGTTAAACTCTCAGCTCATGGTTAAACTACGATCCACGCGGTTAAACTCCGAGCCACGCGGTTAAACTCCGAGCCACGCGGTTAAACTCCGAGCCACGCGGTTAAACTCCGATCCACGCGGTTAAACTCCGAGCCACGCGGTTAAACTCCGAGCCACGCGGTTAAACTCTCAGCTCATGGTTAAACTCCGATCCACGCGGTTAATCTCCGATCCACGCGGTTAATCTCCGATCCACGCGGTTCAACTCTGAGCCACGCGGTTAAACTCTCAGCTCATGGTTAAACTCTGAGCCACGCGGTTAAACTCTGAGCCACGCGGTTAAACTCTGATCCACGCGGTTAAACTCTGAGCCACGCGGTTAAACTCTGAGCCACACGGTTAAACTCTGATCCATGCGGTTAAACTCCGATCCACGCGGTTAAACTCCGAGCCACACGGTTAAACTCCGAGGCTCGCGGTTAAACTCCGAGCCACGCGGTTAAACTCCGAGCCACGCGGTTAAACTCTCAGCTCATGGTTAAACTCCGATCCATGCGGTTAAACTCTGATCCACGTGGTTAAACTCCGATCCACGCGGTTAAACTCTCAGCTCATGGTTAAACTCCGAGCCACAGCGGTTAAACTCTGAGCCGCGCGGTTAAACTCCGAGCCACGCGGTTAAACTCCAATCCACGCGGTTAAACTCTGAGCCACACGGTTAAACTCCGAGCCACGCGGTTAAACTCCGAGCCACGCGGTTAAACTCCGAGCCACGCGGTTAAACTCCGATCCACACGGTTAAACTCCGAGCCACGCGGTTAATCTTCGATCCACGCGGTTAATCTCCGATCCACGCGGTTAAACTCTGAGCCACGCGGTTAAACTCTCAGCCACGCGGTTAAACTCTCAGCTCATGGTTAAACTACGATCCACGCGGTTAAACTCCGAGCCACGCGGTTAAACTCCGAGCCACGCGGTTAAACTCCGAGCCACGCGGTTAAACTCCGAGCCACGCGGTTAAACTCCGAGCCACGCGGTTAAACTCCGAGCCACGCGGTTAAACTCTCAGCTCATGGTTAAACTCCGATCCACGCGGTTAAGCTCTGATCCACGCGGTTAAACTCCGATCCACGTGGTTAAACTCTGATCCACGCGGTTAAACTCCGATCCACGCGGTTAAACTCTCAGCTCATGGTTAAACTCTGATCCACGCGGTTAAACTCTGATCCATGCGGTTAAACTCCGATCCATGCGGTTAAACTCTGATCCACGCGGTTACACTCCGATCCACACGGTTAAACTCTCAGCTCATGGTTAAACTCCGAGCCACAGCGGTTAAACTCCGAGCCGCGCGGTTAAACTCCGAGCCACGCGGTTAAACTCCAATCCACGTGGTTAAACTCTGATCCACGCGGTTAAACTCCGATCCACATGGTTAAACTCTGATCCACGCAGTTAAACTCCGATCCACGCGGTTAAACTCTCAGCTCATGGTTAAACTCCGATCCACGTGGTTAAACTCTGATCCATGCGGTTAAACTCCGATCCATGCGGTTAAACTCTGATCCACGCGGTTACACTCCGATCCACGCGGTTAAACTCTCAGCTCATGGTTAAACTCCGAGCCACAGCGGTTAAACTCCGAGCCGCGCGGTTAAACTCCGAGCCACGCGGTTAAACTCCAATCCACGCGGTTAAACTCCAATCCACGTGGTTTAACTCTGAGCCACGCGGTTAAACTCCGAGCCACGCGGTTAAACTCTGAGCCACGTGGTTAAACGCCGAGCCATGCGGTTAAACTCCGAGCCACGCGGTTAAACTCCGAGCCACGCGGTTAAACTCCGATCCACACGGTTAAACTCAGAGCCACGCGGTTAATCTCCGATCCACGCGGTTAATCTCCGATCCACGCGGTTCAACTCTGAGCCACGCGGTTAAACTCTCAGCTCATGGTTAAACTCTGAGCCACGCGGTTAAACTCTGAGCCACGCGGTTAAACTCTGATCCACGCGGTTAAACTCTGAGCCACGCGGTTAAACTCTGAGCCACACGGTTAAACTCTGATCCATGCGGTTAAACTCCGATCCACGCGGTTAAACTCCGAGCCACACGGTTAAACTCCGAGGCACGCGGTTAAACTCCGAGCCACGCGGTTAAACTCCGAGCCACGCGGTTAAACTCTCAGCTCATGGTTAAACTCCGATCCATGCGGTTAAACTCTGATCCACGTGGTTAAACTCCGATCCACGCGGTTAAACTCTCAGCTCATGGTTAAACTCCGAGCCACAGCGGTTAAACTCTGAGCCGCGCGATTAAACTCCGAGCCACGCGGTTAAACTCCAATCCACGCGGTTAAACTCTGAGCCACACGGTTAAACTCCGAGCCACGCGGTTAAACTCCGAGCCACGCGGTTAAACTCCGAGCCACGCGGTTAAACTCCGATCCACACGGTTAAACTCCGAGCCACGCGGTTAATCTCCGATCCACGCGGTTAATCTCCGATCCACGCGGTTAAACTCTGAGCCACGCGGTTAAACTCTCAGCCACGCGGTTAAACTCTCAGCTCATGGTTAAACTCCGATCCACGCGGTTAATCTCCGATCCACGCGGTTAATCTCCGATCCACGCGGTTCAACTCTGAGCCACGCGGTTAAACTCTCAGCTCATGGTTAAACTCTGAGCCACGCGGTTAAACTGTGAGCCACGCGGTTAAACTCTGATCCACGCGGTTAAACTCTGAGCCACGCGGTTAAACTCTGAGCCACACGGTTAAACTCTGATCCATGCGGTTAAACTCCGATCCACGCGGTTAAACTCCGAGCCACTCGGTTAAACTCCGAGGCTCGCGGTTAAACTCCGAGCCACGCGGTTAAACTCCGAGCCACGCGGTTAAACTCTCAGCTCATGGTTAAACTCCGATCCATGCGGTTAAACTCTGATCCACGTGGTTAAACTCCGATCCACGCAGTTAAACTCTCAGCTCATGGTTAAACTCCGAGCCACAGCGGTTAAACTCTGAGCCGCGCGGTTAAACTCCGAGCCACGCGGTTAAACTCCAATCCACGCGGTTAAACTCTGAGCCACACGGTTAAACTCCGAGCCACGCGGTTAAACTCCGAGCCACGCGGTTAAACTCCGAGCCACGCGGTTAAACTCCGATCCACACGGTTAAACTCCGAGCCACGCGGTTAATCTTCGATCCACGCGGTTAATCTCCGATCCACGCGGTTAAACTCTGAGCCACGCGGTTAAACTCTCAGCCACGCGGTTAAACTCTCAGCTCATGGTTAAACTACGATCCACGCGGTTAAACTCCGAGCCACGCGGTTAAACTCCGAGCCACGCGGTTAAACTCCGAGCCACGCGGTTAAACTCCGAGCCACGCGGTTAAACTCCGAGCCACGCGGTTAAACTCCGAGCCACGCGGTTAAACTCTCAGCTCATGGTTAAACTCCGATCCACGCGGTTAAGCTCTGATCCACGCGGTTAAACTCCGATCCACGTGGTTAAACTCTGATCCACGCGGTTAAACTCCGATCCACGCGGTTAAACTCTCAGCTCATGGTTAAACTCTGATCCACGCGGTTAAACTCTGATCCATGCGGTTAAACTCCGATCCATGCGGTTAAACTCTGATCCACGCGGTTACACTCCGATCCACACGGTTAAACTCTCAGCTCATGGTTAAACTCCGAGCCACAGCGGTTAAACTCCGAGCCGCGCGGTTAAACTCCGAGCCACGCGGTTAAACTCCAATCCACGTGGTTAAACTCTGAGCCACGCGGTTAAACTCCGAGCCACGCGGTTAAACTCTGAGCCACGTGGTTAAACTCCGAGCCACGCGGTTAAACTCCGAGCCACGCGGTTAAACTCCGATCCACACGGTTAAACTCAGAGCCACGCGGTTAATCTCCGATCCACGCGGTTAATCTCCGATCCACGCGGTTCAACTCTGAATCACGCGGTTAAACTCTCAGCTCATGGTTAAACTCTGAGCCACGCGGTTAAACTCTGAGCCACGCGGTTAAACTCTGATCCACGCGGTTAAACTCTGAGCCACGCGGTTAAACTCTGAGCCACACGGTTAAACTCTGATCCACACGGTTAAACTCCGAGCCACGCGGTTAAACTCCGATCCACGAGGTTAAACTCCGATCCACGCGGTTAATCTCCGATCCACGCGGTTAAACTCCGATCCACGCGGTTAAACTCCGAGCCACGCGGTTAAACTCCGAGCCACGCGGTTAAACTCCGAGCCACGCGGTTAAACTCCGAGCCACGCGGTTAAACTCTCAGCTCATGGTTAAACTCCGATCCACGCAGTTAAACTCTGATCCACGCGGTTAAACTCCGATCCACATGGTTAAACTCTGATCCACGCGGTTAAACTCCGATCCACGCGGTTAAACTCAGAGCCACGTGGTTAATCTCCGATCCACGCGGTTAATCTCCGATCCACGCGGTTCAACTCTGAATCACGCGGTTAAACTCTCAGCTCATGGTTAAACTCTGAGCCACGTGGTTAAACTCCGAGCCACGCGGTTAAACTCCGAGCCACGCGGTTAAACTCCGAGCCACGCGGTTAAACTCCGATCCACACGGTTAAACTCAGAGCCACGCGGTTAATCTCCGATCCACGCGGTTAATCTCCGATCCACGCGGTTCAACTCTGAATCACGCGGTTAAACTCTCAGCTCATGGTTAAACTCTGAGCCACGCGGTTAAACTCTGAGCCACGCGGTTAAACTCTGATCCACGCGGTTAAACTCTGAGCCACGCGGTTAAACTCTGAGCCACACGGTTAAACTCTGATCCACACGGTTAAACTCCGAGCCACGCGGTTAAACTCCGATCCACGAGGTTAAACTCCGATCCACGCGGTTAATCTCCGATCCACGCGGTTAAACTCCGATCCACGCGGTTAAACTCCGAGCCACGCGGTTAAACTCCGAGCCACGCGGTTAAACTCCGAGCCACGCGGTTAAACTCCGAGCCACGCGGTTAAACTCTCAGCTCATGGTTAAACTCCGATCCACGCAGTTAAACTCTGATCCACGCGGTTAAACTCCGATCCACATGGTTAAACTCTGATCCACGCGGTTAAACTCCGATCCACGCGGTTAAACTCTCAGCTCATGGTTAAACTCTGATCCACGTGGTTAAACTCTGATCCATGCGGTTAAACTCCGATCCATGCGGTTAAACTCTGATCCACGCGGTTACACTCCGATCCACGCGGTTAAACTCTCAGCTCATGGTTAAACTCCGAGCCACAGCGGTTAAACTCTGAGCCGCGCGGTTAAACTCCGAGCCACGCGGTTAAACTCCAATCCACGCGGTTAAACTCCAATCCACGTGGTTTAACTCTGAGCCACGCGGTTAAACTCCGAGCCACGCGGTTAAACTCTGAGCCACGCGGTTAAACTCCGAGCCACGCGGTTAAACTCTGATCCACGCGGTTAAACTCTGAGCCACGCGGTTAAACTCTGATCCATGCGGTTAAACTCCGATCCACGCGGTTAAACTCCGAGCCACGCGGTTAAACTCCAATCCACGCGGTTAAACTCCAATCCACGTGGTTTAACTCTGAGCTACGCGGTTAAACTCCGAGCCACGCGGTTAAACTCCGAGCCACGCGGTTAAACTCCGAGCCACGCGGTTAAACTCTGAGCCACGTGGTTAAACGCCGAGCCATGCGGTTAAACTCCGAGCCACGCGGTTAAACTCCGAGCCACGCGGTTAAACTCTGATCCACACGGTTAAACTCCGATCCACGCGGTTCAACTCTGAGCCACGCGGTTAAACTCTGAGCCACGCGGTTAAACTCTGAGCCACGCGGTTAAACTCTGATCCACGCGGTTAAACTCTGAGCCACGCGGTTAAACTCTGAGCCACGCGGTTAAACTCTGATCCATGCGGTTAAACTCCGATCCACGCGGTTAAACTCCGAGCCACGCGGTTAAACTCCGAGCCACGCGGTTAAACTCCGAGCCACGCGGTTAAACTCCGAGCCACGCGGTTAAACTCTGAGCCACGCGGTTAAACTCTGATCCATGCGGTTAAACTCCGATCCACGTAGTTAAACTCCGAGCCACGCGGTCAAACTCCGAGCCACGCGATTAAACTCCGAGCCACGCGGTTAAACTCCGATCCACGAGGTTAAACTCCGATCCACGCGGTTAATCTCCGATCCACGCGGTTAAACTCCGATCCACGCGGTTAAACTCCGAGCCACACGGTTAAACTCCGAGCCACGCGGTTAAACTCCGAGCCACGCGGTTAAACTCCGAGCCACGCGGTTAAACTCTCAGCTCATGGTTAAACTCCGATCCACGCGGTTAAACTCTGATCCACGCGGTTAAACTCCGATCCACGTGGTTAAACTCTGATCCACGCGGTTAAACTCTGATCCACGCAGTTAAACTCTCAGCTCATGGTTAAACTCCGATCCACGCAGTTAAACTTTGATCCATGCGGTTAAACTCCGATCCATGCGGATAAACTCTGATCCACGCGGTTACACTCCGATCCACGCGGTTAAACTCTCAGCTCATGGTTAAACTCCGAGCCACAGCGGTTAAACTCCGAGCCACGCGGTTAAACTCCGAGCCGCGCGGTTAAACTCTGATCCACGCGGTTAAACTCTCACCTCATGGTTAAACTCCGAGCCACAGCGGTTAAACTCCGAGCCGCGCGGTTAAACTCCGATCCACGCGGTTAAACTCTGATCTACGCGGTTAAACTCCGATCCACGCGGTTAAACTCCGAGCCACGTGGTTAAACTCCGAGCTGCGCGGTTAAACTCCAATCCACGCGGTTAAACACCAATCCACGCGGTTAAACTCCGAGCCACGCGGTTAAACTCCGAGCCACGCGGTTAAACTCCGAGGCACGCGGTTAAACTCCGAGGCACGCGGTTAAACTCCGAGCCACGCGGTTAAACTCCGAGCCACGCGGTTAAACTCTCAGCTCATGGTTAAACTCCGATCCACGCGGTTAAACTCTGATCCACGCGGTTAAACTCCGATCCACGTGGTTAAACTCTGATCCACGCGGTTAAACTCTGATCCACGCGGTTAAACTCTCAGCTCATGGTTAAACTCCGATCCACGCGGTTAATCTCTGATCCATGCGGTTAAACTCCGATCCATGCGGTTAAACTCTGATCCACGCGGTTACAATCCGATCCACGCGCTTAAACTCTCAGCTCATGGTTAAACTCCGAGCCACAGCGGTTAAACTCCGAGCCGCGCGGTTAAACTCCGAGCCGCGCGGTTAAACTCTGATCCACGCGGTTAAACTCTCAGCTCATGGTTAAACTCCGAGCCACAGCGGTTAAACTCCGAGCCGCGCGGTTAAACTCCGATCCACGCGGTTAAACTCTGATCTACGCGGTTAAACTCTGAGCCACGCGATTAAACTCCGAGCTGCGCGGTTAAACTCCGATCCACGCGGTTAAACTCTGATCTACGCGGTTAAACTCTGAGCCACGCGGTTAAACTCCGATCTACGAGGTTAAACTCCGATCCACGCAGTTAAACTCTGATCTACGCGGTTAAACTCCGATCTATGCGGTTAAACTCCGAGCCACGCGGTTAAACTCCGAGGATCTCCACCAAAAGCATTGCAGTCTGAATTTATTATCCCATGTGATTCCTTCCCCAAGGACACACTCCATGACATGAGAGAGAATTATTAATCTTTTAAGAGGATTGCTCTTGGCCAAGAGAGGAGAATCTGTCACCCGTACAGTCGGGCACCAAAAGAATCTGGTCCAAGTACAATTTATAAATCTGAGTGATTTAGACAGTGTAACAGAAGGCTGTTTAGAGAAGCACTCACTTCACCGTACAATTTTCCAAGTTACTGAGCCAAAAAGAAAAGGCATTGAATGATCCAGCAGAATTTTCAGCTTCAGTGTCATTAAATTTTATTGCAGATGCTTTGATTATTTTGAGAAAGCTGGAAAATAGTAACAAGAGAAATATTGTGTGGAATTGAATTCTGAAAGTGTAAGAATTAGCAATGCTCTGTCATGTTGCTCTAATTAACAGACAGACACCTATAGAATATTATGGACTGTTGTAGCAGCTGGAGTTGCACAGCATCTAATTAAGGAAAATCTAGGGGGTGTACTTTTTTATTTAAAGTGCATCCTTTTTTTAATCGAGGAAAACGATAAACTTACCTTAAGTTTATTTGATGTTTTTTCCCTGCCTGTATAAACTCTCAAATACAGTCTCCCTCATGATAAGACCCCTCTTGAGATTGTTAAAGCAATATCACACGGCAATTTCAAACTTGAGACAATACAGGAAACTTCCTGGGCTATAGAGGTAGCTTCCCGGGGCCATTGCTGTGGTGAATTGACACGAGTAGACTCTCCTAAGAGGGAAGGCGGAGATGTAATCGAGAGTGTCCACGACAGCAGGACATTTGCATTTTTTAAATATGTTTAAGTTTGTCATTTTAGTCTCTATAAAGTGGAGTACTTTGAATAAAAAGTATTCCCTAGACGTTCCTTACTCTTGCAGTACCCAGAATAGCTTGAACCCATTGGGAGTCACCGTAGTTTAGATTTTAGCGTGTTTTGAAACTTCGCTGAGAAGTTAAGAGACACCTCGCACTAAGGAAGCGGCTGGGTTGTGCCGTGAATGAAGTTTCAGTTATACCGAGTCTCAGACTTGCACTTGTGGTTTGTGAAGAACGGTAAGGAGACTGGAGTTATACTGCCTACTGTGCCTCGCTATAGGTTGCACTGAAATTCAGGCTACAAAGAAATTCTTGGCATGCATGCTTCGGCCCATGAACAGATTTGCGTCGTGCGGTTGGCTGATCTTTAAATTAGGAGAGAACATAGGAACAGCAGTCGGCCATTCCTGCCCTCGAGCCTGCTCCACCATTCAACTAGATCATGGCTGATCGTGACCTCAACTCCATTTGCCCGCCTTTGCTCCGTATCCCTCGATACCCTTACCCAACAAAAATCTATCGATATCAGTCTTGAAAATGCCAATTGACCCAGCATCCACTGTCTAAAGGGGAAAGGAATTCTGGATTTCCACCACCCTTTGTGTGAAAAAATACTTTCTGATTTCACTCGTGAATGGTCTGGCTCCAATTTTAAGATTGGGCAGGTGGGTGTCAAACCTGCGTTGATCCCGATCCCATCTGTTTCCTGACAGGCAGGTTAGTTTAAAATCTCCCCCCCCCCTAAGTACTTCCTCTTAGGATTGAGGGGCAAAGATTTTCAGGACAGTAAACGCCAGGAGGCCTTTGCAGCCAGTTGCAGAGCTGCTTCTGCCAAGGCCTGGGAGCAGTTTGCCTGATTGCCCTCTCATGACCACATTAGAGAGAGAATGAAGGAGCCTTTTACAGCATGTGCATCTTTAGTAAAAAAGGGCTGACCAGTCTGGTTAGTTTTTTTGGTGCGTCTCTCTGTATTTAGACTGAATAGCCCAACTCTTACTGATTTATTCTTCAATCTCCAAAATGTAATTTAGCACAGAAGTTAATTGGATAAGACCGTGCTGTTTCTTCTGACATTAAGAAGGAGATTCTTCTAGATACCCTGCCATTCATCAGCTTAATCTTTTTGAGGTACATCTCGTTCTGTGATAGATTTATTGATTTGCTTTTCTGCCTTCTTTTAAATCACAGTTCTCAAACCAGTTTTACCCCAGCACATGACATTGTTGTAAATAAAGGAACAGGCCATCAGATAATGGTGAAAAGTAAGCTTCCATCGCAATTTGTCTTCCTTTATTTAAATCTCTGCTTTATGTTGTTCAGGCATGTCAGCCAGGGATGAGATGGGGCTTTAATGAACTTAAATTGATGCAGTGCTTTTCAAGTCCTAGGCATGTCCCAAAGTGCATCACAAGCAATGAGTTACTTTGAAGTGTAAGCGCATCTGTTTTGTATAGGCAGATGCGGCAGCCAATTTGCATACAGCTAGGTCCTACAAATAGCAAAACAGTTAATCTTTTTTATTTATTTATTCATTCGTGGGATGTGGGTGTCGCTGGCAAGGCCAGCTTTTATTGCCCATCCCGAATTGGCCTTGAGAAGGTGGTGGTGAGCCACCTTCTTGAACCGCTGAAGTCCATGTGGTCAAGGTAGTCCCACTGTGAGGTTAGGGAGGGAGCTCCAGGATTTTGACCCAGCGATGATAAAGGAACGGCTATATATTTCCAAGTCAGGATGGTGTGTGACTTGGAGGGGAACTTGGAGGTGGTGGTGTTCCCGTGTGCCTGCTGCCCTTGTCTTCTAGGCGGTAGAGGTCGCGGGTTTGGGAGGTGCTGTCGCAGAAGCCTTGGCGAGTTGCTGCAGAACATCTTGTAGATGGTAGACACAATCTGCAATGGTGATGTTGGTTGTGGGATGAACATTGCCCAAGACATCGGGAGAACTCCCCGCTTTTCTTCACATAGTGTCATAGGATCCATTACGTCCTCTTGGACAAGGAGACGAGGCCTCGGTTTAACGTCTTATCCAAAAAAAAACACACCTCTTCCAACAATGCAGCACTTCCTCAGTACTGCACTGGGAGTGTCAGCCGAGATTTTTGTGCTCAAGTCTCTGGAGTGGGGCTTGAACCCATGACCTTCTGACTCAGAGGTGAGAGTGCCACTACTGGGCCAAGGCTAGTTGTACAATTAGCCTCAGTCAGCCCTGATCCTGGGAGGAGAAGAATCAGCCAGGGCTCCCAGCTGCGATCACAATCCTGCTGGAAAGTGTGTAAACGTCCAGTTCGGCTGTGATGTCTCCAACCTTGACCATGTAGGTTCATGCAGGAAACACGGAGCACATGACCCTGTGTCGCAGTATGAGTCAGGAGAGAGGGGATAAATAGCTTGAAGAACAAACACTGAATTGTCTTCGTGACAGAGTCACATACAGTTTTAGTGATGTGTCACACATCCATTAGCTGACACTTCAGAGTTTGATGTTAGAGTATTATAATGGAAAGTATTGAAATACAGCAGTCACAATTATCTCATCGGCACCATACTCGGTAGCATTCCCTCTTTGTAGATGAGAGGGTTTTTTTTTTCAGGGAAATTGTGAAGCGTGCTATGTATATCAACTATACATGCTGCAGGCAGCAAAATCTGCCATTTAAGTGCATCTGTAAAACAGATGAGCCTCTCTTACTGTCCTTGTAACATATGGTTCCATTGGAATCCAGCACCCTCTCGCACCTCACCCATATCCATTCGCCTCATGTCCACACATGCTCAATACCAGCCCTGGTCACTGGATGGTGATCAGGAGATGGAAGGCTGGAGAATTTCCCCCTCCTTAATCCAGGGCACCAAGGCCATTTGAGGTGCCCCCATCGTTACCTTTGCTGAGAGCTAACTCAGCACTCTGGTGATTGAACTTTAAACCTTGCTGCTGTTCAAAAATTACGAGGGGCTTTGATAGAGTAAATAAGGAGAAACTGTTTCCACTGGCAGGAGGGTCGGTATTGGCGAAAGAAACAGTGGGGAGATGAGGAAAATGTATTTTTCTCAGCGAGTTGTTGTGATCTGGAATGCACTGCCTGAAAGGGCGGTGGAAGCTGATTCAATAGTAACTTTCAAAAGGGAATTGGATATGCTTGAAAAGGAAAAATTTGCAGGGCTATGGGGAACGAGCAGGAGAATAGGACTAATTGGATATTAACTATAAAAATAATTATCTGTACATTAAATAACCACTGCACCATTTTTGTAGAATGCTAACAATTTTTTTATACACAATCCCTCTGCATTTTTTATGCATTTCCTGCTTCTATTCCCAATTATTGATAATGTAAAAGCAACTGAATGGCCTCCTTCTGTGCTGTAAGATTCTGTGATTCTATGATCGGTATGGCTCATCAATCACTGACTAGACTCGTTGAGAAGCTGACAAAATGATTGAATGTCGCCTTGATTCATTTTTCAGTGCCACGGATTATATATGCACACATAAATTGCTCTTCAGCTTAGGTATGGCAGACCGATAGCACACCTGGACTTTAACCACTCTTTACCTCTTCTATATCAGAGCCTGCGTTCACTGAGGCACGAGATTAAAGCTGAAGGTAGTACGTCCTCTTTAATCAGTCACATTTTTCTGCTTTCCCCCCAGTGACAATCAAATGTATTCAGGCCATTCTCTGTTCAATTTAAGGCATGGGATTCAGACTGAATTTTAAATCCCTGGTAACTGCAGGAGGCAGATAATGTGTTTTAGCACTTAGGCACTTCAATTTGGGTCATTTCTTCACTAAAGTGCTGCCAACATGCTCCACAACATTGTCAGTCTTCACGCTACATCTGTAACATTTTAAAACCAAATTTAAATGTAATTTTTGTGACCCTTTTAACGTTTGAGTCTTCAGGTCACAAGCATAACAAGTCTCGCTCATTTGCCCTGGGTCAGAGCGCCTCTGGATGACTCAGTCACTAAAGCACTGCCCATTGCTGCAAGCAAAATCATAGGGGTATTAAAAAAAAAATTAAGGCTTAGAAATTCATTGGCGCCACACCTGTTTTACAGGCGTAAAAATGGGTGCCTAAGCTTCCAATATGGCGGGTGGCGTGCACGCACACATTCTGCACTGGAAGTGCGCCGCCCACCATATTTGTAAAGGCTTCTGTATAGGCGACCAGGGCATGTGCCTGAAACAGGCTTAGGCCCTTTGAATATGTGAATGAGGGGGGGGAGGCCTAACGTCTGTTTGAGGGCCCTGTTCCAAAATTCGTTAGCGACTGATCACGACATGCGCAGAGTCAGGTGCCATCCAATTTCTCAGCCTGTGTGTTTTTTTTTTCAATTTCTTTGAACACTTTTGTTCATTAGTTATAAAAATATCGGAGAAGGGGAAAAATAACTGTTTGACTGACGGTCGAGAATCCTCCAGTCGGGTAATGAAGAGCATGTTCGCTTTTCAATAGGCCTGGGGAGGCGCTGCACAGCAAGGATGGACATGTCAGGCAACCAATGGTGGGAGCGTTGGGGGCAGAGCGTCTGGAAGCGGGGAGGCCATGTGATGAAACCTCCCGGAATACATCCAATCAGAGTTGGCAATGATAAGACGTGTCGACCACCAAGGCCCCAGTTGCCATCTTTGGTTTGTGTTATGTTGACCAGAGTTTAGCCACATGACAAGGGCACTACAACCTGCCTCACTGTCCCTTGATGAGTGAGGGGAGACATATCAGTCAGGGTTCCTGCTGCTCATTACTGTGCAGCGACCCAGTTTACTAGAGAGTGTCTACTGGGGGAAAGCACGTGATCGGTCCCTCACCAGTTAAATCTTAACAGAGCCGGGGGATTGTCAAAACAAAGCCACCTGAAGTTGTAACCATCTGAAAAGCGAGTGACGCAGGAGGTGAAAAATTGAATTAACAGCCAGTATTCAAATTGTGTGTAGTTCTGCGAGGAACTGCCAAGTGAAAACATTTTAGTCATAATTTGTTTTCCAAATGGACCAGTAACAAATTGGTGAAAGCTGTAATTGATATCAAGTTCATACTTGGTCCTTACTATCTACTGCTTACTGGCAATGTGCAATCTTCACACACATTAGCTGCAAAATATCTTTGGCTGGGAGCATTTATACATATGAAATGCAATAAGGGAACTAAAGCTTTGATTCTAGAAAGGAATTGAATGCAGTCTTTATTCATGACTTGTATGGTGCCTGCAGGGAGATTTCTACTGTTCACTCTTTGTTATGCAATCGTAAACACAATGGCTCGGAATTTGCGGTCCGCTGGCCCTGAAGAAGTTTGCCTTTTTCGATGCACTCTATAGTGGAGGATTCCCTACTGCGATGCTGCTATGGCATCTAATGATGCTGATGTGCGAAGCAGCCAATCAGAATTCTCACATACAGGGAAGCAGGAAATGAGAACCTGCTTTTATCTGGACTTTTTATAAATGTTACAGAGAGCAAAACAAAGATTGAGACTCTCTCATGGGGATAAGGCAGAACCAGAAATATCATGATCAAACTTTAAAAAAATTAGTTTCTTAAAAATTGTAATTTTTTTTATCATAATGGAGAAATTTGACACTCCACAAAATTAAAATTTGTTTTTTCAGGGTCATAACGTTTGTTTATCAGTCAATACGCTGTTAAAACCCCAGTTACACCTAATCCAACAAGGCCTAACATTTAATGGGGTATTTAACAGCGATATTACTGCGGAAAAGCCTAAGTGTTTGTCAGTTTCACTTATCTCACTGATTACACTGATTGCCGGTTATGGGGGTCGGGGGGCGGGGGTCCACAGCGCAGCCAGTGTCGGAGCAGTGAATGACTGACCGCAACTTCAGGATTTCCACGTTTTTATGCACATGCGCTACATCCTGAAGTTGCGATCAGTTTCAGTGAATGTTGTTCACTAATAACAGTGAATGTTGTTAGTTCGCCATTATTACCCCTTGCAAATTCTGGCCCATTCTTTATATTCATGTTTAAAATTTCACCAGAAATAGCAGAGGAAAGATTTCTCCCCCGACCCAGTTAATTAAAAAAGGCATACTTAACTGTGCCGAACTGATTAGAAACACCGCCATAGATGTGTGGAACTAAACTAAGGGGTACCTGTGTTTGACTGAGCGTGGCACGGCAAATATTTTGTTAAAAAGATTACTGTCTTCATGGAAGAAATGTTTGCCAGAACTTTGTCTAGGTTTGGGGCAAGAGAGGCATCAGAAGAGCCGCACGGTATGTTCCATGTCATTTAAGAAACAATTCGATGCCATGATGTGGAGGAATATATAGTCTGCATGATGAATGAGGTAGGTATGGGTTGAATGGCCTTCCTTATGTTGAGGCCTGTGGAATCATTCAACGGCAAGGCCCAAGAAGGGGGGAGGGAGAGGACAGAGAAAATTGGCCAAAAGATTATTACCTCAAAGTCTCCTCTTTATTTTCTCCCAAATAAAACAAGCCCAATGTCCTTAACCTTTCCTGGTAATTTAAATTCCTGACACCCAGAATCATCATCATTGCTCACGTCTATCTCCTCTCAGGACCAATATGATCACTCCTACGATTAGGTGACCAGAACTGCACACACTGTTCCATTTAAGGACTGACACTACAGCAACAGCACAGTCACTTTAGATAAGCACTCTCTCTCTGCTAATCCGATCCAAAGTACTTTTGCCTTTTTCTTTAGCTAAGCACAATACTGATGGTTCTCCTGCATTCCTTTACATTACAACAGTGTCTACACTCAAAGTACTTAATTGGCTGTGATGATGTGGTTAAGCTTCTGATTGGTGGTGACTGCCAAGATGTTAATAGAGGGAACTTGGCGATGGAAGGACAGGGAGAGGTGGTTGTTTTTTTTAATCAGAGGTGGTCATTACCTGACACCTATGTGGTGCAAATATTACCTGCCACTTATCAGCCCAAGTCTGGATGTTATCCAGGTCCTGCTGTAGGCTGGCATGGGCTACTTCATTATCAACAGTGTTGTGAATGGAGCTGAACACTGTGCAATGGTTAGTGAACAGCCCCACTCCTCATCTTATAAAAGAGGGAAATGCCATTGATGAAGCAGCTCAAGATCATTGGACCGAGGAAGCTGACCTGAGGAACTCCAACAGCGATATCCTGAGGGTGAGACGATTAATCTCTGACAACCACAACCATCTTCCTTTGTGTCAGGTATAACACCAGCCACTGGAGAGTTTCCCCTTGACCTCAGTTTTTCTAAGGCTCTTTGCTGCCATCCTCGGTTGAATGCAACCATGATGTTGAGGGCAGTTACTTCCACCTTTTCTCTGGCATTCAGCTCTTGCATCCATGTCTGGATCACGGCAGTGATGAGGTCTGGAAGCAAGTGGTTCTGGCAGAACCCAAACTGAGCATCGGTGAGCAGGTTATTTGCAAGTAGATGCTGCTTGATGGCACTATTGATGACTCCTTCCAGCACTTTGCTGGTGATTGGGAGGAGGCTGATAGTGCGGTCGGACACTGGGACCTGTGGTGGTTTTCTTACTCTCAATTATTTGACAATTATAAACGTTGAATTGTATATGTCACTACTAATCCAGTCACCTAAAAGACCAAAATCCTTCTGAATCTGGTTGCATTGTTCCTCGCTTTACACCCTTCCTCACATAGAAAGAAACATAGATAGAAAAATAGGAGCAGGAGTAGGCCATTCGGCCCTTCGAGCCTGCTCCGCCATTCAATATGATCATGGCTGATCCTCTATCTCAATACCATATTCCTGCTCTCTCCCCATACCCCTTGATGCCTTTTGTGTCTAGAAATCTATTTCCTTCTTAAATATATTCAGTGACTTGGCATCCACAGCTGTCTGTCGTAGGGAATTCCACAGGTTCACCACCCTCTGAGTGAAGAAAGTTCTCATCTCAGTCCTAAATGTCCTACCCCGTATCCTGAGACTGTGACCCCTTGTTCTAGACCCCCGAGCCAGGGGAAACATCCTCCCTGCATCCAGTCTGTCTAGCCCTGTCAGAATTTTATACGTTTCCACGAGATCCCCTCTCATTCTTCTAAACTCTAGTGAATACAGGCCTAGTCGACCCAATCTCTCCTCATACGACAGTCCTGCCATCCCAGGAATCAGTCTGGTGAACCTTCGCTGCACTCCCTCTATGGCAAGTATATCCTTTCTTAGGTAAGGAGACCAAAACGGCACACAGTACTCCAGGTGTGGTCTCACCAAGGCCCTGTATAACTGTAGTAAGACATCCTTGCTCCTGTACTCAAATCCTCAGACATCCTTGCTCCTGTACTCAAATCCTCAGACATCCTTGCTCCTGTACTCAAATCCTCAGACATCCTTGCTCCTGTACTCAAATCCTCAGACATCCTTGCTCCTGTACTCAAATCCATTTATAATTGCCATTTTGATATCATCTGGAAACTGGAAGATTTTGCTTAAAATGCACTTGCTCAAGTCATTAATTAGATATATTATATATTCCTGTAACCTCCTTATAGCTTGAAAAGTTCCCATTGATGCCTATCCTCCGTTTCCTGTCTTATGTTAATTTTCAATCCAGCTCTACACTTTACCTCCTAATCCATGTTAGTCATTAATCATTGATGCACAGCCTTGTCAAAAGTGTTCGGAAAATCCAAGTATCTATCACTGACTTAATTCTTCCTTTGTACCATGTAAGTAATGGGGTAAATTCAGTTTCATTGTGTGGGTGGTAATCTGGCAGATCAGATCACATGCCCATTACAGATGCCCGATGATTTTCATTCCATTGAATTTGCACACAGTTACTGCAACTAATACAATACAGAAATCCAGGTGATCGGTGCTCAAGTTTAGGTCACTACTATGTTAAAAGGCACATTTATAAAAAAACTTAAATAAAAAAACTCGTGATACCTCAGTGCAAAATTGCACTTGCCGCAGTAAATTACAAAAGACACGGGGTGTCGCATCGTGACCAATCACGGGCCTTACCAATGAGGACGGGATCGCGCTTGGCTGTGGTGACTCACTCAGTTGAATAGGTCGCTGACACTTGCTGTCTTGGCTCACAAGACCCCAATTGCCTTCAGGGTAGGAGAGTAAGAAAGAAAATTTAAATACGATCAAGCCTATTGAGCCCACTCCCTTCAATAGAGCTTGTAAGGCATGCACTATCATTGACTCCTTCCACTAGACCTTGTATCACATGCACTATCATTGACTCCTTCCACTAGACCTTGTATCACATGCACTATCATTGACTCCTTCCACTAGACCTTGTATCACATGTACTATCATTGACTCCTTCCACTAGACCTTGTATCACATGTACTATCATTGACTCCTTCCACTAGACCTTGTATCACATGCACTATCATTGACTCCTTCCACTAGACCTTGTATCACATGCACTATCATTGACTCCTTCCACTAGACCTTGTATCACATGCACTATCATTGACTCCTTCCACTAGACCTTGTATCACATGCACTATCATTGACTCCTTCCACTAGACCTTGTATCACATGCACTATCATTGACTCCTTCCACTAGACCTTGTATCTCATTGACTCCTTCCAACTCATTTAACTTCCTGAGGAAAGTGTGTAATCACAGGTAAAAACTCAAAGAAGATAAATCTGTGCAGTTTCTCCCTGACTCTTGAAGGTCATCAAGTGAAAACACTTGGATATCAGTCTAACATCTCAATCTATATTTCTCTACCCTGACCATTGATACTTCATAGTTGACATTTCCATGGTCCCAGCAGGGCTGTAACCATAGCATATCATGGTGTATTTGATTATCTCTGTACCTACTTATCCTTCCACTCTTCAACATCTTTGCGCATCAAGTACGCAATCAGCTACAAGTCAAAAGAGGTTAAGCGACATACCATTGAATGCTTCTGAGGAGTCTATTTGACATATCCACTATTCTGTGGGGAGAAAAATTCTTCTAACCTCGCTGCGATTTTGTTAATTTTGTATTCGAGGTCCTCTAGTTCTAATGTACGTACTAATATCCAGGTATTTCAGCATTTTAAAGACCTTAATGCTGGATTGTCAATTATATGTTGTGTATTTATTGTTAAAATGGAAGCACCACCCACAGCTAAGGGGGCAGGAGAACAACCTGCATCCAGGCTCCATCAATGTTATTGGACCAACTGCTGGGATTTGTGTGAAAATATCTCAGGACAATTGGCCATCTATTTCCCCCTCCCTTTGTGTGATACCTCTCCATAATAGTGTGGTTGAGATAAGAAACTCAGCAACTGAAGCATTACGGTGTGAAGCTATGTTCCACCACAGCTTTTTGGCACTGCCACCCCATGTTCCTGCTAATGAAAATAATTCTAGTTCTCTATTTGGCACTGCATCAGGTTTCCTCAATGGTTTAGCTGGTTAAGACGCTGAGTAGCTGTCCAATACATACCAGAAAGATCCCAGGTTCAATCCCTGGTCTGAGCTATGTTGGGTGATGTGACTCATTGCTGGAGCCTCTGTGCCCTAGGTTGGGGAGATGAAAGTCTGCCAGGGTTCCCGTTCCTGATCGTTATCCAGGGACTCCTGCGTATGTGTGAATGTTGGGCGAGGATAGAACCAGGCTCAGATATGATGCCTCTAATGGTCTGCCAACACTCACGTCTAGACTAACACATAAAGAACGTACATGGGCAAGATATTGGAGAGTGCTCAGTACTTATGGAACTGTACGACAGCAAGAAGTCAATCTTAAGGGAAAGTGGAGGAAAGGGAAGAAAATCCGTGGATAAAGGGGTCATGGCTGTCTTAATGAAATGTTTATTTACCAATGGCCTTTATAGTTTGATACATTTTAATAAAACATATTGACCTATTTTGCTGTGAATGTGACTTGTTTCGCCAGAACTTATGTTCATATAGTTACATTTGGGTTTGACTGAAACAGTTAGTAGTCATTAATGAAAGGCACAATGAACCAATTGTGTGAAATTGCTGTTGGCAGACTGCACTATACAGAGCTGAGTGTCTGAAGTTGTGTCAGATAGCAGCGGATTGGCACTAAAAATGTTTATGTAACTAAACCTTAAGGCTAAGTGAATGGAGTTTGTTCCCCTAATATTCTCTCCTGCCCTGAAGGCACTGACTGTCGATGAGAAATGGTTCTATAAGAGCTTTCTTATTCTTTTACTGTTAAGCCAGGCCAACTGAGTTTACAAAAGATGAGTGATTTTTTTTGTATAAGATTAACATCCCCCACCATTAACATCCTGGGGGTCACCATTGACCAGAAACTATACTGGACCAGCCACATAAATACTGTGGCAACAAGAACAGGTCAGAGGTTGGGTATTCTGCGGCGAGTGTCTCACCTTCTGACTCCCGAAAGCCTTTCTACCATCTACAAGGCACAAGTAAGGAGTGTGATGGAATACTCTCCACTTGCCTGGATGAGTGCAGCTCCAACAACACTCAAGAAGCTCGACACCATCCAGGACAAAGCAGCCCGCTTGATTGGCACCCCATCCACCACCTTAAACATTCACTCCCTCCACCACCGGCACACCGTGGCTGCAGTGCGTACCATCTACAACATGCACTGCAGCAACTCGCCAAGGCTTCTTCGACAGCACCTCCCAAACCCGCGACCTCTTCCACCTAGGACAAGGGCAGCAGACACATGGGAACACCATCATCTCCAAGTTCCCCTCCAAGTCACACACCATCCTGACTTAGAAGTATATCGCCGATCCTTCATCGTCGCTGGGTCAAAATCCTGGAACTCCCTCCCTAACAGCACTGTGGGAGTACCTTCACCACACGGAGTGCAGCGGTTCAAGAAGACGGCTCACCACCACCTTCTCAAGGGCAACTAGGGATGGGCAATAAATGCTGGCCTTGCTAGCGACGCCCAGATCCCATAAACGAATAAAAAAAAAATCTTTTGGGAATTTGCTAACAGATTTGGAAATGTATTCATTAAAGTTGAAAAATGAGTGCATTTTCCATCACAAAGTCTTATCCATAAAGATCCAGAATAGTTTGACTTCCTAGACAGCAATTAGGCTCCGCAAATGAATGGGTACAACTTCTTAGGTACAGAAAATACCGCACGCATTTTCACAGGATTATCGACCTCTACCACCTAGAAGAACAAGGGCAGCAGGAACACCATCACCTCCAAGTTCCCCTCCAAGTCACACACCATCCTGACTGAGAAATATCGCTGTTCCTTCATTGTCACTGGGTCAAAGTCCTGGAAGTCCCTACCTAACAACATTGTGGGAATACCTACACCGCATGAACTGCAGCGGTTCAAGAATAAGGCTCGCCATCACTTTCTCAAGGGTAACTAAGGATGGGCAATAAATGCCGGCTTTGCCAGCAATGCCAGTATCCCAAGAATGACTATTTTAAAAAACAGATATTAACACATTTGCAGCACAATCATTTGCTATTTTAACACAAGCATTGACCTCCACTAAAATACCGAGAGGAATGTCGTAGGAACGAGTTAATCCTCTAACATCAGTGACCCTACATTTTAGGCTGTAATCGTTAACGAGCCACAGCACAAATCTTTCAGGCAAATAAATACTTGGACAATTTAGCACCCTAATTGAGGCATGTGGTCACAGATGCTGCAGTACAAGAGATATTACAGTGTGTGTGTATAAATGACAAAACAGTAAATTGAGATTACTTTTTTAAATAAATTCTTCATCTTAAGATCTTTCAGGTAACTGCCAGCAAGAAGAAAAATTAATTCTCTTATGGATAAATAAATGTGGTCCTTCACTCCAGTAAAACATTCTAAGATGCTGTCCCCTCTGTGCCTGATTCACCTATGATAGGTATGTTTTTCTTGACTCACTCCGTCACACCTGACATCTGTGCAGTCACATGTTTCATTAGTTCTCATCAGCAGATGTGTGCTTCGAATTTCTGAAACCGAAAACTACTTAAATCACTTCTTTTGTTACAATCAAATGATAGTTTTTCACGATTTGCCAAACCACAGATATTTGTTTGCCCCCCCCCCCCCCCACCCGCCCTTTTGTTTCCAAGAGACGGAGCCTGGGTTTTGCTCACTTGCAGTCCTGAGCGGGGGTCAACGTTCAAACTCAGCTGCCCTCAGCCTTCTACGGGCTCCTGTTGTGTTGCCAATGGACTGATCCTCCCCAGGGGATAGAAAGGTGACAGCTTGTCGATCTTGCCCTGGGACAACCTGCCTATTGCTGCCTAACCCAGCAGTATTAATGGCCTGTGACAGTCATTGTCTCGCATCTTAGCAAAGGAGACTTACTAGAAGCTGACAAGGAGAAGAAGGGGAAAAGAACATTCATTATTTATTGACTATACACAGAAGGGTTTTTAGCGCAATACTTAATGTACATACCTTAATTATTTGCTGCTCTTTCTCTCCTCACAATCTCTTTTCCCATGGCGCGCATAGTGCAGTTCCATGAAATGATGTAGCTACGTTTGGGGCTGGGAAGGAAGGTTTCAGGTCTGGTTGACTTTGACCTTGGGAACTCACATAGGTATCACGCTTCCATTAACAGCAGCCCCAGAGGCTGGGCAACAGCATACACAGGCTGAAGCCTTACAGTGGGGAATGAAATCCAGGTTAATGCTGCTGTCAAGGACTATTCAATGCTCATCACAGAAAAGCGAGTGCCCCTAATAGGATATTACATCATCTCATCTGGCACATGAACCCCCCCCCACCCCCCCAAACAGAGCTGAGAATAAAGCGTTACTGTACTGCTATATTTGTTACACCCAGTAGGGTTTCTTCATAGAGAATTGAATTGTAAATATTAACTTCTCCTTTCAGGCCAGGTTCACATCAGTTTTGTTATTGGGAGGCTTCTCCCTTACTCATTTTGAAAGTTGTTTTGCCTTCATCATCAACCACCTCCCCCCACCTCTCCCTCTGTCCCGATGTACAAAACATCAGTCACTGATTGAAAAGCTGTTTGTACCTGTCTGCAATTTGTTGCTACGGAGTGCACAAAGACGTGAAGCCGCCACTCACTGGCTCTGTACCTCCTAAGATCACTGAACTGAAGGGCACTAGCATGCAGCACCTTGTGTTAAGCCCGCGTGGGATCAGTGACATAGTTAAACAAGGCCATTAATAAACAGAATAAAGAATTTTTCTTTTGATTAGAGAAATTGGGAAAAACAATGTGAAAGAAAGAAAGACTTGCATTTCTATAGCGCCTTTCACGACCACAGGACGTCCCAAAGTGCTTTGCAGACAATGAAGTACTTTTTAAAGTGCAGTCACTGTTGTAATGTAGGAAACGCGGCAGCCAATTTGCGCACAGCAAGCTCCCACAAACAGCAATGTGATAGTGATCGGATAATCTGTTTTAGTGATGTTGATTGAGGGATAAATATTGGCCAGGACACCGGGGATATCTCCCTGCTCTTCGAAATAGTGCCATGGGATCTTTTACGTCCACCTGAGAGAGCAGACGGGGCCTCGGTTTAACATCTCATTTGAAAGACATCACCTCCGACAGTGTAGCACTCCCTCAGCACTGCATTGGAGGGTCAACCTAGATTTTTGTGCTCAAGTCTCTGGAGTGGGACTTGAACCCACAACCATTACTGACTCAGAGGCGAGGGTACTACCCACTGAGCCACAGCTGACTGTGACTTGAAAAGGCAGTGCAATTTTAAATATAAAAACAGAAAATGCTGGAAACACACAGTACAGTGAAGTTGGCAGGATATTTTTTGGGGAGGTGGTGTGTTTGCATGAGTTTCCCAGACCAAACTGTACTTGAAAAGGTCTGTTGTTCAAATAGGAATTTCACAATAAGGTTAAATAGAAACATTGGCCACGGTTTTACAAACCTCGGTGCGTCCGTGGCGGGCGACGTCGGTGGCGGGTCCCGACCCCACTGCTGGCTCCATCCCATTGTTTGAAATGAATTTACCTCAATGGGGCTTGTTAAGCCCGCCCAGCGCGTTTGCCGGCCAATTAGAGGAAGTGGGTCTGGTGACATAATTTGATGATGCTTCATCAGCTGGTTTCCTTAAAGGGACGATGGCCAACTTTAGTTTGACATTTGTGCTGTCAGTGTTCTACAGCATTGAGGTGCTGCAAACACTGACAATCACTGCACAAAGGCAAAGGGCTGCACCCAGGCGCTCCTATGACTCCCTCCATATGCTTATGGAGGGAGTCACAGCACGCAAGGAGGTCCTCTTCCCTTCCCATGGGCGTAAGAGACCTCCCCAGGAGAGCAACACAGCCTGATTGCACATTGCAGAGGAGGGCACAAGCAGGGATGTGGCCAGGAGGACCTGGGTGCAGTGCCGCAAACATTTCAATGATCTCAGTAGATCATGAAACATTAGGACAAAGCCACACTCAACCTCATCCTGCTGTGCCTCTCATCACATCCCCACCACTCTGCCTTCCCTACTCTACTTCTACACATCCTTACTCACACCAACTTACCTTGGACCTCCACCCATCCCTCTCTATCTATATTATCACATCCCCATCCCACTAGCCACCCCTCACACTCGCCCTCATCCTAGTGTAATCATACCAACTAACAACACACAAGGGTAAGCACTTGGGCTTTTTATGCAATATTCATGTAAAGTTTCTGTTAATGTGGTGTCAAACATTGAAACCTTGATTTTCAACACTTTGCGTTCTTGGACAGATTTGTGTGCACCTTTGGAAGTGGCTTAGTGAGTTGCAGTGAATGGTGAGACATAACGGTACCTTCCGCAATGGTAATGAATGTGAAAGGAATGGCTTGGGCATTGTAGGGATGCTCTATGGTGTTGGTGTGGGGTGGTGCCTACCTGGCGCATCATATGGCAGCCAGGGTGTACAGTGTCAAGTGAAGTAAGTCTGGCCATGGTGAGGCCATCCCTGGCCTCCTGGGCAGCAATGTGCTCGGGTGCTGATGCCCTCTGTCCTGTGCAGCATCAGGTGATTGCGGAGAAGGTTGGTGTTGTTGTTGGTCCTGCTGGTGTGCCTGGTGCTGCTGGTGTTGGGGCTGATCGTTGTCAGATTCTGAGGACCAAGGTGAGAGAGTATAAATGGTACTCATGCTGATGGAATAGATGGCAGGTGAAGTTGAGATGACAGAAGCAATCTGTCAATGCTGAGAGAGGTTGTTGCAATGAGGTGACAGTGGATAGAGAGTTTGCTCCAAACACTTGCAACCTGCAAAATGTTCAATCTGTCTTCCAAATGCAGTAGGCAACAGCTTGTGAGCTTGTGGCTGAGGGAAGATATCTCTGTAATGTAGTAGCTTTTACTTTACATCTGAAGCTGTCAACTCAACAGCAAATTCAATGGCCACTCAACTCCCGCCTCAGCTTAACAGACGTGATCCCCGAGCAGTGAAGACCCCGTGGGCGAGCACGTCAAGTCTAAAGGTGAGCTCAAATGTGTTCTTAATCATCTCTAAACAAGGTCATAATGACCTGAATTGGGTCCCCCACCGCTGAGTGTCGGGTGTGCTCAGCGCTGACAGACCCGACATCGGGGAAAGATGCATGGCGGTGAGTTCACAGCGGGGTCCTGACCCGCTGGGGAAAAAAAACACTTTCCCACCCGACCCGCCACCGATTGCGCCCGCTGACCCCCCACAAAATCTCTTCCATTAATCTAACACTTCAAATAAAACAAATGTAATAAACAACAGTTTTGTCAGCGAAAAACTCCAAAGCATGAAGTCCGTGCACCAGTTATGTGTCACTGGTCTATCAATAACTTCCCTACTCTTCACTCCAATATTCCGGTGAGCATTTAGAAGTGCAAAGACTAACTAATCAGTTTTCAGCGGTCGAATTGTGGAACTGAATAGCTGAGGAAGAACATCCCTTGTTTCTTCTATCAAGTGATCTAAGGCACGCACTTTTGAAAGAATCGTAGAATCATACAGCACAGAAGGAGGCTATTCGGCCCATCGTGTCTGTGCCGGCTCTTTGAAATAGCTATCCAATTAGTCCCACTCCCCTGCTCTTTCCCCATTCCCTTGCAAATTTTTCCTCTTCAAGTATATATCCAATTCCCTTTTGAAAGATACTATTGCATCTGTTTCCACCCCCCTTTCAGACACTGTGTTCTAGATCGTAACAACTCGCTGCAAGGTTCGATATAGCGGGTAAAGAGGCCCCACCTCATTCTCCTCATCACCCCTCTGGACTTTTTGCCAATTTCCTTAAATCTGTGCTCTTTGGTTACCGACCCTACTGCCAGTGGAAACGGTTTCTCCCTGTTTACTCAATCAAAACCCCTCATAATTTTGAACCACTATTATATCTCCCCTTAATCTTCGCTGCTCTAAGGAGAACAATCCCATCTTCTCTAGTCTCTCCACAGAACTGAAGTCCCTCACCCCAAGAAGGAGTGGTCTGATTAAAAAAAAACATAGACATTTCTGGAGTTATTTGAACACCCGGAACACCCTCCACTAATGGGCGATTTTAACCCTACTCGCTCAGTAGAAACCTGGCGGGCGGGCAGTTAAAATCGCCCTGGCTCTTACCTGTCAGAAAGCCGCCAGGATCGCAACATCTGCAAATTTAACCTGCTCTCCTGAGCAGGCAGCAAGATCATGTGCATGTTGTGGCCCGATGACATCATTGAGACCCGACTGTAATTTTAACTCGGGCCTGAGCGGGGAATCCACCTGGAGTTAAAATCGGGGCGAGTAGGTCAGTCAGCACCTATAAAGAATAAAGGCAGTTTCACGTGTACACCCTTTCATCAGACCGATGTTCTGAAGGATACTCACTGAAACATCATCACTGACTGACCGGCTGTCCAGTTTGAGTATTTGCCGATTTTATTTTAGATTCCCAGCATTTGCAGTTTTGTCCTTTTTATTTGAAAGTACAATTTTAATTTCTTTATTCTGTAGTTCAAAGCAAACAAAATAAAACCAACTTCTACAGGATAGGGAGTCTCTTTTAGCTGTGTTGAAAACGTTAACTTATGTTTGTTTCCGAGTTGACCAGAAGCTGGTACTGAGCAGCTCCAGAGAGCGTTCAACTCAAAACAAATCTCAATCCAAGTCTAGATTTGAATTTACACTCAAAGCCCTGGTTACAAATTCAAGACTGTTGTAGATCTCTTCTGGGGTTCAGTGGCGTCAGTCACTCTTATAAGTGGTCTGAGCATCTTTTATGGGAGTTGAATCACACTGCCCTACATCCACTTGGGCGTTAGGGTAACCTGGGGGTATAGCAATAATAGCCCCCTGCCACCTGGACCAGATATTCATGTCTTTCGCACGTGTACTTTTTCTATCTTTCTAAAGGGTGTGCGAGCGAGCGAGCGAAAGACGCCTGGTGTGGTAAGGCTTTCTACAAATCATTAAGCTGCCTTATTTCATAGTGAGTGAATGTGTAGATCAGATTCACTTAGTTATAACCAGTACAACTTACCTTTGTGTAATAATATAAAAAATAATGAACACACATCAATGGGTTGTCTTGCATAACTTAAACTAATTTCCTAAATCTTCTCTTCTGCATTCCCACCCTTTCTCAAAATTTTGCTGTCTGCATCCCTCACTGCATTCCTATCAACCTGTCGGACTGACCCCTGCTATGTTCTAAGTTCTTGTTCCTATTTATCGTTCCCTCACAGCATCCTGCTTCAAACAAAAAAACTTGAAAGTTATTCTCTCAGTTTTATTTCTTGCTGCGCACAGTCATTAAAAAAAGGATCAAATACTTTCCAACACAATGAGGCGTGATGTTTTATTTTCAATTGTCAATACGAACTAACACATTGCTTATTATTTAAAGTCTGAGAAAATCGCATCAAATTAGTTTCTTAACCAACTGTCATCTTAGCTTTTTTGCCGAAATACATTTTATGCTTTAAAAATACAACATTAAAATGAACTTTCCCCCCCGCCCCCCCAAATCCTTTCTGTGGTAAAAACATTTTTTTAAAATCCCCGAAACATCCTCCAGAACGGTCTGCACCATGAGTGAGGATCCCTTGAAGATTTATGTCAGTTGGATAATGAAACAAACAATGGCAAAAAAAAACCTGGCCCTGCTTGGCGACATCAGGCACAGCAACAGACGCCTTCATTGATAAATCTTGAAATGTTGACTAGTTCTGGAATTTTCTGACATCTGCCGCATACGTGAGGCCGAAGAAATCCTTCAGACTGTTGCCCATCCGAGGCAGAAGCCACCAATTAGCTCAATAGCCAGCTCCCATGATGCATTGACAATCGACAACACAAAGTAAATCACTCTGTCAACAAATCTGAATGGCTAACTCAACAATTTGTTTTCAGAATCTGTTGAAAGGATTTTCTTTGATGACACCTCGTGAAGCGCTTTTGGAATGTTTTTCTAAATTAAAGGCGCTGGGGCAGAAATTGCGGAGTTCCGAAAGGCCCCGCAACTTCCGCGCTTGCGTGAAAGCCGGAACTTGCGGAGATCATACAAACCGACTGGAAAATCTTTTCGCTGGCGCAGAGTTGGGGCTATTTGCCCAACAACTGCCCAGCGAATGCTTACGAAACTCTTACAGCTGGTAAAAGCAGGCATAGGGCTTGCTTTCACCAGCGTAAGGGTTAATATAAATCTTAAACTTAACATTTAAAAATAAAAAATGATGCACAAACACTTTAAATTAGTTCATGCAAACATTGGCCCAGATCAAAATGTTTAAAATTATTTATCAAAAAATTAAATTTTATTGTATTTGGTGTGATGAAGGGACTGATGAATAAAATTGAAATTCAGAACATTTATATTTAATAAAATTGTGTAAATTATTTAATTATTTGGGGATCCCATTGCATGTCTGTTCAGAAATGACGGCAATGGAATCCTCCTTTGTGATTGGAGGACCAGGCCCATGTGAGCCCAGGGACGCTTCCGAACCGCCTGCGTCCCTGGGATCCATGGGCCTTTACGCAGACGTCTGCCTGGAGGCCCGTGACCCAAACTCTCCGCAGCTTGGATGACAGCAGGTAGATGCGGAAATGTTTCGCGGGCCGGAGGCGTACTCCGGAGGTACGCCTCTGACCGCAATTTCTAGGCCGCTAGCTATCTATTTTTCTTTCTTTCCTTCTGTTCTTTCTTTCTTTCTTTCTTTGTCAAAATTAATCAACAGTGTCATTTCAAAATGACTTTACACAAATTGGAGATTTTATCGATCTAATCCTAACCCAATATTGCACTTTAACTTTTTTGTTTAGAGCCACAATCCCAACCAGTGTCTTGCTCTAGTACAATTGTCAGGATGCTGCAACATGGGTCTGTGCCTACGATCCAGCACACAGCAAGCTCAACACTTCAGTCGTGCCACTGTTGCTTCTAAGTGGAGGTCAGACAAATCCCAACAGTGCCATGATGTTCTTTCCCACAGGAAGAGGAAAACAAGCTGCAAGACCACGAATTGGATGGGGCCTCTTTACTCACTATATGGAACCTTGCATTCCTTTGCCACCTTTTGTTGGAGAGCAAGAAAAGGAAAGGAAGCACGACTGACTCTCAGCTCCAGCACCATCCTACAGCTGGCAGGCCACAAATGGAGGTCCAGTCAGATGTACATGAGGCAGCATGTCTACTGAGGGCCACCAGTAAGTGGAAGGTGGGGCTGCTAACAGCTTCATTCTACATAACCACTGCCCTAAGCCACAACCTCTAACCACTTAGTCATTCTCCTGAAGATAGCTGCTTTTCATTTGTTTGCCGCAGCAGAGACAGCTTTGTCCAGATGTTTGGCTAACAGCCCATGGCTTCCTCCTCAGAGATGTGCTCGGGCTCCATGCGGAATTGCTCCTCCAACTTAATGGCCGGATGCTCCAAGCTTTCTCTGTACTAATGTTCCAGATTTTCTATTTGGGTCCACAGGTCAATGCCACATGGTTTCTTCCACCTCCAAATAGATGGTCCATCCCCCCATTCCTTTACACCAGCTGCTACTTTTATTCAGTGTTAATGCAGCACATTTAACTGTGTTTATGGAGGTTAGGGAGAAACAATTATAAATGTAAATATCGGTACGTGTAACCCCGCTTTTCTCACTCTTCCCTCCCACAAACACACACACACACACACTGTCACATTCACACGCTCGCTCCCTCCTTCCCTCCCTTCCCTTCCTCACTCACTCACTCTATCTCTCCTTTTTTCACTGTCTCTCTCTCTCCCCACTCACTCTCCCTCTATCTATAACCCTCTCTGTCTGTGGCTCCCTCTGTCTGTCTCTCGCCCTCTCTCCATGCCACTCTGTTGCTTTCTCGGGCTGTCTCCATCTCTCTGTCTTTCTCTAGTTCTGAGGATGAAATCTCTTTTTATCGGAGCAGACTCAGTCTGTTGGAATACTGCGATCTACAGATGCAGAATTTTACCACAGGATTTTCGGGACTGTATTAGTTTCAGGTGATGATTGCCGAGCAAACAGAGGAAGGCTCCCCAATGCAATCCATCTGCCAGCTCAGGTGGACATAAAAGATCCCATGGCACTATTCGAAGAAGAACAGGGGAGTTCTCCCGGTGTCCTGGCAAATATTTATCCCTCAGCCAACACCTAAAATATCTGGGCATTTATCTCACTGCTGTTTCTGAGACCTTACTGTGCACAAATTGGCTGCCACATTTCACTACATTACAACTACACTTCAAAAGTAATGAACTGGCTGTGAAGCGCATCCCAAGGTTATGCAAGGTGCTATATAAAAACAAATTCTTAATGTCAGAGAAAATGTACAGACTGCGAAAGCTGCAATGGATGTTCAAATGGTTAAGCTTTTCTCCCCGCCTCTCAAACTGGGAAATCCTTCCACTCTGTACAGACATCAGGGCTGAAGTGATGTTTGCTGAGCAGCCTCTGCGAGCCAAATGCTTTATTCAGCTACTGCTAACTCCCTGATGCAAAAAACAGGCACAGGTTATGTGAGTAGCTGTCAGAGTGTCATAAATGGACATGTCTTCAAAACCACTCGACCAAATGTTGCAGGCAAACTGTCCAAATATGAGACACAGCAGTTAAATATTTATTATGGGCTCTCCATGACTGTTGACATAGCGGTTTATTAGGGATTGAAAGAGACGTAGCTCTATAATAAGTCGGATGAGTGCTAATCCATTTTAGCTGGGATGGAATACGAATTGCTACCGGGGGGTTTAATTCCCTCTATTTTTAATGTACTTCTTAATGTGTTTGCATTAATTTTGTATCTCCGCTTTATTAATGCATTTGTTAACCTGTTTATGGTAATTACAAATAGCGCGTAGACGGAATAAAGCCCCCAGCTGTTTCATTCAAGTGTCAGTTTAGACCAGTGTTAAAAAGAAAATGGTGAGTTTTAAAGCTCAAAGAAATGCAAGGGATGCCAGCAATGGAAACTTGTTACAGGCTCACAGTCGACACTTTAAGGTCATGTACAGCACATCAAACGTAAAGGAAAGCTTCTTCCAATCTGCTCCAACAATGTGTCTTCAGAATAGCACCCTGTACTGCACAATCTGACATTTCCATTGTGCATAGCAGCCATCAGTCCTAAGTGAAGCTGACTCGATCAGCAGCTTCTAAACTGCCCAAACTCGATTCACATGAGGACCTTTACAGGCAGTGGAGAGAGGACACTTTTGTTCCATTCATCTGGGCTGGATTCAGACTCAAGTCCCAGAGGTAATGGGACACGGTGTTAACCCACTGCGCCACCCAGCCCCCACTTCAAGAAAGAAAAGAAAAGACTTGCATTTATATAGCGCCTTTCACGACCACCAGACGTCCCAAAGTGCTACAGTCAATGAAGTACTTTTGAAGTGTAGTCACTGTTGTAATGTGGGAAATGCAGCAGCCAATTTGCGCACAGCAAGCTCCCACAAACAGCAATGTGATAATGACCAGATAATCTGTTTTTGTTATGTTGATTGAGGGATTGGCCAGGACGCCGGGGACAACTCGCCTGCTCTTCTTTGAAATAGTGCCATGGGATCTTTTACGTCCACCTGAGAGGACAGACGGGGCCTCGGTTTAACGTCTCATCTGAAAGATGGCACCTCCGACAGTGCAGCACTCCCTCAGCACTGCACCGGAGTGTCAGCCTAGATTTTTGTGCTCAAGTATCTGGAAGTCAAATAATACTCTCATCCTCATACTGCTGCAAAGCGTACACGATCTACAACAGTGTAGTTGCTGCAGAAACATATTTATGAATGGCTCTGTACATTATACAGAGAATGGAAGACCCTGTACAGTCCCTGTGTATATAGAGAGGGACAGTCCCCGTGTATATTATATACAGAGAGGAACAGTCCCCGTGTATATTATATACAGAAAGCGACGGTCCCTGTGTACATTATATACAGAGAGCGACAGTCCCCGTGTATATTATATACAGAGAGAGACAGTCCCCGTGTATATTATATGCAGAGAGCGACGGTCCCCGTGTATATTATATACAGAGAGAGACAGTCCCCGTGTATATTATATTCAGAGAAAGACCGTCCCCGTGTATATTATATACAGAGAGAGACAGTCCCCGTGTATATTATATACAGAGAGGGACGGTCCCCGTGTATATTGTATAGAGAGAGAGACGGTCCCCGTGTATATTATATACAGAGAGAGACGGTCCCCGTGTATATTATATACAGAGAGGGACAGTCCCCGTGTATATTATATAGAGAGAGAGACGGTCCCCGTGTATATTATATATAGAGAGAGACGGTCCCCGTGTATATTATATAGAGAGAGAGACGGTCCCCGTGTATATTATATACAGAGAGAGACGGTCCCCGTGTATATTATATAGAGAGAGAGACGGTCGCCGTGTATATTATATACAGAGAGAGACAGTCCCCATGTATATTATATATAGAGAGAGACGGTCCCCGTGTATATTATATACAGAGAGAGACAGTCCCCGTGTATATTATATACAGAGAGAGACAGTCCCCATGTATATTATATACTGAGAGGGACAGTCCCCGTGTATATTATATACAGAGAGGGACAGTCCTCGTGTATATTATATACAGAGAGAGACAGTCCCCGTGTATATTATATACTGAGAGGGACGGTCCCCGTGTATATTATATACAGAGAGGGACAGTCCCCGTGTATATTATATACAGAGAGGGACAGTCCCCGTGTATATTATATACAGAGAGGGACAGTCCCCGTGTGTATTATATACAGAGAGGGACAGTCCCCGTGTGTATTATATACAGAGAGGGACAGTCCCCGTGTGTATTATATACAGAGAGGGACAGTCCCCGTGTGTATTATATACAGAGAGGGACAGTCCCCGTGTGTATTATATACAGAGAGGGACAGTCCCCGTGTGTATTATATACAGGGAGGGACAGTCCCCGTGTATATTATATACAGAGAGGGACAGGTCCCCGTGTGTATTATATACAGAGAGGGACAGTCCCCATGTGTATTATATGCTTCGAATGGCACTCCCTCTCCTTGCTATGTTAAGGACTGTTCTAAAGAAGAGGAAATGGCTAATATTGTGTTCCTTGTTCCTGTTTTTGTGTTGCTGTTGTTTTCTTCATATCCTCCTTCCAACATCCACCAGAATCAGAAGGTCAAAACCGGCTGTCAACAATCTGAAGGGAACAGACTCGAGTAAATGAGACCACACAAGTTCTGTGAGCAAACCACATAGGAGAGGCTGCTATTAGTGAGCTTATCTTGGTTTCGTTGATCAGGTCCGTTTGCTATCAGCAGAAACTAAAGAGCAACATGATGTCATTGTCACAAATGACTCCAATCCTATTTAATTGTGTTTGTTTATGTCTGGATCGTGTGTATTTTATACTCGATGGTGCGTGCCTGGTAATCCGCTGACAGAATTAAGACATTGTGATGTGGAATCTGATTGCCTGGCAGAAATGGCCCAAAATTGCATTAATATCTGCATTTCTTTAAAGAAGAAAAACAAGGTAGGTAAACTAAGATAATTGGCAAAAGAACCAGAGGGGAGATGAGGAGAATCTTTTTTACACAGCGAGTTATGACCTGGAATGCACTGCCTGAAAGGGCGGTGGAAGCAGTTTAAATAGTAACTTTCAAAAGGGAATTGGATAAATACGTGAAGAGGTAAACTTTGCAGGGCTATGGGGCAACAGCAGGAGAGGGAGACTAATTGGATAGCTCATTCTAAGAGCCAACACACGCATGATGGCCGAATGTCCCCCTTCTGTGCTGTATGATTCGATGACTGATTAGAATAAAGTAAAATAATCTTGCTTGGTGGCCTGTGTTAAGTGACTGGCAGTGCTGTGAGCTTTGTATGTCCTGTGCCATCTTAGGAGGTATTATTCACGACCCACAGCCTGCGTCTCTATTGATTTGTTTAATGACAACCTGTCACGCCGCGGGTTTAGGGTAGACATTGGCAAAGTGTCAGCAGAGAAACACTCATAGAATCATCGAATGGTTACAGCACAGAAGGAGGCCATTCAGCCCGTCGAGCCCGTGCCGGCTCTCTGCAAGAGCACTTCAACTAGTCCCACTCCCCCGCCCTTTTCCCTGTAGCCCTGCAATTTTTTTTCCTTCAGGTACTTATCCAATTCCCTTTTTAAAGCCACGATTAAGTCTGCCTCCACCATCCTTTCAGGCAGCGCATTCCAGATCCTAACCACTTGCTGTGTAAAAAAGTTTTTCCTCATGTCGCCTTTGGTTCTTCTGCCAATCACCTTAAATCTGCGTCCTCTGGTTCTCAACCCTTCTGCCAATGGGAAGAGTTTCCCTCTATCTACTCTGTCTAGACCACTCATGATTTTGAACACCTCTATCAAATCTCCTCTCAACCTTCTCTGCTCTAAGTAGAACAACCCCAGCTTCTCCAGTCTATCCACGTAACTGAAGTCCCTCATCCCTGGAACCATTCTTCTAAATCGTGTCTGCAACCTCTCTGAGGCCTTCACATCCTTCCTAAAGTGTGGCGCCCTCCTCACTGTTCACTATACTTCCAAGTTTTGTGTCATTTGGAAATATTGAAATTGTGCCCTGTACACCCAAGTCCAAGTCATTAATATATATCAAGAAAAGCAGTGGTCCTAGTACCGACCCCTGGGGAACACCACTGTATACCTTCCACCAGTCCGAAAAACAACCGTTCATCACTACTCTCTGTTTCCTGTCACTTAGCTAATTTCGTACCCATGCTGCCACTGTCCCTTTTATTCCATGGGCTTCAACTTTGCTGGCAAGCTTATTATGTGGCACTTTATCAAACGCCTTTTAGAAGTCCATGTACACCACATCAACCACATTGCCCTCATCAACCCTCTCTGTTACTTCAACAAAAAACTCAATCAAATTAGTTAAACACGATTAGCCTTTGACAAATCCATTCTGGCTTTCCTTAATTAATCCACACTTGTCCAAGTGACTGTTAATTTTGTCCCGGATTATCGTTTCGCAAAGCTTCCCCACTACCGAGGTTAAACTGACTGGTCTATAGTTGCTGGGTTTATCCTGACACCCTTTTTTGAACAAAGGTATAACATTTGCAGTTCTCCAGTTCTCTGGCACCACCCCCATATCTAAGGAGGATTGGAAGATTATGGCCAATACCTCCGCAATTTCACCCTTACCTCCCTCAGCATCCTAGGATGCATCCCATTCGGTCCTGGTGACTTATCTACTTTAAGTACAGCCAGCCATTCTAGTACCTCCCATTTATCAATTTTTATCCCATCCAGTATCTCAACTACCTCCTCTTTCACTCTGACTTTGGCAGCATCTTCTTCCTTGGTAAAGACAGATGCAAAGTACTCATTTAGTACCTCAGCCATGCCCTCTGCCTCCATGCGTAGGTCTCCTTTTTGGTCCCTAATTGACCCCACCCCTCCTCCTACTATCTCTTTATTATTTATATGCCTATAGAAGACTTTTGGATTCCCAGTTATGTTAGCTGCCAGTCTATTCTCATACTCTCTCTTTGCCTCCTTATTTTATTTTTCACCTCCCCTCTTAACTTTCTATATTCAGCCTGGTTCTCACTTCTATTCTCAACCTGACATCTGTCATACGCCCCCTTTTTCTGCTTCATCTTACTCTCTATCTCTTTTATCATCCAGGGAGCTCTGGCTTTGGTTGCCCTACCTTTCCCCCTCATGGGAATGTACCTCAACTGTACCCGAACTATCTCCTCTTTAAAGGCAGCCCATTGTTCGATTACCGTTTTGCCTGCTAATTTTTGATTCCATTTTACCTGGGCCAGATCCATTCTCAACCCACTGAAATTGGCCCTCCTCCAATTCAATATTTCTACTCTAAATTGCTCCTTGTCCTTTTCCTTAGCTACTCTAAACCTTACGATACTATGATCACTATTCCCTAAATGTTCCCCGACTGACATTTGCTCCACTTGACCCACCTCATTCCCCAGAACCAGATCCAGCAATGCTTCCTTCCTCGCTTGGCCGGAAACATACTGATCAAGAAAGTTCTCCTGAACACGTATAGTTTTGGTCTCCTTATTTAAGGAAGGATATACTTGCATTGGAGGCAGTTCAGAGACGGTTCACGAGGTTGATTCCTGAGATGAAGGGGTTGACTTATGAAGAAAGGTTGAGCAGGTTGGGCCTATACTCATTGGAATTTAGAAGAATGAGAGGTGATCTTATTGAAACATATAAGATACTGAGGGGGCTCGACACAGTAGATGCAGAGAAGATGTTTCCCCTCATGGGGGAATCTAGAACTAGGGGGCATAGTTTCAGAATAAGGGGTCACCCATTTAAAACTGAGATGAGGAGGAATTTCTTCTCTCAGAGGGTCATAAATCTGTGGAATTCTCTGCCCCAGAAAGCTGTGGAGGCTGGGTCATTGAATATATTTAAGGTGGAGATAGACAGATTTTTGAACAATAAGGGAGTGATGGGTTATGGGGAGCGGGCAGGGAAATGAAGCTGAGACCAAGATCAGATCAGCCATGATCTCAATAAATGGCGGAGCAGGCTCGAGGGGCCAAATGGCCTACTCCTGCTCCTATTTCTTATATTCTTATGTTCTTATAACACACTTAAGAAATCCTTCTCCCTCTCTGCACTTTACACTATTACTATCCCAGTCTATATTAGGATAATTGAAGTCCCCCATTATCACTACTCTATAGTTCTTGCACACCTCTGTAATTTCCCTGCAGATTTGCTCCTCTATATCCTTCCCACTAGTTGGTGGCCTGTAGAATACACCTAGTAGTGTAACGGCACCTCTATTGTTTCTTAACTCCAACCAAATAGATTCTGTCCTTGACCCCTCCAGGACATCCTCTCTCTCCAGCACTGTAATATTCTCCTTAATCAATACTGCCACACCACCTACTTTCTTTCCCTCCCTATCTTTCCTGAACACCTTATATCCAGGAATATTTAGTACCCAATCCTTCCCTTTTTTGAGCCAGGTCTCCGTTATTGCCACAACATCATATTCCCATGTGGCTATTTGCGCCTGCAGCTCACCAACGTTATTTACCACGCTTCGTGCGTTTACACACATGCACTGTAAACCTATCTTAGACCTTCTTGTATTCTCTCTTCGTCTGACCCCACCTAATACCGTACTATTTCTTACTCTAGTTCTATCTGTCTCTCTCAATCCTTTGTGCACCTTGTTTATCCTTTCTAATGCTACATCCTGGTGCCCATCCCCCCGCCAAAATAGTTTAAACCCTCCCCAACAGCACTGGCAACCCCCCCCCCCCCGTGAGGATATTGGTCCCGGCTCTGTCAAGGTGCAACCCGTTCAGCCTGTACAGGTCCCACCTCCCCCAGAACCGGTCTCAATGTCCCAGGAATCTGAAGCCCTCCCTCCTGCACCATCTCTCCAGCCACGCTTTCATCTGCGCTATCCTCCTATTTCTATACTCACTAGCTCGTGGCACCGGAGAAATCCAGAGATTACTACCTTTGAGGTCCTGTTTTTTAATCTCTTTCCTAGCTCCCTAAAATCTGCCTGCAGGACCTCATCCCTCTTTCTACCTATGTCGTTGGTACCGATATGGACCACGGCCTCTGGCTGTTGACCCTCCCCCCTCAGAATATCCTGCAGCCGCTCAGTGATAGCCTTGACCCTGGCACCAGGGAGGCAACATACCATCCTGGAATCATGCCTGCAGCTGCAGAAATAGAAGCATAGAAGATAGGAGCAGGAGTAGGCCATTCGGCCCCTCGAGCCTGCTCTGCCATTTAATGAGATCATGGCTGATCATCCAAATTCAGTACCCTGTCCCTGCTTTCTCCCCATATCCCTTGATCCCTTTAGTCTTAAGAAATATATCTGTCTCCTTCTTGAATATATTTAATGAATTGGCCTCAACTGCCTTCTGTGGTAGAGAATTCCACAGGTTCACCACTCTCTGGGTGAAGAAATTCCTCCTCATTTCAGTCCTAAATGGCTTACCCCTTATCCTTAGACTGTGACCTCTGGTTCTGGACTCCCCCGCCATCGGGAACAGCCTTCCTGCATCTAGTCTGTCTAGTCCTGTTAGAATTTTATAAGTTTCAATGAGATCCCCTCTCATTCTTCGAAACTCTAGCGAATATAAGCCTAATCGACCCAATCTCTCTTCATACATCATTCCTGCCATCCCAGGTATCAGTCTGGTACATCTTCGCTGCACTCCCTCCATGGCAAGAACATCCTTCCTCAGATAAGGCGACCAAAACTGCACACAATACTCAAGGTGTGGTCTCACCAAGGCCTTGTACAACTGCAGCAAGACATCCTTGCTCCTGTACTCAAATCTCTAGTTGGTTCCTCGACATATTGGTCCAGAAAACCATCCCGTATACACTCTAGGTATTCCTCCTCCACAGTATTGTTACTAATTTGGTTAGCCCAATCTATATGTAGATTAAAGTCACCCATGATAACTGCTGTGCCCTTATTGCACGCGTCTCTAATTTCCCGTTTAATGCCATCCCCAACCTCAGCATTACTGTATGGGGGTCTGTATACAACTCCCACTAACGTTTTCTGCCCCTTGGTATTTCTCAGCTCTACCCATACAGATTCCACATCATCAGAGCTAATATCCTTCCTTACTATTGTGTTAATCTCCTCTTTAACCAGCAATGCTACCCCACCTCCTTTTCCTTTTTGTCTGTCCTTCCTGAATATTGAATACCCCTGCCTGTCTGTTCCCCTAACTATCGAATTTCCTATCACTATTGCTTTCCCGATCTTCCTCCTCCCCCCTTGTACAGCTGAGCCACCCGTGGTGCCATGGACTTGGCTCTGGCTGTACTCTCCAGAGGAATCATTGCCCTCAACTGTATAATACCGGTTAAAGAACACTCAGGGGACTCCTGCACTACCTGCCTGGTCCTCCTTGTCTGTCTGACGGTCACCCATTCCCTCTCTGCCTGCACACTCTTAAGCTGCAGGATGACCATCTCCTGAAACGTGCTATCCACGTAGCTCTCAGTCTCACGGATACACTGCAGTGACGCCAGCTGCTGCTCAAGCTCCGAAACCCGGAGCTCGAGCTCCTCCAGCTGACGATACTTCCAGTTGTCCAGGACACGGGAAGCATCCTGGAGTTCCCACATGGCACAAGACTTAACTAACTTAACAGAAATAAACTCAAGACTTAAAAAACACAATCACCAGCTACTCACCATTTTTTTTTTCTTTTCAGCTCCTTCCCTTGTGCTGATGCCACTTACCTCGTTCCCTGACGCCCGCGCTCCCTCCAGGCTTTCGAGCCTATCTTCATCTCCGGCCGCTCCTCTCGCTCTCTCCTCCTTCCCCTTCTGCTCCGAATTCCCACTCTCTCTGAATTCCCAACTTTAGCACTCTGTTTCGAAGCACTCCGTTTAGGATCACTCGACCCATTTCAGAATAAGATGGATAGCGCAGTTCCTGTTGTGTGCTTTTTCTGCTGGAGGGGAAATTCAGGCACCGGGGTCTGGCAAATCGGGCAGTTAACTTTCCCACCTAACCTGCGCCATAATAAGGGGAGGGGGAGGGGTGGGCGATACACCCACTCAGTTCACTTCTGCTCCTTTTGATCAAGAATCTAATTGCACAAGCATTTAGCATGCTAATGAGGCCATAAGCTTGTCCCTTAATATTTCCGATATTTGGGCAAAAGTCCTAACTGGGCAACCAAGATCTTACAAAAGAAAGCTTGAAATGGCATACACCTGGTTTGGTAAAGCTTGATGTGGCATTCATCTGGCTTGGTAAGTGGCAAATGAAGTTCAATGCAAGGCACTGAGTACTGGAAGTAAAAATGTGAGCTAAGTGTGCTCCATAGGTGGCATACAATGTGCCAAGGAAAAGAATGAGAGATTTATGGGGTGCTGGTTGACTCATTGATTGGGCCATACCTCAAGTGCTTGGACAGTTCTAGTTACCACTATATAGGAGGCTATCCAGGCAACTAGGCTGATCCTCAGTGTTAGAGGATAGCGCTGTGAGGAATGACTGGATATGCTGGAGCTCGTCAGCCTTAAAGAGACATCTCAGAGATAAATAAGATAAGGAAATTAAACCTGGAACAATACTTTCAGATACATCAAGGCTGCAGGACAAGAGGGTTCAGGGTCAGGATTATGAAGGGCAAAATTAGGGCAAGGGTCAGGAAATATTTCTTTACACAGAAGGTAGTCAACAAATGCAACTGGTCGTCTGAAAAGTGGCCGATGTTTGGACACTGGATGAATTCAAGAAACAGCTGGCTGATTTGATGAAAAACCCCTGGAGGAGATCACATTGGCTTATAGTTGATATTCTAACCTGTCAGCACAACTGTAGCACTTCAAGCTGATTGGCACAAGTGGTGCAGGGTTAAAAAAGATTTACAAGGATAAACCTGATCTGAGAGGTTATACCTATCAGGAAAGATTGAACATGCTAGGGCTCTTTTCTCTAGAAAAGTGAAGACTGAGAGGCGACCTGATAGAGGTCTTTAAGATTATGAAAGGGTTTGATAGGATAGATGTAGAGAAGATGTTTCTACTTGTGGGGGAGACCAAAACTAGGGGCCATAAATATAAGATAGTCACTAATAAATCCAATCGGGAATTCAGGAGAAACCTTTTTTACCCAGAGAGTGGTTAGAATGTGGAACTCGCTCCCACAAGAGCAGTTGAGGTGACTAGCACAGATGCATTTAAGGGGAAGCTAGATAAACACATGAGGGAGAAAGGAATAGAAGGTTACGCTGATAGGGTGAGATGAAGAGGGGTGGGAGGAGGTTGCTGTGGAGCATAAACACCAGCATGGACCAGTTGGGCTGAATGGCCTGTTTCTGTGCTGTACATTTTATGTAATTATATGTAGTTATATTTGCCATGCACAATTGGGGATTCTGACTTCCCTCCATTCACAAGGGCATACAAATTGCATCTTGCATTGCACACACGAGCTGTGTTGCACATGGTACGCTGTGAGAGCACTCTGCTCATGCACATGTTATATTAATGAGAAGTCGCACAACACCAGGTTATAGTCCAACCGATTTATTTAAAATTACAAGCTTTCAGAGCTATCGCCCCTTCCTCAGGTAGAGTTACAATGAATTACAATGCGACTTCTCATTTTTGTCCACCCCAGTCCAACGCCGGCATCTCCGCATCATGTTATATTACACCTCCTTGCAGGAGACTGCTGGCCACAATGTCTGAGGCGCATAGTGGTAGCATGGGATAGGGCAGTCCCAACGCATGGCATGACATGCACTGGATGCTGGGGCACTGCGTCAGCTCCAGCTCTTACACAGCACTGGCACAGTTTACTCCACCGACAAAATATGACTCCAGTGTTGTATGAAAACCTGAGGTACTAAAGGCTACTCAATGCAGGAATACGTGAAGAACTTAAAGGTTGAAGCAAATAGCATTGATTCATTTAAGGGGAAATTTGCTGCATATGTAAGGGAGAAAAGAATAGAGGGATACAGGCAATTGTGAATACTGCGCATGCGCAGAAATTTAAAGGGCCCGCGCATTAAAAGGAACAGGCCGCACAGAACAAAGCGCAGCTCACAGGGAACATTGGATACAGGGGAAGGTGGGACGAGGTCATTAGAGCGGGAGGAGACTTGCGCAGGGTATAAACACCGGCATAGACCAGTTGGGCCGAATGGCCTGTTTCTGTGCTGTAAATTCTGTGTAATTCTAAGTGCACATTACTTTTATTGATATCGTCAGTACACTGCCTGTTGCTCCCTTAAACAGTTAATGGGGTACAAACTTCAGTAAAAGTGTTTGGAAAACAGTTTTTTGTTTGCTTGCCAAACACTCGGTTCGATGACACAATTTGTGCCATAATTGCGTTGCAAAAACGTTGACAAAAAATTTCCACATGGCCATTCCAGCTCTTCTCCCCACTGCCTCCCACACAGCCGTGAAGGAGCTCCTTTTATATCAAACTACAGCACAAACAAATAACGTGGAGAACCTTGCTGGGCACTCCATGTAATAGACACCCAATGGAACCAGTTAGACTTCATTTGACTTGGATCTTCATTTTCAGAATTGTCGCTGCCAAAATACTTTCCGAATTTGCTGAGTTAACGGGTAGATAAGAATCAGAATGTATTCGTGGCCACTCAGAAGTGGCTTGCATTAGATTTCCCCTCTGGCTACCACCCAATTCCGTGACTCTATCTTCATCCCTGAGGCAATGGGAAACTTCAAAAATGTGTAACTGTCTGTCTAGCACATGGGTCTCATTGGGCAGCACTTCTCACTGGCTGCAACAGCAGTGGAATGGCTGGTGTCTCCGTCCAAGGGAGAAATAAGACGTCCTTCAAACTCGCGGGCAGTGTAATGGAGCTCCATGCAGCGGGTTGCTAGAACACAAGCTCCCTCACTCGCGATCCCTTACGTGGCAAGTAAGTTCCTGATTGCAGCAGCATCACTGTAGGAGGTGCCGGGTGGCGGGCAAGTGCCCCCTGACAAGCAGGAAGAGAAAATTGTCGGCAGATTCCTCCCTGGGTTACTCACTTCTGCCTCCTGAGCAGGGGCGGAATGGGCGCGGAATTCTCACAGAAATAGAGGACGCCAATTGTATAGCGCTATGGAACCATTCATGGGGGGGGAGGGTGAGAGGGACTCAGAAAATCCCCCTACTTCCCGTATGGCCAGTCAGCTTCTAGTCCTGAGAGCTTCATGGCAGAACATTGACTTACTGCGTCAGGCAGATGGGTGCCACTGGCTACTGTCACTGCCCTAGGGGTAGGGCTCCCTCCCTCCCTGCCTTTTGCCAACTATAGTTGTCCATCTTAGCAGCTGGAGATGGAAGAAAATCAGAAGATGCACAATATGCTGCCAAGTACATGATAAGCAAATGTGCACCTGACGGGGTGGCGTTGATCCATACACACGAGGAAGATCCCAGGGTTGACTCTTGGTCTGTGCTGGTGTCGATGATCTTTGCCAAGGGCCGCAACAGTTGGCCTTTGTTTCCTTGGGCCATGGAAGGGGACAATCAGTCAAGCTTCTCACTCCTGATCACTGCTGGAAGAGTGCATGCACAAGTTGTTGGAGGAGGACAGGATCAGGCTCAGCTTGTGATAGTCAGGACACATTGCAAGCACTCACTGTTCAGACTCGTACACAGGGGCGAACTGGCTCCCCCGAAAAGGCAGCAACCCTTACGGATTTTCACTGAAAAAGGGTGGGGGGGGGGGGGGGGGCGGCGGTGATAATACAAAGCTATGGAACAATTCATGGGGGGGGGGGTCTCCCCGTAATTGGCCAGTTGGTTGACATCGCTCAAGACTGCCTCTGCCTGTGGAACAACACCAGTGACGAGTTGTCATTGTCACCTACAAGAGCATGTCATTAAAGGTCTGGGTGTGGCACACACTTAGTGTATACATTAACTTTTCTTCCTGTGGAATCATGCCTGTCTTGAGTTGTCACCTTTAGCACAGGAAAGATGAGGGGAGAAAACCTCAAAATAAATAAATAAATCCGTGAAGCTACCATGAATAATCTTTCAGAAAAGCAGAAACGTTGATGTTTGCCAAGCCTGTGGGTTTTGGTATCAATTCGTATAAAGGAAGGAATTCTAAGATGCCTGTCAGGAAATGACAGGAAGACGTGGTTAAGACTGGAGACATCCTTCCAGCTACAGATCAGCTGATTGCAAAGCTCATTTGAAAAATTTGAGTAATTCCTTTTACTCCAGCCCAAGTTTTTTTCCAGCTTTTTCCATTTCTCTTCAGCTGTCACTTTTAATGGACGTCTAGATCTCTCGGAGTGCTGACAATATGAGAGGTCAAAAGGTGATGGAACACGTCTGTAGCTCCTGCATTATTGGACACTAATGGCCGCCGTCTCACTAATTAAATCCATCTGTTGGCACAGTGCATTACACTCACTCATGCTCACTTTAACCCGATTTACTCAGACCCTTGGAGTTCCAGTAGAATCCAGGTTAAAAACTGACTTCGAATTTACCGGCTACACGTGGGCTATTGCTAGCACTGCTGCCTCAGATTAAAGAGTTTGGGTTTGAAAAGCTTGCATCTGATGAACTTACTTTGCATATTGCTGTAAGTCTTCCTTCTGTTGGAGGGTCACCAACTCTGGTCGGACATATTCCTGGAGGTGCCATCGCATGACCTCCAACCTTCCCGCCCCCACACTCCTGCCATTGGTCGCCCAACACGTCCGTACTCGCGGCGCCCACGGCCGATTGGACAGCAAACAGACTCTTCATTACCCGATTGGATGATTCTTGACTGTCAGTCAACCAGCCTTTCTTCTCCCACGTCCGATATTTTTAAAACTAACACTTTTGTTTTTTGAAACTCACAATTTTTAATGGCCCTATGCTTTTTCTCCTGGGTTGCTGGCAACGGTGTCCTGGAGAGTAATCTCTAATTCCTGGAGACTCCAGGGCAGTCCTGGAGGGTTGGCAAACTTAGACTGTGTTTGTTGCAAATAATACCACATTCTGCTAACAGTAAGGATGCAAGTGAAATGAGTTTGGCAGTCGCATCCAAGTTCGTAGTGGGCCCAAGTCTGCAGTATAATTTGGCAATCCCTCTGAGAGGCGATGGATTCAGAGGGTGAGGGAAATCTGAGGGTCCATACTGGTAGCAATAGGGGGACACACCCCTGAGGTTGAGGTCAAGGTATTTTTTTTTTTGAGCAGAGGGAGCTTCACTCTGCATCAAGCTAACCCGGGAGAGCTTGATCCTGACATTGCGAAAAAGGTTTCTATTTCCTCGCAGCTCTGCCAAAGGCCAGCACCATCCGCCATTGCTATTAAAACACGGAACCATCCCCCAGGGCAGCGAAACCCCACTCCCACTCTCGGCTCCGTCCAATTTGTCCCTGGATCATCACAGCTATGCTGTAAGCAGCTATGAGCCTGAGTTAGACCCACCTCGAGGTCGAATGCTCAACTATTGGAAAATGCTCTGTCCAGCAGCCCTGCCAAAAAAAGGCAGCCAAACTTTCAAATGGTGGGTTGCTGAAGTCGAGCATCAGTCTCAGTACTGGGCTTAAACTTGAGTCCTCTAAAGGGAGTCCGTGTACTAAATGCCAACTTATTGCTAAATTGTTCTTGCTGTTATTAATTATTTAAAAAAATACCAGCAGATCTCGTGGTACCTGTCTGCTGTTTTATAATGACAGGAGCGTTATACTATGGAACGTATAATGTAGTATTCTGCTGCTCAGGGGCCACTGTGCTTAATCTGAACCGTGCCTTTACCGTCTCATTGTTGTAAACAGGGGAACCTGGAGGTCTATGAGAGTTTAATTGCTATCAGCGAGAGAAGTTTGCAGATTGACGGGTGCTTATAGATTTCTGGCTGCAAGTCAAAATAAAATGCACAAAATGACTGTCTTTCTTTCTCTTTTATGAACTGTGACATCTGAAATGCAATTGATGCAAAATGTTGATCTAGAAACTAAGAGATCACCCGTGGCATTGCTCACGGTGAGTGATTGGATAGGTTGCTTTATAACAGGGCTGTTTATGCCATCTAGGGCACAACATCAGTGAGTGAATAAATCCAGTTCCATTTTTAATTACATTTTATTCTGCAATTTTGCTGGTGCTTTGGAGATTTAATTCTACGCCTATGTTGTTTATTCTGTTTAAACTATACATATAGAATCATAAAATTATACAGCCATTTAACCCATCGTGCCTGTGCCAGCTCATTGAAAAAGCTCTCCAATTACTCCCACTCCCATGCTCTTTCCCCCTAGCTCAGCAAATTTTTCCTTTTATAATACATATCCAGTTCACTTTTGAAAATTACTATTGAATCTGCTTCCACTAGCATTCCACATCATAATACCTCGCATAAAATTCTCCTCATCTCCCCCTGAATTTTTTGCCAATTATCTTAAACCTGTGTCCTCTGGTTACTGACACTCTGCCGGTGGAAACAGTTTCTCCCTATCTACTCTATCAAAACCCCTCATAATTTTGAACACTTCGATTAAACCTTCTAAGGAGAACAATCCCAGATTCTCTAGTCTCTCCACATAACTGAATTCCCTCATCCCTAGTACCATTCTGGTAAATAATCTCTGCACAGTCTCCAAGGCCTTGATATCCTGTCTAAAGTGTGGTGCCCAGAATTGGACACAATACTTTAGCTGAGGTCTAACCAGTGATTGATAAAGGTTTATCATCACTTCCTTGCTTTTGCACTCTATGCTTCTATTTATAAAGATAGTTGTATCTTGCTATGTCTTTGATGTGGTACCTTCCTGGCTGACCTGATTAACTTTATCACACCTCGGCAGATAAACAGTCAGGATGATTTAATTTAGTTGTCTGCAATTGTAAGGTACACATGCATTGTTCTCTATCTATATATGCTTTGGCGATTCTGTATCTCTTTACTTCACCCGACGAAGGAATAGTAAGCTCCGAAAGCTTGTGATTTCAAATAAAACTGTTGGACTATAACCTGGTGTTGTGCGACCTCTCTATTTATAAAGCCAAGGATCCTGTATGCTTTTTAGCAGCTTTATCAACTTGTCCTGCCACCTTCAAAGATTTGTGTATGTGAACCCCCAGGTCTCTTTGTTCTTGCACCCTGTTTAAAATTGTACCATTTAGTTTAGACTGCCTTTCGCCATTTTTCCTTTCAAAATCACTTCACACTTCTCTGCATTAAATTTCATCTGACATGTGTTTGCCCATTTCACCAGTCTGTCTATGGCCTCCTGGTCTGCTACTATCCTTTTCACTGTTTACTACATTTCCAAGCTTTGTTTCATCTGCAAACTTTGAAATTATGCACTCTATACCCAAGTATGTATATATACATACAAATGGAATAGAGAGAGAGAGAGAACATCAGCCAGGGTCCCTGCTCCTGGTCCCTACCCACTGACCCGGGATATGCACACATAGATATATATAAAATTAGTTGTGCTGTTGTTTACAAGGATTCAAGACCAAGTATGGTCTTCAGGTGACGCAGAGTTAGATGTTAGTGGATAATTGGACCAGAGCATGCCGAGGTAATTTAGTTAACATTTTGAAGTCATAGAATCATAGAAAGTTACAGCACGGAAGGAGGCCATTTCGGCCCATTGTGTCCGCGCCGTCCAACAAAGAGCTATCCAGCCTAATCCCACTTCCCAGCTCTCGGTCCGTAGCTCTGCAGGTTAGAGCATCCCAAGTGCACATCCAAGTACTTTTTAAATGTGGTTAGGGTTCCTGCCTCTACCACCCTTTCAGGCAGTGAGTTCCAGACCCCCACAACACTCTGGATGAAGAAATTTCCCCTCAAATCCCCTCTAAACCTTCCCCCAATTACTTTAAATCTCTGCCCCCTGGTTTTTGACCTCTCTGCTAAGGGAAATAGGTCCTTTCTATCCACTTTATCTATGCCCCTAATAATTTTATACACCTCAATAAGGTCTCCCCTCAGCCTCCTCTGTTCCAAGGAAAACAGACCCAGCCTATCCAGTCTTTCCTCATAGCTAAGATTCTCTACTCCCAGCAACATCCTTGTAAATCTCCTCTGTACCCTCTCTAGTGCAATCACATCTTTCCTGTAATGTGGTGACCAGAACTGCACACAGTACTCTAGCTGAGGCCTAACTAGTGTTTTATACAGTTGAAGCATAACCTCCCTGCTCTTGTATTCTATGCCACGGCTAATAAAGGCAAGCATTCTGTATGCCTTCTTAACCACCTTATCTACTTGGCCTGCTACCTTCAGGGATCTGTGGACATGCACTCCAAGGTCCCTTTGTTCCTCTACACTACTCAGTGTCCTACCATTTAATGTGTATTCCCTTTCCTTGTTAGCCCTCCCCAAATGCATTACCTCACACTTCTCCGGATTGAATTCCATTTGCCACTGTTCTGCCCACCTGACCAATTAATTGATATCTTCCTGCAGTCTACAGCTTCCTTCTTCAGTATCAACCTCACAGCCGATTTTAGTATCATCTGCAAACTTCTTAATCATACCCCCTATATTCAAGTCAAGATCATTGATATATACCACAAAAAGCAAGGGACCTAGTGTAATGGAATAAGCCATATTCCAAGAAGTACATCATCCTATGAAAAGATTTTGATATTATTAATACAAGACATACTGAGTTTAAAAGTCTGGAAAGCCTCGGCGATACAGGCTGTAAACACAGTACAGGCTTCTGAGATAAGGTGAAGTGTTAACAAAAGCTATAAAACACCACAAGCTTTGAAATGGGAGATGGTTGTAAACACAAAAACAATGCCCCTATTGAAGCAAACCATTGGCGCTTCCAGAAGGTCTGGAGTTTGGGAGAAACACAATGGAATGACCCAAGTAAAGTGTCAAAATCTAGCACATCGAACAGGTGCACAGAACATTAAAAAAAACAAGTGCCTTTAGAAAAAATGACATCAAGTAAAAGAAATAGTTTTATGTTAAACTTAGAAACAGGAAACACGATTAAATATGCAACCAATTGAGATAGCAAGAAAACAAGTAAACACCCTAAGAGAAGTGTTTATAATTTCAAAATTGTAAAAGATACCTACAGAGAGACTTTGAAGATATAATATCAATAGATGACACCAAGCAATTACATTGTGTTTGTATTGAACTTGGAACACCACAGAGTCATGACGTCTGGCTTACAAGCAGTTAAGTGATATTAAGAATTCAATAGAAAGACTTCCTAAGAATGGCATCAAAAAGATAAATCTGTAATAACCATTTTATGATAGTTTTTGAAACACCTAAAGGTAGAGACAGAATTCTAAGAGTTGGCAGCTGAAATGACAGTAAGAATAGAAAAGAATTCAATAGAGAATCACTAGAGATAATTAGCTTACATCAGCAGGAAACTTCAAAGAAAATACCACTAAAAAAGTTATAAAAATAGAGCTTTTCAGATGGAGAGTCAGAAGTCGCTGGAAGGGCAAGCGTTTCGCAACTTCACAGGTACGCTCTGTAAGTTTTCAACTCTGAGTCTCGGGTAATCAAGGTATTTGATTTTGGTGGATATTCTGGATTAAGAAATAAGTAGAAGTGTGGAAATGTAACGAAGTTAAGATTTGAGAATAAGGATCTCTGATAAGAAATGTAAGCTATTTGTATTTTGAACGGTTAAAGTTGCGATTACCATACCAGCTGTTAACTGAATGTCAGCTCTTAAATGAATCTATATATTTTTAGAATAGTCTCAAGTAGTATTTCTGTATCAATCTCGCGAACTCAATTTCTGTACACTCTTCAATAAGGAGTTGCAGAATTCTGGGGGGTTTTCCGGACCCTCATAATATCCGGAAGGTTACAGTCTAGTTAAACTTGTTTAAAGTGCTAACCGGAGGATGGTAACATCTTCAGGCCATTCCTTTCCTTTAGGGAGAGATAGTCTGAACCTTTAGACCCAATTAAGCGTCTCTAGGATTCGGCTACCGCTAACTTTAGTTGAAGGTGAACGTCTGGGGAATACGCCTGATCTGGGGTAGCCCGAAAAGGGCTAGGACTTGTAATTATCCCTTCACTAGTACTGAGCCCTGCAGAACCCCACTGGAAACAGCCTTCCAGTCACAAAAACACCCATCAACCATTACCCTCTGCTTCCTGTCTCTGAGCCAGTTTTGAATCCAACTTGACACTTTGCCCTGGATCCCATGGGCTTTTAACTTTGTGACCAGTCTGCTATGTGGAACCTTATCAAAAGCCTTGCTAAAATCCATATACACTACATCAAACGCACTACCCTCATCTACCCTCCTTGTTACCTCCTCAAAAAATTCAATCAAGTTTGTCAGACACGACCTTCCCTTAACAAATCCATGCTGACTATTCTTGATTAATCCGTGTCTTTCTAAATGAAGATTTATCCTGTCCTTCAGAATTCTTTCCAATAATTTTCCCACCACCGAGGTTAGGCTGACTGGCCTGTAATTACTCGGTCTATCCTTTTCTCCCTTTTTAATCAAGGGTACCACATTAGCAGTCCTGCAGTCCTCCGGCACCACACCTGAAGCCAGAGAGGATTGAAAAATGATGGTCAGGGCCTCTGCTATTTTCTCTTTTGCTTCGCTGGGATACATTTCATCCGGGCCTGGGGATTTATCCACTTTTAAAGCTGCTAAACCTCTTAATACTTCCTCTCTCACTATGTTTATTTCATCTAATATTTCACACTCCTCCCCCCCGCTAGCAATGTCTGCTTCGCCCCTCTCCTTTGTGAAAACAGACGCAAAGTATTCATTAAGAACCCTACCGACGTCTCCCGCCTCCACACACAGATTACCCTCATGATCTCTAATAGGCCCTACCCTTTCTTTAGTTATCCTCTTACTCTTAATATATTTATAAAACATCTTTGGGTTTTCCTTGATTTTACTTGCCAAGAATTTTTCATGCTCTCTCTTTGCTTTCCTAATATCATTTTTAATTGCACCCCTGCACTTTCTGTACTCTAAAGATTCTGGAGTATTTAGCACTCGGTATCTGTCATACGCCTCCCTTTTTTTCTTTATCCTACCCTGTATGTCTCTAGACATCCAGGGGGCTCTAGATTTGTTCGTCCCACCTTTTTTCTTTAAGGGCACATGTTTGGTCTGAACCCTCCGGATCTCCTCCTTGAATGCCTCCCACTGCTCTGACACTGATTTACCTTCAAGTAGCTGTTTCCAGTCCACTATGGCTAAATCCCCTCTGAGCTTAGCAAAATTTGCTTTTCCCCAATTTAGAATTTTTATTCCTGGTTTATCCTTGTCCTTTTCCATAACTACCTTAAATCTAACAGAATTATGGTCACTAGCACCAAAATGCTCCCCCACTGATATGCCTTCTACCTGCCCAGCTTCATTCCCTAAAACTAAGTCCAGAACCGCCCCCTCCCTTGTTGGGCTTGCTACATACAGTACTGGCTAAAAAAGTTCTCCTGGATGCATTTTAGAAATTCCGCACCTTCTATACCCTTCACACTAATTTTATCCCAGTTAATATTGAGGTAGTTGAAATCCCCTACTATTACTACCCTATAGTTTTTGCACTTCTCAGAAATTTGTCTACATATTTACTCTTCTATCTCCCTCTCACTGTTTGGGGGTCTGTAGTACACTCCCAGCAGTGTGATCGCCCCTTTTTTGTTTTTCAATTCGACCCATATGGCCTCGTTTGATGATCCCTCCAACATATCATCCCTCCTCACAGCTGTAATAGTTTCTTTAATCAATACCGCGAAGCCCCCTCCCTTTTTACATCCCTCTCTTTCCCGTCTGAAAATCTTGCAACCAGGAATGTTGAGCTGCCATACCTGCTCCTCTTTCAGCTACATCTCTGTAATAGCTATAGCATCATAGTTCCAAGTATCTACCTGTGCCCTCAGCTCATTTGCCTTGTTCGCTATACTCCTTGTATTGAAGTGTATACCATTTAGTACAGGCAAACCTCCTTGTTGACTACTATCTAGCCCTTGATTCCTCTGTCCTTCCAATTTACTTTCTGCGTTTTTGTTTTCCAATTCCAGTTTTTCTTCCCTCCCTATTGACTCTATACTTAGGTTCCCATCCCCCTGCCAAGCTAGTTTAAACCCTCCCCAACAGCACCAGCAAACCCTCCCACGAGGATATTGGTCCCGTTCCCGTTGAGGTGCAACCCGTCTGGCTTGTAGAGGTCCTGCCTCCCCCAGAAACGGTTCCAATTCCTCAGGAATCTAAAGCTCTCCCTCCTACACCATCTCTCCAGCCACGCATTCATCTGCTCTATCTTCCTATTTCTGAACTCACTAGCACGTGGCACTGGTAGTAATCCGGAGATTACTACCTTTGAGGTCCTGCTTTTTAACCTCTTTCCTAGCTCCCTAAACTCTGCCTGCAGGACCTCATCCCTCTTCCTACCTCTGGCCGTTCACCCTCCCCCCTCAGAATGCCCTGCAGCCGTTCAGTGACATCCTTGACCCTGGAACCAGGGAGGCAATATACCATCTTGGAGTCACGTCTGCGGCTGCAGAAACGCCTATCTGCTCCCCTAACTATTGAATCCCCTATCACTATTGCTCTCCCTCTCCTCTTCCCCCCTGCCTGTGCAGCTGAGCCTTCCATGGTGCTGTGGACTTGGCTCTGGCTGCACTCCCAAGAGGAACCATCGCCCTCACCAGTACTCAGCACCGAATACTGGTTGGTGAGCAAGATGGGCTCAGGGGACTCCTGCACTACCTGCCTGGTCCTCCTCTTCTGTCCGACGGTCACCCATTCCCTCTCTGCCTGCACACTCTTAAGCTGCAGGGTGACCACCTCCCGAAACATGCTATCCACGTAGCTCTCAGCCTCGCGGATGCACAGCAGTGACTGCAGCCGCCGCTCAAGCTCCGTAACCTGGTGCTCGAGCTGCTGTAGCTGACGACACTTCCCGCACATGTGGTCGTCCAGACCACGGGAGGTGTCCAGGACTTCCCACATGGCACAGGATGTGCATTCCACGGGTGTGAGCTGCCCTGCCATACCTCTAATTAACCTCTAATTTACTAACCGAGCTGGAATAAACTTAAAAACTTTAAGAAAGCCAAGTAAAAACACTTACCAGATACTCACCAATCAGCTCCCTCCCCTTGTGCCAACGTCACTTTTGACTTCTGACATCACTCTTTGAAAATTCTGCCGGTGCTGAGTTGGTACCGCCGCCGCCTCGCCACTCCTCCCAGGTCCGCTCTGCCACCGCTGCTGATGTGGGGCCTACCTGCGCCTCAGGCTCTCTTTATACCACTGCTGCCACCTCGCCGCTCCTCCCAGGTCCGCTCTGCTGCATTCTGTCCTATTTTTTGTGTAAGACTTTGATTTCCTGTTGTATGTAATTAATTCGTATATATACGGCAATTTGGGAAGCAGAAAAGTAGAGTTCATTGCTGTATATGCGGAGGATAAGGAAGATGCCATACTGAGGCGCTATAGTGCCACCACTGGTGAGAGGGTATAATTACAACATGACATATTTACATAGGCAACTACCATTATAAATGTGGGCATAGGAATTTATAATGGAAAGTTGATGGGAAGTGCACACAGACGTAAGGTTTCAAATAAATATATGTATAATTTTTTGAAGCTGAGAATAGCCAGATATTTCGGTTTGTAAGATGTATCAGTTGGAGGCAGAGATCTGGTGTTTAGCTTCTTTACACAGAGTTATGAGCTTGTGGAATTCACTTGCAGTGTTAGTGGTCGAGGCAGAAACTATGGAGGCAATTTTAACCTAATCTGCCCATCGATAAACCGATGGGATCGGGTGCAATGCTGGTTTAACACCCCACCTGATTTTACTCTTGAGAGTGACATTGGGCGGGGTGTAAAACCGGCATTCCACACGATCCTGTGGGTTTTCTGCCTGGTGAGTTAGGTTTAAATGACCACCTATGTCACCATTCAGGATTGGATAGGTGGAGGAAGGGATATGGAAAGAAGGTGTGTAAATGTGATTATTTGCTGGTGGGGAGGGTGAACACTAAGACGGACTGACTGGGCCGAATGGCCTGTTTCCGTGTTGTAGCTTCTATTTATTTCTAGATCCAAGTAAATATAACATAAATACAAGTTAAATTGGGCCTATTTAGATCATTTATACAAAATGTAGATAGACATCTCTACATCTGTTACATTGCTCATACTTACAGATGGGAATACATTAACAGATTCCTTGAAGGACATAGCTTTGCATTTCCCAAGGGAATGTCTGCTAGCAGTCAATAAGACTGTACAGTAAGAGAGCGGTGCTTAGTGGAAGCAGCAGTTTTATAAACAGGAAAAATATTCAAGCTCATTCACATCCGTTGAGATCTAAACATTACAAGCTGTCTGACAGAGGTTTCAAACTGTGAATAGCTGAACCATTCGGAGCAGGGAGATCCCAGTTTGAAGCCTTAGCCTTGTGTTGAATTAGCTGTAGAAGAGGTTGGAGCATTACAATTGGCCTCAGCATCCCTGGGCTCGGGAGGGTAAAGTTCAGCTGGGTGCCTGCTCCAGATCACTATCCAGTGTCTCCCTCCTGCGGTCAAATAACCTGCGTACACTCATTGCCTGTGCTCAGACATAAAGAATGGTCACTTGAAGGAGGTACCAAGGGGCTGTTAGCACCTGGGAGCCTGTACTCCACAGCAGTTAGTTGTTTCAGAGAGGGGGGAGGGGGAAAAAATTGGAGGGGTTGGCAGTAAAGATGGTTTTATGATATAATACAGGTTAGAAAGTAAAAGTTTGATTGGGGAAATAAGCAGACGGAATAGCACATTATGACTGGGGGCTTCAATCCACTGAACAAAAGGAAAAATTGTATAAATCTGTGGTTTCATCTGTGAATTCTGGTAAAATGTTCCTTTTAATCGCTTGTCAAGTGTACTTATCATGAATTGTGAGTGTAATGGAATTATAGAGAGGGCTGGGCCATTGGGAAGCAGCAGCGTCCTGAGTGTAGTTTGTGGATTCTGCCACGATCAGGTGTCGAAAAAGGCAGGCGGGCTGAGGTAGGAATAGAGGTGGACCATGTTCGAGAGGTGGAAGGAGGCAGCCTTTGTGGTGGAGAGGCTCTGGAGTCGGAAACTCTGCTCAAGTTTGAACAGGATGCCAAGGTTGCAAACAGTCTGATTCAGCCTGAGACAGTGGCCAGGGAGGCGGGGGCGGAGGTTGTTGGAGAGGATCCAGAGTTTGTGCTGGGGCCCAAAGACAATGGTTTTGGTCTTCCTAATGTTTAGCTGGAGGAAATCATGGCTCATCCAAGACTGGATGTTGGACCAGCAGTCTGACAGCAGACAAGCAGCACTCTCTGTTCACGATGGCCCAATAGAGAGTTCCACACAAAGTGTCCATTCACGGGCCTTCTCTGACCAGCAATTTTAAAGTATTAAACACAGTAATGCGGATAAGTGTGCAGTTAGCTCCACTTACAAGATTTGGAAATTATGAGGTAATTCAGTAGATTACATGTCCCCTTTTTAGCCCCTGATGTGAAACAATGTGATTTTTTTTTTATTGAGAGGGATGTTTTCACCCACTGTTTAATTGGATATGTGATCCTATTAGCAAATGTTTCCTGGCAGAGAACTCCTGGGAAATAGGAATGTGGTGCCTTACTGAATTACTGTATAAGCAGTAACATAAGTATGGTGACAAGAGAAGCACATTTGTGTTTATTGTATTAGGTTAGAGGCAAATATTACACACACATCTCCAGAGAAGGCTGCTCAATAAATGGGACTGGGTGTAAACCGGTGGCAACACGGTGGCATAGTGGTTAGCACTGTTGCCTCACAGCGCCAGGGACCCGGGTTCGAATCCGGCCTCGGGTGTCTGTGTGGAGTTTGCACATTCTCCCCGTGTCTGCGTGAGTTTCCTCCAGGTGCTCCGGTTTCCTCCCACAGTCCAAAGATGTGCGGGTTAGGTTGATTTGGCTATGATAAATTGACCCTTAGTGTTAGGGGGGATTAAATACGTGGGGTTACGGGGATAGGGTGGGATATGTTAGGGGGGATTAAATACGTGGGGTTACGGGGATAGAGTGGGATATGTGTCGGTGCAGGCTCGATGGGCCGAAATGGCCTCTATCTGTGGGGATTCTGTGAAAGCTGTTCCCCCAGGGCTATCTCCATCCCAACAGCACACTCTTTGTGCCTGCCCATTTCTGATATCTGTGAGAGTTTATTGACATTATCACCTGTTAGAATGGGATCAATGTAATCTTGGTGCTCATCTCCCAGCGCAGTTCATTGGAAATCCTTGTCTTCATATACAAATCATTCCATGACATTGCCTCATCTGACCTCTGACTCTGACATATTGTGCATCCCAGGGCGTCAGCCGTGGTTCTCGCCTCTGAGTCAGAAGGTCGTGGGTTCAAGCCCCACTCCAGGGACTTGAGCATATAATCTAGGCTGGCACTTCAGTGCAGTAAATCGGGAGTTCTGGCCTGCCGGAGATGCCGTCTTTCAGGTGAGGCCTTAAGCTGACTCTGTCAGGTGGACATAAAAGATCCCAGGGCACGACTTGAAAAAGAGTAGGGTAGTACTCCCCGGTGCCCTGGCCAATATTTATCCCTCAACTAACATCACCAAAAACAGATGATCTGGTCATTTTTTGGTCTAAAGTTCTTTCTAACCACAATGCACTACTGCTACACAGTGGCATCTGCTAGATAAGCAGGAGGCCACCCCCACATACGGGCTGCACTCCAGAGCTCTCCCCTGGAATAAATAATTATTAACTGGAATGAAAGCTGTACCCCCATCTGATATTTTGCTTTAAGTAACCTATGTTTGAATTAATACATAGCTTACTCAGAATATTGCATGCATGTCTGGGCAACTTACTTTTCAAATCAGACATGCCTGCAATATTCTAATGCAGTAAACAGTGAGAAGGATAGTAACAGACTTCAGGAGGACCTGGACTGGTGAAATGGGCAGACACAAGGCAGATGAAATTTAACACAGAGAAGCGTGAAGTGATTCATTTTGGTAGGAAGAGTGAGGAGAGACAATCAATGTTCCCTTTAAGCTGCACGGCCGCGCAGCGCTCGGCAGCTCCCGCGCAGCCAGCTCACCGGCTTTTAAATAGGAAAAACCATGCATGCGCGGTATTTTAAATAGGCCACGCAGCCCTTAAAGGGGCCGCGCACCCAAAAAAATTAAAGGCAACTTTGGAGGCAATATGAACTAAATTAATATGCTGTAGATGCTCAGATGCTGAGAGGCTGTTTCCTCTGGCTGGAGAGTCTAGAGCTAGTGGTCTAGAACTAGGGACTTCATAAAAAACTGGTTTGACCTCAGCTGGAGTATTGTGTTCAATTCTGGGCACAACACTTTAGGAAGGATGTCAAGGCCTTACAGAGGGTGCAGAAGAGATTTACAAGAATGGTACCAGGGATGAGGGACTTCAGTTATGTGGAGAGACTGGAGAAGATGGGGTTGTTCTCCTTAGATCAGAGAGGGTTAAGAGGAGCTTTGATAGAGGTGTTCAAAATCATGAATGGTTTTGATAGAGTAAATAAGGAGAAACTGTTTTCAGTGGCAGAAGGGTCAGTAACCAGAGGATGCAGATTTAAGGTTATTGGCAAAAGAACCAGAGGCGACATGAGAAAACATTTTTTTACACAGCGAGTTGTTGTGATCGGGATTACACTGCCTGAAAGGGTGGTGAAAGCAGATTCAATAATAACATTCAAAAGAGAATTGAATAAATACTTGAAGGGAAAAAACATACAGGGCTATGGGGAAAGAACAGGGGAGTGGTATTAATTGGCTAGCTCTACCAAAGAGCCGGTACAGGCACGATGGGCTGAATGACCTCCTTCTGTGCAGTATGATTCTACGATTCTTATCTTATTGCTGTTTGTGGGACCTTGTTGTACGCAAATTGGTTGCTGTGTTTCCCTATATTACAACAGAAACTACACTTCAAAAGTACTTCATTGACTGTGAAGCTCTTTGGGATGTGCTGAGATCATGAACGCTATATCAATGAAAGTTGCAGCATTGCTATATTAATGCAAGTTCTTTCTTTCTTCCTCCTTTGGTGGTCGAGCTTTCACTTGTCTGATTCCTAACCTTTAAAACATCCTCCTAAACCTTTTTGCCTTGCCATTTCCCTTGCCGCCTTTAAAAGCCTCAAAATCTTTTTGAATAAACTTTTGATCAACTCTCCTAATTCTCTCATATGTGAAGCACGTTGGGATGTTTTATGGCATTAAAGGCGCTTTACAAATACGCTGTTGTCCAGAAACAAGCTAAAGGGAATGTGAGTTTGGGCAAACCTCTCTTCACTGCCCAATTATTTTTGGTCAGGGTTATATGCCCCTTTTCTTTCCCCCTCCTCAACGTTTCAAATCCTGAAACTGCCCCGATGTCTTCCAACTCTTTAAATGTGGCTGCACCTTTGTCATTTGGCTGTGAAAACAGCAAGACCGAAATGACAAGTTTACTCAATATTTTTCAGACAGTTGCCGTTTTTATAAGAATAAAAGAAAACTGATTTAAAATAAATTCAATGCAACCTCAATCCACCAAATGTGATACAATTCAAACACAATACGCATAGTTTGTATTACTCATATTACACTTGGCTGATTAATTCAAACGTCGAAGTATAGAATTCATATCCATTTGAAGGATCAGCATATGAACAGAGAACAATGACTGACAGGAAAAGACCCTCTGGTCCACCCAGCCTGTCCCACACAACTGCGTTGCCTTGTGCATCACAATATATACATACCCCGCCCCACCCGGAAGCCATGTAATCTCCTTCGAGAGGTGAAAAACAGATAAAAGGCCAGAAAGCAAACTCTATCTGATTCAGAAAGTTAATCTACTCTGTGTGGGCATGTGGCTCTCACTGTATTGGTCTTCCAACATGATATATGACATCTTTAAAAAAAAACTCTGCCTTGAACCTAACAGTATACCAATTCAAATCGTGTTACCGAATCTGTCACTGAATCTAATAGTGTTATGAATCTAACTGTGTAACTGAACCTGTTCCTGCATCTAAAGGTGTTATTAATGTAACTGTGTTACTGAATCTGTTCCTGACCTGTTTGGACACCATCCACACCTTTGATTGCCGTGATTATCTCTCAGCCGAGGTGTGATAAAGGGCAGTTGGAAAGATTAACTGTAATCATCTGGCAGTGTTCTCTGACTATATATGCTGTGCCTATATGCATCTCTTCACTTCACCTGACGAAGGAGCAGCGCTCCGAAAGCTTGTGATTTCAAATAAAGCTGTTGGACTATAACCTGGTGTTGTGCGACTTCTCACATGCATCTAATAGGTTACTGAATCTGTTGCTGAATCTCACAGTAATAATGAATCTCATTATTACTGAATCTTTCATTAATACTGAATTCTACAGTACAGCATTACTGAAGTTCACCATTACTGAAGTTCACCATTACTAAACCTCACAGTATTACTGAAGCTCACAATATTACTGAAACTCAGTACTATTCTCATCCTTGTTTTCAAATCCCTCCCTGGCCTTGCCATTCCCGATGTCTCTAATCTCCTCCAGCCCCACAATGCTCCGATATATCTGCGCTCCTCTAATTCTGGCCTCTTGAGCATCCCTGATTTTAACCATTTTTACCAATTTTCAACCATTGGCGGCCGTGCCTTCAGCTGGCAAGGCCCTAAGTTCTGGAATTCCCTCCCTAAACCTCTCTGCTTCTAAGACACTCCTTAAAACCTACCTCTTTCACCAAGCTTTTGATGATATGCCCTAATTTCTCCTTCAGTGGCTCAGTGTCAAATTTTGTTTTATAATGCTCCTGTGCAGCGCCTTGGGACTTTTTACGACGTTAAAGGCGCTATATAAATACAAGTCATTTTTATAACTGAATATCTGTATATTGAATCTCACAATATTACTGAATCTCAGTGTATTGAATCTCACAATATTACTGAATCTCAGTGTATTGAATCTCACAATATTACTGAATCTCAGTGTATTGAATCTCACAATATTACTGAATCTCAGTGTATTGAATCTCACAATATTACTGAATCTCAGTGTATTGAATCTCACAATATTACTGAATCTCAGTGTATTGAATCTCACAATATTACTGAATCTCGGTGTATTGAATCTCACAATATTACTGAATCTCACAATATTACTGAATCTCAGTCTATTGAATCTCACAATATTACTGAATCTCAGTGTATTGAATCTCTCAATATTACTGAATCTCAGTGTATTGAATCTCTCAATATTACTGAATCTCAGTGTATTGAATCTCACAATATTACTGAATCTCTATGTATTGAATCTCTCAATATTACTGAATCTCAGTGTATTGAATCTCACAATATTACTGAATCTCAGTATATTGAATCTCACAATATTACTGAATCTCTGTGTATTGAATCTCACAATATTACTGAATCTCACAATATTACTGAATCTCTGTGTATTGAATCTCACAATATTACTGAATCTCTGTGTATTGAATCTCACAATATTACTGAATCTCAATGTATTGAATCTCACAATATTACTGAATCTCTGTGTATTGAATCTCACAATATTACTGAATCTCACAATATTACTGAATCTCAGTCTATTGAATCTCACAATATTACTGAATCTCTGTGTATTGAATCTCTCAATATTACTGAATCCCAGTATATTGAATCTCACAATATTACTGAGTCTTAGTCTATTGAATCTCACAATATTACTGAATCCCAGTACTATATATTGAATCTCACAATATTACTGAATCTCAGTCTATTGAATCTCACAATATTACTGAATCTCACAATATTACTGAATCTCTGTATTGAATCTCACAATATTACTGAATCTCTGTGTATTGAATCTCACAATATTACTGAATCTCTGTATTGAATCTCACAATATTACTGAATCTCAGTCTATTGAATCTCACAATATTACTGAATCTCAGTCTATTGAATCTCACAATATTACTGAATCTCAGTGTATTGAATCTCACAATATTACTGAATCTCAGTGTATTGAATCTCTCAATATTACTGAATCTCTGTATTGAATCTCACAATATTACTGAATCTCTGTGTATTGAATCTCACAATATTACTGAATCTCTGTATTGAATCTCACAATATTACTGAATCTCAGTCTATTGAATCTCACAATATTACTGAATCTCTGTGTATTGAATCTCACAATATTACTGAATCTCAAGTGTATTGAATCTCTCAATATTACTGAATCTCTGTGTATTGAATCTCACAATATTACTGAATCTCTGTGTATTGAATCTCACAATATTACTGAATCTCAGTGTATTGAATCTCACAATATTACTGAGTCTCAGTGCATTGAATCTCACAATATTACTGAATCTCTGTGCATTGAATCTCACAATATTACTGAATCTCTGTGCATTGAATCTCACAATATTACTGAATCTCTGTGTATTGAATCTCTCAATATTACTGAATCCCAGTATATTGAATCTCACAATATTACTGAGTCTTAGTCTATTGAATCTCACAATATTACTGAATCCCAGTATATTGAATCTCACAATATTACTGAGTCTTAGTCTATTGAATCTCACAATATTACTGAATCTCAGTATATTGAATCTCACAATATTACTGAATCTCTGTCTATTGAATCTCACAATATTACTGAATCTCACAATATTACTGAATCTCTGTATTGAATCTCACAATATTACTGAATCTCTGTGTATTGAATCTCACAATATTACTGAATCTCTGTATTGAATCTCACAATATTACTGAATCTCAGTCTATTGAATCTCACAATATTACTGAATCTCAGTCTATTGAATCTCACAATATTACTGAATCTCTGTGTATTGAATCTCACAATATTACTGAATCTCAGTGTATTGAATCTCTCAATATTACTGAATCTCTGTGTATTGAATCTCACAATATTACTGAATCTCTGTGTATTGAATCTCACAATATTACTGAATCTCTGTATTGAATCTCACAATATTACTGAATCTCTGTGTATTGAATCTCACAATATTACTGAATCTCTGTATTGAATCTCACAATATTACTGAATCTCTGTGTATTGAATCTCACAATATTACTGAATCTCAGTCTATTGAATCTCACAATATTACTGAATCTCTGTGTATTGAATCTCACAATATTACTGAATCTCAGTCTATTGAATCTCTCAATATTACTGAATCTCTGTGTATTGAATCTCACAATATTACTGAATCTCTGTGTATTGAATCTCACAATATTACTGAATCCCAGTCTATTGAATCTCACAATATTACTGAATCTCTGTGTATTGAATCTCACAATATTACTGAATCTCAAGTGTATTGAATCTCTCAATATTACTGAATCTCTGTGTATTGAATCTCACAATATTACTGAATCTCTGTGTATTGAATCTCACAATATTACTGAATCTCAGTGTATTGAATCTCACAATATTACTGAGTCTCAGTGCATTGAATCTCACAATATTACTGAATCTCTGTGCATTGAATCTCACAATATTACTGAATCTCAGTGTATTGAATCTCACAATATTACTGAATCTCTGTGTATTGAATCTCACAATATTACTGAATCTCTGTGTATTGAATCTCACAATATTTTGAATCTCAGTGTATTGAATCTCTCAATATTACTGAATCTCTGTGTATTGAATCTCACAATATTACTGAATCTCTGTGTATTGAATCTCACAATATTTTGAATCACAGTGTATTGAATCTCTCAATATTACTGAATCTCTGTGGATTGAATCTCTCAATATTACTGAATCCCAGTATATTGAATCTCACAATATTACTGAGTCTTAGTCTATTGAATCTCACAATATTACTGAATCCCAGTAATATATATTGAATCTCACAATATTACTGAATCTCAGTGTATTGAATCTCACAATATTACTGAATCTCTGTGTATTGAATCTCACAATATTACTGAATCTCTGTGTATTGAATCTCACAATATTTTGAATCTCAGTGTATTGAATCTCTCAATATTACTGAATCTCTGTGTATTGAATCTCACAATATTACTGAATCTCTGTGTATTGAATCTCACAATATTTTGAATCTCAGTGTATTGAATCTCTCAATATTACTGAATCTCTGTGTATTGAATCTCTCAATATTACTGAATCCCAGTATATTGAATCTCACAATATTACTGAGTCTTAGTCTATTGAATCTCACAATATTACTGAATCCCAGTAATATATATTGAATCTCACAATATTACTGAATCTCAGTATATTGAATCTCACAATATTACTGAATCTCTGTCTATTGAATCTCACAATATTACTGAATCTCACAATATTACTGAATCTCTGTATTGAATCTCACAATATTACTGAATCTCTGTGTATTGAATCTCACAATATTACTGAATCTCTGTATTGAATCTCACAATATTACTGAATCTCAGTCTATTGAATCTCACAATATTACTGAATCTCTGTGTATTGAATCTCACAATATTACTGAATCTCAGTGTATTGAATCTCTCAATATTACTGAATCTCTGTGTATTGAATCTCACAATATTACTGAATCTCTGTGTATTGAATCTCACAATATTACTGAATCTCTGTATTGAATCTCACAATATTACTGAATCTCTGTGTATTGAATCTCACAATATTACTGAATCTCTGTATTGAATCTCACAATATTACTGAATCTCTGTGTATTGAATCTCACAATATTACTGAATCTCAGTCTATTGAATCTCACAATATTACTGAATCTCTGTGTATTGAATCTCACAATATTACTGAATCTCAGTCTATTGAATCTCTCAATATTACTGAATCTCTGTGTATTGAATCTCACAATATTACTGAATCTCTGTGTATTGAATCTCACAATATTACTGAATCCCAGTACTATATATTGAATCTCACAATATTACTGAATCTCTGTATTGAATCTCACAATATTACTGAATCTCTGTGTATTGAATCTCACAATATTACTGAATCTCTGTATTGAATCTCACAATATTACTGAATCTCTGTGTATTGAATCTCACAATATTACTGAATCTCAGTCTATTGAATCTCACAATATTACTGAATCTCTGTGTATTGAATCTCACAATATTACTGAATCTCAGTCTATTGAATCTCTCAATATTACTGAATCTCTGTGTATTGAATCTCACAATATTACTGAATCTCTGTGTATTGAATCTCACAATATTACTGAATCCCAGTACTATATATTGAATCTCACAATATTACTGAATCTCAGTATATTGAATCTCACAATATTACTGAATCTCTGTCTATTGAATCTCACAATATTACTGAATCTCACAATATTACTGAATCTCTGTATTGAATCTCACAATATTACTGAATCTCTGTCTATTGAATCTCACAATATTACTGAATCTCTGTATTGAATCTCACAATATTACTGAATCTCAGTCTATTGAATCTCACAATATTACTGAATCTCAGTCTATTGAATCTCACAATATTACTGAATCTCTGTGTATTGAATCTCACAATATTACTGAATCTCAGTGTATTGAATCTCTCAATATTACTGAATCTCTGTGTATTGAATCTCACAATATTACTGAATCTCTGTGTATTGAATCTCACAATATTACTGAATCTCTGTGTTGAATCTCACAATATTACTGAATCTCTGTGTATTGAATCTCACAATATTACTGAATCTCTGTATTGAATCTCACAATATTACTGAATCTCTGTGTATTGAATCTCACAATATTACTGAATCTCTGTGTATTGAATCTCACAATATTACTGAATCTCAGTCTATTGAATCTCACAATATTACTGAATCTCTGTGTATTGAATCTCACAATATTACTGAATCTCAGTCTATTGAATCTCTCAATATTACTGAATCTCTGTGTATTGAATCTCACAATATTACTGAATCTCAGTGTATTGAATCTCACAATATTACTGAATCCCAGTACTATATATTGAATCTCACAATATTACTGAATCTCAGTCTATTGAATCTCACAATATTACTGAATCTCAGTATATTGAATCTCACAATATTACTGAATCTCTGTCTATTGAATCTCACAATATTACTGAATCTCACAATATTACTGAATCTCTGTATTGAATCTCACAATATTACTGAATCTCTGTGTATTGAATCTCACAATATTACTGAATCTCTGTGTATTGAATCTCACAATATTACTGAATCTCTGTGTATTGAATCTCACAATATTACTGAATCTCACAATATTACTGAATCTCTGTATTGAATCTCACAATATTACTGAATCTCTGTGTATTGAATCTCACAATATTACTGAATCTCAGTGTATTGAATCTCACAATATTACTGAATCCCAGTACTATATATTGAATCTCACAATATTACTGAATCTCAGTCTATTGAATCTCACAATATTACTGAATCTCAGTATATTGAATCTCACAATATTACTGAATCTCTGTCTATTGAATCTCACAATATTACTGAATCTCACAATATTACTGAATCTCTGTATTGAATCTCACAATATTACTGAATCTCTGTATTGAATCTCACAATATTACTGAATCTCAGTCTATTGAATCTCACAATATTACTGAATCTCAGTCTATTGAATCTCACAATATTACTGAATCTCTGTGTATTGAATCTCACAATATTACTGAATCTCAGTGTATTGAATCTCTCAATATTACTGAATCTCTGTGTATTGAATCTCACAATATTACTGAATCTCTGTGTATTGAATCTCACAATATTACTGAATCTCTGTATTGAATCTCACAATATTACTGAATCTCTGTGTATTGAATCTCACAATATTACTGAATCTCTGTATTGAATCTCACAATATTACTGAATCTCTGTGTATTGAATCTCACAATATTACTGAATCTCAGTCTATTGAATCTCACAATATTACTGAATCTCTGTGTATTGAATCTCACAATATTACTGAATCTCAGTCTATTGAATCTCTCAATATTACTGAATCTCTGTGTATTGAATCTCACAATATTACTGAATCTCTGTGTATTGAATCTCACAATATTACTGAATCCCAGTACTATATATTGAATCTCACAATATTACTGAATCTCAGTCTATTGAATCTCACAATATTACTGAATCTCACAATATTACTGAATCTCTGTATTGAATCTCACAATATTACTGAATCTCTGTGTATTGAATCTCACAATATTACTGAATCTCTGTATTGAATCTCACAATATTACTGAATCTCAGTCTATTGAATCTCACAATATTACTGAATCTCAGTCTATTGAATCTCACAATATTACTGAATCTCTGTGTATTGAATCTCACAATATTACTGAATCTCAGTGTATTGAATCTCTCAATATTACTGAATCTCTGTGTATTGAATCTCACAATATTACTGAATCTCTGTGTATTGAATCTCACAATATTACTGAATCTCTGTATTGAATCTCACAATATTACTGAATCTCTGTGTATTGAATCTCACAATATTACTGAATCTCTGTGTATTGAATCTCATAATCTACTGAATCTCTGTATTGAATCTCACAATATTACTGAATCTCTGTGTATTGAATCTCACAGTATTTCTGAATCTCAATCCATTGAATCTCAGTATCTCACAATCTCGCTCACTGCTGCCCCAGCTCCCCATTCCGCGGCTCTCACTGTTCAGGAGGCAATGCCTGTGCTGAAGGTGCGGCGGAGCCCGGACCTCCCCGCGTGTGATCACCTTGTGACAGTGCAGCTCACGGACGCAGGTAGTGGGCAGCGCCTTTAGCGAGGTAGGGGCGGGCGAAGGAGCGGCTTTAGGAGGCAGAAATCCGGCGTGCGGGCAAAGGTGTGCGGTGAGGGGGAGCCGAGCTCCCCGGCGCTGTGTGTAGAGGGGCGGAGACCTGGGCGCTGTGTCGACTCCCCCCACCTCCGCCCAGGGGCTGGCACTTCACTGTGTGTCGGAGGAGGGGAGTGGGAGTGGGAGTGCAGGCCAGCCATGTGTGTTAGCACTGGGCTCCTCCAGGCACCCTCCGCTCAGCGGCACGGTTCCAGGTACTGAGAGCGGAGCGTGGGACTCGCACACAAAGCAAGCCCTGCACAGCCTGCGAGTTACAGGGAGGGAAAGAGAGCAAGAGAAGGACACTGCATAGAGTAAACCTCATTGCACAGAGAGACACTCGGTGTACAGGGAGAGAGATAAAGAATCAGTGTACAGGGACACGCACACACTACAGAGCTGGATTAGATGTACAGAGACACTGTGCAGACAGACAACACAGACTGGGTGTATAGGAGAGAGAGAGAGACACTACAGATAGGGACTCTGTGCAGAGAGACACACAGACTGGGTGTATAGGGGAGGGAGAGAGAGACATTGCACAGAGCCAAGGTGTACAGGAAGAGAGAGAGACTATATGCACAGAGAGGGACGAGGAACACTGTGCAGGGGGAGACACAGAACCCAGTGACACCCCAGCACTACCCCGCTCAGCTGAGGTGTCTGAGGGACGAAGACAATGCCAGGGTAAGTAAGAGTCACTCGCTGTGTGTGCACTGTATGGTTTATTGATTTGTTTGAATGTCTCCACTTCAGTAATCTGATCGGGCTTTTTTGCTTTGGCTGCCAAGTGTTGCTAAAGAAACCTTTCCCGGCTCTTTTGTTTCTGTTGCCAGTGAATGTCATTGCTTGGAGCATTTGCTACTCGCCACGTTGCTCGTAGTGAAAGCAGAAGAAAAGGCAGAGAGCGTGTGTGAGTGTGAGAAGGGAGTATGTGTCGGCTGAATCTTAATTTTTAGTCTATTTCAGTTCAAAGCGTGCCTCCCTCCATCTGTCACATACTAATCTTTGTGTGCAGATCCCTGTGCATTCACCAGCTCGATTTCAGTGGAGCATTCGCTGCTTTTCAATACTGGTGCTCATTTAGTTTGGTAGCAGAATTTTGGAGCCACGGATGGACTGCAATGCTGCCACTTGAACAAGGGAGTCCGATTTAGGAGGTAAATGTGGGAAGCCGGGTGTCGAACGCTGCTCCCCTGGGATCTGAACTATACAAGCGCCGTGTGAATGTGGCCATCGCTGATCTGCAAAGGTCCCAGGTTCAATTCCTGCTTTCGGGTGTGTTAGCTGTTCTTGGCACTGTTATGTTTCGCCTCAGTGCCACTGGCCCAAAGTGAAGGGAGGGGAGGGAGGGGGGGGTAAATAATTCAAATGTTCTCAATCGCTGTCCAGTCTCCCTTGCTCAAATGGCCTCAGCCGGTGATGCCCCACGCAGTACAATAGTCTGCTGTGTCTTTGGGGGGGGGGGAGTGTCGGTTCAACATGAAGACTGGGAACCTGGATGAGGGGCTGGAGAGTGCTAACCATTGATAAGAGACAATGCATTCAGGAGGGGAGAAGACGAGGAAATTGGGTAGAAGGAATCTGTAGCTTCTATCTTCTGAAGTATGCTGCTCAGTCGTGGTATGTAATCTCTATACTGCACACCAGTATGTGCTGCTCTTTAACCAGGCTAGGTCAATTTAAAAATATCAAAACTGATTTTGATAGATTTTTTGTTAGGCAAGAGTATTAAGGGATATGGAACCAAGGCGGTAAATGGAGTTGTCGTCTTTCATATGGCAGTAGCAGAAAACAAATTAAATATCAATATCTAAGCCAGATATCCAGGCCAAAGCTTCCTGTGTAACAGCGTGGATAGGCTGCCTGTGAATTTCCTCTGAGGGCAGTGCTCAGTGATGTGCTCCAGGGTCTGATTAGGAGCTCCACAATCAAATGATGGGGATGCTTTAATCTTCCATCTATGGAGAAGGTGGCGGCATCTACCATGACCGGTTCTGAGGCAGTTGCTGGTTATTTACGAGGAAGGTTTGATCCCTCAGGTTGTACTGTGGGGTCCTCTATAAGGAATCCAATCCGTATGTCGCAGTTCTTCCAAGCACTTCACCATCGGTCATCAAGGCTGAGGGGAGATCGCAGATGAGCTTTGGCGATGGTCCAAAATGGCCGCCTAGATTTGAGACGGGTTGGTGGTAGGTTGGTCAAGTCTGCCTGGAACGGCATGCCTTTGCTGGTGTAGCGGTTGTATTCTCTGGAAACTGCATATTCGCGGCGTAGGTGGTGCGATGTTTGCAAGCACAGGCAGCCAAGGTGTTGGTGTCGATAAAAGCGTCCTGGTGATAATTCTATTAATAGAGTTCAGCTGGACATCAACGGATTTGCCATACAGACTTGATAGCCATGCCGGAGAGCAGTACTCCGCTGTAGAGTACACCAGGGCGAGTGCTGCCGTATGGAGGGTTTGAGCGTCTGCTCCCCATGTGGATCCGGCGAGTTTCTGGATCAGGTTGACCCTACTCTTTAGTTTCTTCCCAAGGTTCTGGAGCTGCTGTCTATGTGACAGGGTGCGAACGGGCATGACTCCTAAATAGTTTTTTTTTGGCATGGTTTACCTCTGCGCCGCAAAAGGAGACTTTCAGAGCTCAGTTTGCTTGATGGGCGTTGAGGTGTAACGTCGAAGTGATGGTCTTTTGCGGGTTTGGTCGGGGTCTCCTCGGTGGCGGACCGATTCTTGTTTTGCGTGGCCAAGGCAATGTCATCAGCGTGTACAAACATGCGGGACTCTGGTAAATGGAGTTAAGATACAGATCAGCCATGATCTAATTGAATGGCGGAACAGGCTCGAGGGGCTGAATGGCCTCTTCCTGATCCTATGTTCTTAAATTAAATAATATTTCATTAAACCAATCCAATTAAAGACTCTGCACAGATGGTTACAATATGCAAGTCTGTCTGGTGGGAGATGCTCAACAATTTCTTGATTGTACATTCTCCAGAACCTCATCCAGGATGCCATTCCTCATGTTGGGCCAACCCTTTTGAAAGACAGCGAGTGTCAGCAGACTATTTTACTGCGTAGGGCATCACCGGCTGAAGCCATTTGAAGCAAATCCAATCAAGTGGGTTTGTTAGTTAATTGGTAAATGTTTTCACCTTTTGATCCAGCCACTTTTTTAAGTCACAGAAAGTTTTGCTACTTGAATCAATGGGGCCACCTGGTACTTAGGCCACAAACACCATTTGGACATTAAGTCAGAGAGGCAAACAATTCAGTCTCTGTTACAGATTCAGACTTGTGCACTTTCCAGTAAGGGTTTGTAATCTTGCCACTGAATACTGGATTTTGGATACTCTGCTGAATAATAATCTGTGGTCTATTGGCCTCAGATGAACTGCTGTAAAATGATCTACAACTATGTACCGTGCATCAAGCATTCTGCTGATGATTTTCAAATGGCAGATGTTGTCTTGGGGTATCAATGAGCCCTTTGTCATTTAGGGTGAAGATCAGAAGATGGACATTGTTTCTGATCATGGGTCGTAGTGTTATCGGCTTAAATAGTTCAAACTATTCAATACTAATTCCAGTTCCTGTAATTTTAATACAATACTAATTCCAGTTCTTCTTTAGTTCTACAATCACGGTTTGTGAGTTCAAGTTCACAAATGACTTTTTTTTGTTAATCATACGTAATTTAAAACTCGTACAGGGAAAAATTATTCAACTCATTTAAATACCATGTCGGTAGTTGATGGATGTATGTGTGTGTTTATATACCACTTTTGAAAATTGCGTTTAAACCATCTGTTTTGAAGTCCCATAACTTCCCAGAATTGGACAGCTTTTTTATTCCAGTGTAATTACAATCCATTGCTGGAAAATATAAACGGTGGTCAGTGAAAATTGCTGTCAGCTGATTCATTGAAATGACTTAGACACAATGCCGAGTAATCTTGAATTATTGCCATAGCACAATTTTTATTTTTATTTCCGACCCCTCTAGTTTCCTCTCCTCCGCGACTGAAGGCACTTACTGATGCTGTTTCATGGATGCTGGATCCCCTCAGGAACCCAACTAAATGGCCATTCTAGACCATAAGTATTCACAGGCTGTTTGACCACAGAGCATCACAGCTGAGCTCCACCAGCTGGACTCGCTGGCTGTTGATCAGGAGCAGGAACCTGGGCTGATTCGAACCTCCACTCGAAGGCTTGAGGCCAGTTGTAGCTCACCTGCTGCTGTCCTGGCTGATATTGGGTTAAACCTGGGGATCTTCCTGGTGTGTGTGTGTGTATGGATCCGCAGCGCATTAAACTAACTGATCCGTCAGGTAACGGTTTGCCGTTCTGATGAGGAGACAAGAGTATCATTTTATTCAACTTGGGAGTGACGCTGTGGCACCTTCACTACTGAAAATGCCATTGCATTGCGCGCAGAGTCTGTGTAACTCCTGAATAAACCATGGCCAAAAGCTCTCCTAACTTTACGGTGATGGCGCTACCCCTTTAAAAACAACAGCTCTTTGGAAATGGCCAGTTTCCTAACCCAATCCTGTGGTAACACTTACCCCTGAAATCAGCAACCTTTTCCCAAAAGTTGTTTTAAAAAAAAAAAAGAAATTGCGGAATGTAATATAAATAATGCAATGATCTGCATCAGGCACAAACCCAAAACATGTGTTCAAAGGCATTAATTGTTTCAATGTCTGTCCTCATTAAAGGACAAAAATGAGAAGTCGCACAACACCAGGTTATAGTCCAACAGATTTATTTAAAATTACAAGCTTTCGGAGCTATCCTGCCCCTTCTTCAGGTAAAGTTACACTGAGTGAATCTACAAAAGTTCACAGAATATAAACACAGATACTACAGAGATACAATCTTTCCTTACATCAAAGACACACCAAGAGCACAGCTCCACATCATGACCCTCATTAAAGGACAAATCTGCAGGGCTATGGGAAAAGAGCGGGGGAGTGGGTCTAATTGAACTGCTCTTTCAAAGAGCTGACACAGGCACGATGGGCTGAATGGCCTCCTTCTGTGCTGTAAGACTCATAAAATCTTTGTCAAATGCAACACTTTCTAAATTAGTTTCGATTTAAATCACACCGTGGTATTCCCCTTTTTTAAAAAAAATAGATTGCATTATTCTGAACTAGTTAAACTGCTTCGCAGTGACTATCAGGATAATGGTTATTTCCCGTAAAATTTGAAGAAGTGGGTATTCATCGAGGAACTCAATTTAAATTTACTTGTAATGAAATGAGGTAGCAGTGCTTTCGCACACATGATATCTCATCGCAGTCACAGAGAAGACTATCAACATTTTGTTTGTCCAAAACGCAAATTAAAGGTTGATACGATCTCTGCTGTGAGATTCTCTCAACCTGCCAATATACCCACTTGCACGTACCACACTACAGTCATGCAGATTGTCCCCTGTGCGATTACTTTCTTTTTTACTGCAGATCTTGCTAGTGATCAGGGCTTAGGGCTCTGTTTTTTAGTCATTGTGTTGAAAAAAAGAAAGAAGTTGCATTTCTATAGCGCCTTTCATGACTTTACGATGCCCCAAATTGCCTCTCAGCCAATGAAGTACTTTTGAAGTGTAGTCAACGATAGGAAACGCGGCAGCCAATTTGCGCACAGCAAGGTCCCACAAACAGCAATGTGATAATGACCAGATGATGTGTTTTAGTGATGTTGGTTGAGGGATAAATATTGGCCAGGACACCACTTTTGAATCATGCCGTGGGATCTTTTACGTCCACTTGAGAGGGCAGACGGGGCCTTGGTTTAACGTCTCATCTAAAAGATGGCATCTTTGACAGTGCAGCACTCCCTCAGCACTGCACTGGAGTGTCGGCCTAGATTATGTGTTCCAAGTCTTCAGAGTGGCACTTGAACCCACGACCTTCCGACTCTGTGAGGCGAGAGTGCTACCAACCGAGCCAAAGCTGACACCAGGGAAGCAGTTTTTGTTGGTTTCTTGTATTTCAAGCCATCGCCATCACTTTAAAGTAACATTTTTAAATAGCTGCTATTATTGATTGGCAGGAAAGTAGGGTGAATGCTGCAAATCTAAAATCCAAATTGGAAATGCTCCAGCAAGCTGAAAGAGAACAGATAGTCTAAGAATTTGGATGTGACATTTCATCCATATGTTAATGTTGCCAACACACCAGTGTCTGTTTTAGAAATCAGTGTCACCTTGTGCCAAAAATAACCTCTGGTATAGTCACACTGACTCCACCTCCAATCCCTCCCCTCCCCTGTGCTAGATATACACATGACGTCGCATTACTGCCCAAGCAGTTTATACCACATAGATTCACATCTCGAGGCTCTTGCTGTCAGGCCATGAGTACACATTTGTACACTCCTACGTGACGGATATAGTGCTTGTTGAAATAAATGACTTGCTGAGCAAATATATTGGTGCACTTAATGTGCAGTACAGTATTGATACAGGCTGTATCCATTGCGGCAAGGTCCTATCGAAACAACAGCAATGGAAAACTGTTACTGCCAGGGGAACCCGAGGGGATTAGGCTCGCAGTGAGATTACCGAATTCTTGTTTCTGCAGAAATTTAAGATGTGCTGTTGCAACACGTCCACCAGTGAGTTATGTGGAGGTTATGGATGCCGAGTCTGTCCCAGCTGAGTTAGTCTTTACTCTGGGGAAACTATTCCAATTAGTGGTGTTTTTATTTACATTATGCAAATAGTGTCGGCAAAACCTGCCAGTTCTCCCAAAAGCAGATGATGATTTTGCAAAGCGAGTTTCTTTCACTGTTGACAGTCTGGTCTTGAGCTCCCTCAGACGTGCCTGTGGAAAGTGCCAAGTGTTAACTGGGCACTTGCTTAATAAGTGATGGAGTCAAGGGACTGTGCAATTAACAGAGGGGAGAATGCTATCCAACCAGCCCCATAACACTCCTCCAGTTTACTTTGCTCCTCCTATAGTTCAAAGTCTATAATGCTGCACACCAAAGCTTTGTAATTCTGGATGTAAACCTAGGTTTAAAGGACTTCCTGCATGGAACCGGTGTATGGCCAAGTCTGAACTTATGCATTATCATGTGACTTTACAAAGTCATTTAGAAAAGTCCTGTACCGGTTACTGTGAGCCTGTGGGGCCAACTTAAAGATCCCTCACGGTGAAATGTGAAGAGTACTCTGCTAACTTCACAGACCCTGGGGCGGAGGGCAGGTAAATCCTCCTGTTGGTTTTACACTCATGCTGTTTTTACAGGAGGAATTTCACCCTCCTGGTACTAATTTAAAAAACGCAATCAGAATAACATTTATAATTGTGGCAAAAATCTACCAAACTTTTTTTGTTCATTCCACGAATGCTGCGATGAAGGAAGCTGATGACAATTTGGCGGCGGTGGTGGAATCTTGTGTGAATGATTCTGTGACTGACTAACTTGCTCCAATATGTACTGACGTATTGTCCTCTCCCCTCCTTTCCTGAAGACACGGACTCTTGCTGTGGTATAGTTCGTTGAGTGATGACTGCTTTCTGAAACCTCATCCAAGTGGTCACTCTTCATTTGTTTCCCCAGATAGTGAAGAGTGCCACCAGACGACTCAACCATGTGGGGCATCACAGTTGAGCTTGATCCAGTCCCTGATGTGTCAGCTTGGTTCGGGTGGTAACACGGTTGCCTCTGAGCCAGAAGATGGCAGCTTCAAGCTCCCATTCTGGGACTAAGCACATAATCTAGGCTGACACCTCAGTCCAGTACTGAGACAGTGATGCAGTGTCGGAGGTGCCGTCTTTCAGATGAAATGTTAAGTCAAGGCCCCGGCTCCCTGTTCAGTTGCACGTAAATGGCACTTTTTGATGAAGAGCAGGGAGATCTCCCGATATCCTGGCCAACATCTCTCAACCATCACTACCAAAAGCTGATTAACTGAACATTCATCTCATTTGCGCTTTGTGGGACCTTGCTGTGCACAAATTGCCTTTTCCTACAAAATAACAGTCACTGCACTTCAAAAGTAATTCGATGGCTGTGAGATGCTTTAGGACATCCTCAGCGCATGCAAGTACTGGTTCATTCTTTTCCTTCCATGGCACCTCCTCCCTCCCTTCCCTCCCTCCTTTCTTCTCATACAAGCACTTTCCAGCAGAGGTTATTTGTGCCACCAATATGGTCCCATCTGAGATCAGCTAATTCAGCACTGATCAGGAATCAAGCCTGTAATCTTCCTGGTCTGTTAAGCTCAGTTTCATGCTGGACACTGCAATCCCCACTGAGTAACTGGAAACGACATTCTCCCAGTCAACTGGCTGCTGACTGTCCCTCACCAAACTGGCAGTAATTACGTGGAAATTGATACTTATTGTGAACGACATCGTGCATCAATATTATGAAGACACTGACCTTCAGAATCTACTGTAACAGTCACTGTAGGCAAGACAAAGGATCCCAAGCTTAATTAAGAGCTCTTATGAACGGTTTTATGTCTATAATATATTTAAAAATCTTTTGCCTGTCTACAATACCTTACTTACTGATCGTTTTGTCACACTTTAGTATCAACTTTTCTTATTATGAATTCCACATTTGTTATGGAAACTGCCTATGTAAACTCGTCACGCTGTAATTACACCTTCCCACCAGTAGTGGTGCTGTAACTCCTCAGCTTTGCACCTCCTTGCTCCTCGGCCTGTACTGCAGAGAAACTCTTTTGCTCCAAACAACTCTGCTTCCCAAACTGTCGTAACTTTTGCTATTTAAACATAAAATTGAAGAGAGAATATATGACTGATAAAACCAGAAAATGCTCGAGACACTCAGCAGTCAGACAGCGCCTGTGGTGGGAGAAAGGTCAGGTTGACATTTCAGGCCGCTGACTTTTTGACATACTTTAAATTGGGTCGGAATTACCTCTGCCCGCCCTGGTGCAATTAATCCCCTCCTTGAATTCTCTGCTCACCTGAAAACTACATTCGGTCGTGACTCCGTGTGTGCATCACCAAGGAAGGTCAACTTTTAAAAAAAAACTCTGGAGAGATTTGCAGTCTGCAACCTAATCCTGGTTCCAGCTCATCATTGTGACTAATATGAAGCAACTCTGTCTTGTTATGCTCTGATCGTTGCCCCTTTAAATAAGAGTTAAAGAAGTCACTCTCGCAACCTCACCTTATATTTACACATGTTATGAAGTTTGTCATTATTGTCTTCCTAGTAACAGAACCGTGAGGGAGCCAAGCACACCAATTTAAATATATGAAAAGTTTGTGATTGGTTCAGTTATGAATTTAATGGTCATTTTTTTTTTTGAATGAGGCTGGAGGTTATAAACTTCTAACCAACCTTGGCAACAAGTCAAGGGGTATAAAAAGGAATGAATTGAGAACCGTCCTTTGAGTAGGGCTAAATCAAACAGATTGAAATCTGCGCTGACAGGCAGTTAGATTTAGCTAACTCCTGCAGACCGTAAAGGAGATAAGAAGAGGGAGTTGTGTATATCTTGGCTGTTTACCAAGGGTAGTTTAGTGTTTAGATTGTGTCCTTTAGTTTTTCCTCTTTAGAAGGTAGATAATTTCACTATAAATTGATATGTTGCATTGTTACATACTTGCTTATTACTTAAGAAATTTGCTTAATAGTTTGAAAGTAGAAAATGAACGGATGATGTTTTATCACTTATTGCGAACGATCCTATGGAGGCCTAAGAGTAATTCCAGTTGTTTAAAAATAATTTACAGATGAGGGTTTCCTCTTCATTCCAGGTGTTTTACTGAATGTTTACCTGAATAGTAAGACTAGTCAAGGTGTTCTCAAAAGCATGGGGTGTTGGGACTCACCTATGAGAGTGATACATGAGCTGAAAAAAATATATAGTAAAGGACAGAAGAGGCCTCAAAAATATTAGTTGTATCAGCTTGGCTCACATGGGGGCAGGACTCTCCACTCTAGGTCAGAGAGTTGTGAGTTTGAGCCCTATTTCAGGGTTTGAGCTCATTAATCTAGGCTGTCACTTCTGAAAGAGTGCTGCACTGTCGCTGGTTGCATCCTTTGATTGAGATGTTAAATTTGAGGTGGACACTGAAGATCCCAGGGCACTATTCAAAGCAAAGCAGGGAGTTCTGCTAGGGGCCTGGCCAATATTCCTCCCTCGACCATGACTACGAATATAACAGATTAACTGGTACTTCATCCATTGCTGTTAGTGGGATACTACTGATGCAGAGCTTCTGTTACAATTGCCGAAGAAACAGCAGTCACTGCACGTCAAAAAGTGATTCAGTGTCATTGAGATGTTTTGATGTGATAAGATGCTATATAAATGCTAATATTATTTGTAGCAATGAGTTGAATTACTACCTTGCAATCACTCAGATAGTATTCCATTTATTCTCTCTCGAGTCTCTCTTTTCTTTCCCTCTTGCAACATTCATTTTTAAAATGGCAAATTAAAAAAATAATTAACTGAAGATTAGTGCTCTTAATTCCCTCTACTTTCTTGAATGTGGCCAGAATTTTGCCGATTGTGACTGCGTCTTCCCTATCCACCTCTGTCATGACCCCTAGTACACTGACCGGTGTGTTATGGACTGTCTCATTTGTCGCTCAGAGAATGGAGGGAGTTGAATACCAGCTGGTCTTGAAGCAGTAACAGAATAATACTGCAGGGAAAAAAAAACAGATGCAGCTTCAGACTGTTCTTTGGTTCTATGTTCCAACATTGAGCAGTAGGAATGTGCAGAGAGATCAGTTTAGCAGATGTTGTGCAGAGGAAAAGAGTGTTGGGTTTGGAAGATGAAACAGTCTTTTAGTACTCAGAATCATAGAATCATGCAGCACAGAAGGAGGCCATTCGGCCCATCATGTCTATGCCGGCTCTTTGAAAGAGCAATCCAGTTAGTCCCACTCCCCTGTTCTTTCCCCATAGCCCTGCAAATTTCTCCTTTTCAACATAGAAGAGCACACTGCGACTGTTCAGCTCTGGTATTTATGAAGTTGGAGCCTAATCTCACTGGGAGTTACACAGATTTACAAGCACACTGAGCTAACCAGGCATTAACCTTGTACAGCCTACTTTTTAAATTGAAAAACTTAGGTACCAGGGCCAAGGTCCATTGTTCAGGACACTATCACAGTTGAAAGGAGAAGGAGAGAAAATGAGATAAATCGGTAAGTAGTGAAGAGGTGACACCAAGCTTAGTTCTAGCCAATATGGAGCAAACAATTCCTGTTATAATGTTTTACTCATGCAATCTCTTGGATTATGCATGCATTACAGTACAGTCACAGTTTGGTTAAATGAGGGCAATGCGAACTCGCACTGCAGTTCAACTGAAAATATATTTTTTTATTCGTTCATGGGATGTGGGTGTCACTGGCAAGGCCAGCATTTATTGCCCATCCCTAATTGCCCTTGAGGAGGTGCTGGAGAGCTGCCTTCTTGAACCGCTGCAGTCCGTGTGGTGTTTGGTACAACTGACTGGCTTGCCAGAGGGCAGTTAAGAGTCAACCACATTGCTGTGGGTCTGCAGTCACATATAGGCCAGACCGGGTAAGGGCGGCAGATTTTCTTCCCTAAAGGACATTAGTGAACAAGGTGGGTTTTTACGACAAGCCGGTAATTTCATGGTCACTTATTCTAGATTTATTTAACAAACTGAATTTAAATTCCCCAGCTGCCGTGGTGGGATTTGAACTCAGGTCTCCAGATCATTAGTCCAGGCCTCTGGATTACTAGCCCAGTAACATAACCGCTATGCTACTAATATGCTGCAGCATGCTGCACACAACATAGTCGCTCTGAGCTTTCTCAAATGTTTGAAGTGCTTTGACTAATGCTGCGTTACATATTTTATAACCAGGCTGATGGCTTTCTGCAAATGCGTTATGCATACAATTCTGATTAGTCAGGAGTGAATAATTAGCCGTCGGGGTTCAGATGATCTAAACCACAAGACTCGTTTAGAGCTTTCAATTTATTGTCTTGACATCGCTCTAATTTTATAACATGCTATTATCACACTAAAATGGAAGCAATATTAATTACAGGCTGGAGTGGGCCAAATCTGGTGTGCCACATTGATATGTAGCTATTTTGCTCTGAGCAAATTAGGGTGAGTGATGTTTAACCTGGCGAGACTTGTGCTCGTTGCTGGCTTGTTCCTGTCAGTCTGACTGGGCTGAGCTTGGAGGGCGGGAGCATGTGCCGGCATACAGCACCAAGTGGAGAATACTGAGAAACGCAGAACTATTACTGCATTAACCTTCCAGCATTGCCACTAACAGCGGTGCTGGAAAGTAAATGAGACTAGTTAATCTCCCTTGGCATTGCCCATAGGGAGTCAAGACCAAGTGTTGTCTTCTGGTGAAGCTGGGTAAGAGGATTGGGGGATAATTGGATCACGGCGCGCAGCCATAATTGAGTTTCCATTTTAATGTCATATATTCTGACCTTATTTATTTTCCATTATAAATCCTAATGTACACATTTATAATGGAAATTGCCTATGTAAACTTGTCACACTGTAATTACACCCTCCCACTAGTGGTGGCATTGCAGCACCTCCACTGGGGAAAGGGCGTAATTACAATGTGACAAGTTTACGTCGTCAGTTTCAATTCTAAATAAGGACGTAGAAATTTATAATGGAAAAGTTGAGAGGATGTACATGCAAGCACAGATATATATCTATATTTGGTAAGATAGATTGTGCTGCATCTCCAGTGGTGTGGAGAACCGCCTCAGAAGACTTCTTTTCCCTCTTGCTGGTGATGGTGTCCATTGCTGCCCAGGGTAGTGTGGTGAAGAATCACTTCTTGAGGTGATTCTCCACACCATTGGAGGAAGCATCGCTGCCATTCTTTTTGGCTGTAGGTGGGCTGAGTGCTGAGCTCACCCATAGATGGCAGCAATGCAGTTAGCACCCTGCTAACCTGTGTAGACAGTTGCCAGCGGGGAAGGTACGGAAAACTTAAGGGAAAGTCACAATTTCGAGTTTCAAGCAACTGAGCGGTTGCGTGCCCAGTTATATTTGTGTACTCTGTCTACTAGAGGCTGTTCAGTTGTCCCTCAGAACTTGTCACTCCCTTCATGAGAGGAGCGAAGAAAGCTGTGGGGTGGACATACGTATCTAACCTTTCTTTTGTGAGGCTAAGATTCCCTCTTTTGTTTATTCCCTTTTCTTTTGGAATTCCTCATGCCAAAGCCTCTGGGAGAAACACGTGACCAACCTGAGGTCGAGCTTCTGTCCTATTTTTGTTCTTCCTAGTCTCTCTTACCAACAACAGCACATTTGTGAGCAGGAACTGAGTGCGTTTTAACAAGAGTCCAAACTTGAAGCGGAAACATTTACAGGGCTATGAGGAAAGAGCAGGGGAGTGGGACTAATTAGATAGCTCTTTCAAAGAGCCGGCACGGGAACAATGGGCCGAATGGTCTCCTGTGCTGTATCATTCTATGTGCAATCACACAAGGTTCTCCCACAGTACCATTCCTTCCTTAGGCCTTTGAAAATTGCATCGCAGTAACCTTCAATTTCCTCCACATACAAGGCTAGTATAAACTGGGGAAGCCTGCTGGTTGGATGCTATTACACAGTGTGAGTGCAGTCTCCCACTGTTAGCTGCACTTGGTTGTATTAACAAGCCTCGGCCCCTTATCCAGTTGGCATCACATGGGTAAAGTCCACCGAGATAAGAGACCTGGGCTTTAATAATGTAGATGAGCTTATGGAGACCAGATCTCCTGGCCACTGTATAAAAGCAGGAGATCTCCCAAAACAGGATCAAGTACTATGCGGAAAATATGTAAGACTTTAGACTGGATTGGTTCCTTGCACTGCCAACTCCAGGAATGGCCTTTCTGGAGGCAATGCCGATATGGAACTCATGACTCAACATGAAGAAATACTCGTAATAAAATTTCAAACTAGATCATTTACTAGAACTAAGTCATTCTCTAGCCCACAGTCTAAAAACATGAGTGGGACTCTGAACAAGAAAAAGCTTTCATTCTCATTCTTGGGATATAGTTTAAGATAATTGGCAAAAGAACCAGAGGGGAGGTGAAGGAAAAAAAAATGACGCAGCGAGTTATGATGATCTGGAATGCGCTCCCTGAAAGAGCGGTGGAAGCAGATTCAATAGTAACTTTCAAAAGGAAATTGGATATATATTTAAAAAGGAAAAAAATTGCAGGGCTATGGGGTAAGAGCAAAGGGAGTGGGACTAATTGGAGAGCTCTTTCAAAGAGCCGGCCCAGGCACGATAGGCTGAATGGCCTCCTTCTATGCGGTATGATTCTATGGTTCAGCTACTGGAAGGTGGAAGAGCTTTAAAGGGACAGGCATCCTTGGTGATTTTCCCTTGGTGTGGTAATCTTGCCCATGGGAATGTGCCCAGTAACTTCAAAGAATGAAAAACACTACACTAACCTGAGTATTGTAAAAAAAGGTATTATATGCATTTAATTATAATGATGTTGCAGTAGCTAATGTAGTCTGTTAATTGTCACGTGTTCAGTATTTGATGCCCGAGACACTGGAGATTCCAACTCTGGACATATTCCTGGAGGTTTCATCAGGTGACCTCCCACACCAAACCGGTCAAACAGCCTTTATTCCCCCATCTCCAATATTTTTATAACTGATAAACAAAGAAGTGTTTAAAGAAAATGAATAAAATCAAACATTTTTAATGCTCCTGCAAATTTTCTCTGCGATTGTTCGTAGCAGTGTCGAGGAGATTAATCTTTACTTCTTCAAGACTCCAGGACAATCTGGGAAGGTTGATAACCCCAAAGAACATGTTACTCCACAGATAAAAGCCCCGATAGGAACAAGGTTTATTTAGATCCACGTTGGTGGCTCCCCTAATGGCTTGTTTTGTGCATGAGTATTTTCCTTGCAAGAAAACTTCATAAGAACATAAGAATTAGGAGCAGGAGTAGGTCATACGGCCCCTCAAGCCTGCTCCACCATTCAATAAGGTTATGGCTGATCTTTGACCTCAACTCCACTTTCCTGCCCAATCCCCATAACCCATGATTTCCCTAGAGTCCAAAAATCTATCGATCTCAGCCTTGAATATACTCAACGACTGAGCATCCACAACCCTTTGGAGTAGAGAATTCCAAAGATTTACAACCCTCTGAGTGAAGAAATTCCTCTTCATCTCAGTCATAAAAGTCCCCCCCCCCCCCCCTCCCACCCTTATCCTGAGACTGTGCCCCCTAGTTCTAGACTCTTCAGCCAGGGGAAACAATCTCTCAGCATCTACCCTGTCAATCCCCTTCAGAATCTTGTATGTTTCAATGAGATCACCTTTCATTCTTCTAAACTCCAGAGAGTATAGGCCCATTCTACTCAATCTCTGCCTGTGGAAGGTCAGCTCACTACTCCCCCGAATCTGGCTCCTCCAGTGGGACTATTTGAGAGCAGAGGCACAGGCCAATGTAATTATCTGAATTCTCCTCTTGAATTTTTTTTAAAAAAACGTCTACATTTTAAGACGAATTGGAATATCGGCTGGGAACTGAGGCTGTGTTCTTCGAATGTGCTTGCTTCATGATACAATTTTATATCACAATGTAAGAACACTGAACCGATTGCGTGAGTTTGGATAGGCCGCCAGGAGGAGGTTGCTATGTCGGCAGATGGGAAGGCACATGGGGAAAATGGATCTCAAATGCTGTCAGAGAAAGTGTAGGTCAGTAGATCGATATTTCCAAATGTAGCTGATGGGAGAAACCTTGCGTTTGCAATCCAGTGCCTTCACCTTCCATTCGGCCCATTGGAGGAAACTTCCCCAACGTATATGCTCCTCGAGCCAGGAAGGCCAGAGGCTCCAGGTTTGGTTCCTGGTCTGCCTCTTGTTAGTTGGTCTCAGCTGGAGTAGGTACATTTACAGATACAGGGAAACAAAGTAATTTCTTTTGACAATTTTCTCCCCTCTTACCTCTTCCAGCAAACAGATAGATCAATTGGACAACCAAGTCAAGGTGGATTTCATATTTGTGAACAAAATTGTGCTGAGTATTTATGTTCTCTCCTATTTTGGGAGCAAGAGCTTGGCAAATTTCTGCTTTCATCGTCTGCTAAGTCTCACTGGCTAGTTCTCTCAGGTTTTGAAATCTGCTTATACGTTTTAAGTCCAGTTCTGGTCACCACACTTTAGGAAGGATATTGAGAGAGTGGTTAACAAAGCATATGGGATCTTGGGCTTCATAAATAGAGGTATTGAGTACAAAAAAAGAGAAGTTATGCTGAACCTTTTATGAAGCGCTGGTTAGGCCACAACTGGAGTATTGCGTCCAGTTCTGGTCACCACACTTTAGGAAGGATGTGAAGGCCCTTGAGAGGGTGCAGAGGAGATTTACCGGAATGGTTCCAGGGATGGGGGATCTTAGCTACAAGGACAGGTTGGAGAAGCTGGATTTGTTTTCATTGGAGCAAAGGAGGTTGAGGGGTGATTTGATAGACGTGTACAAGATTATGACGGGTTTGGATAGGCTAGACGGGGAAAGGCTGTTCCCACTAGTTGATGGTACAAGGACTAGGGGACACAGATTTAAGGTTTTGGGCAAGAGATACAGGGGGGATGTGAGGGAAAACTTTTTTACACAATGAGTGGTGATGACCTGGAATTCGCTGCCGACGGAAGTGGTGGAAGCAGAGACATTTTCAAGGGGAGACTGGATAGGCACTTGAGGGAAATAAACTTGCAGGGCTAAGGGAATAGAGTGGGGGAATGGGACTGACTGGATTGCTCTACAGAGAGCCAGCACAGACTTGATGGGCTGTATGGCCTCCTTCTGTGCCGTTATGAGACTATGACTCATTTACCTGACGATGTACATATTGAATTCCTGCTTCCTGCTTCAGTATTTTTCTCTGGTAGCAATGCCAAACTGATCTCTGTGCACAGAAAGTAAGGCTCCATTTTCTGAATCAACCTCTGACGGGCCTATAGGAGAGTGGAAGCACAAGATCGTGAGACCGCGTACATGAAAAGCTACCACGTTTTCTTGCATATGAAAAGTTACCGCACTTCAAAGGCCATTCCTTGTATGTGAAGTGATTCAGGATGTTTCTGAGAGATGTGACGAGGTTTCCTTCCTTCCTTTCCTTTTCCGTTCTTCTTGGAGGTGCTGATATCCTTCTGGTATTTTGCCCAAGTGGCCTTTGTTTTTTCTAATTTGTTCTTGGAATGTGGATACCACTGACAGGGCAGCATTTATTGCCCATCCCTGGCTGCCCTGAAGGCATGAAGAGTCAATCCCATAGTTTGGGGGACTGGAGTCATATGTAGGCTAGACCCGGGTAGGGGTGGCAGATTCCCTTCCCTGAATCAGTTGGGATTTTCCGACAATCTGGCAGTTTTCCTGGGCATTTATCTGGTGCTAGCTTTTATTGAACTCTCTTGCCGTGGTGGGATATGAACTTGTGCCCTCCCGGTTGCTAGTTCAGCACCACAACTACTAGACTACTGTACCCAAGTGTATGGCAGCAGGCTATTCAATCACCATGTGCATTGTAGCCAAGCCTGATCCTGTCTTCAACCAATGTTCACGTGTCAACACTTTCCAACAGGCATCACTGGACATCAGCTAGGAGTGGGAACCTGAGCTGATTTCCTCCTCCCCCCCCCCCCCCCCCCCCCGGCCCCCACCTCACCAGGGACACTGAAACCAATTGTAACATCTCTACTATCACTGGGCTGAGTTCAACTAATTCAGGACACACTAAGGATTAAATCCAGAAGCTTCCTGGTTTGCATGACATAGAATCATACAGCACAGAAGGAGGCCATTCGGCCCATCGTGCCTGTGCCGGCTCTTTGAAAGAGCGATCCAATTAGTCCCACTCCCCTGATCTTTCCCCACAGCCCTGACATTTTTTCCCCTTCAAGTATTTATCCAATTTCCTTTTGAAAGTTACTATTGAATCTGCTTCCATTCAGGCAGTGCTTTCCAGATCGTAACAACTCGCTGCGTAAAACAATTTCCCCTCTGGTTCTTTTGCCAGTTATCTTAAATCTGTGTCCTCTGGTTACCATAGGTGCCATCGCAGACTGAGCCAACACTGGAGCTCGGTGTTTTTCTCTCTAACTTGCGTACCACCCTTTCCAGGAATCGGTGCTGGGGTTGTGAAATGCAGTTTTTAGATCTATAACCATCTGTTACACAAAACTTCACAGGAATAATAAAACTTATTTCCCTATTTGCAAAGAGGAAATGAAACATTGAGACTTAACTTAAAAGCTTCTCGATAGCAATAGAGAAATTCGCCACATGGTAACTCCCAACACAGAGGCCACCATTTGTAATACGAGTGACTTACAACAATGCGAATGTATTGACCTTCAGATTGTGATGGTTTGTACAGCATCCTCTCAGCCATTGTGATGTTGCAAATAGCTACACTTCATGGTATAAATCAACCATTCAGAAAAAGATATCATCACATCAAGGAACTCTGCGCCACATGTGAGTGACATAAAATCAGATCCAGATGTCTTTGTGGCTCTAAGTTGGAATGTGGTATTGTTTTAACGCAGCATGGGTTAGATGAGCATTACTTCCTATTGTAGAATTGGCCCTTTGCGTACATGAAGACCTTTTCAGTTGTTTATCCCACTTTTCTCCCCTCATTTCCTCAAAGCACTGACTCATGCTGGGGTACAAATGCAGACCACCCTCCGGTATTTCACCCAAGTGTTCACTCTTTTGGTGTGAGCCCAGACGGTATTGATCTTTGAGCGTGGGAGGGGTGGGTCATCACTGCCAAGCTCGATCTTGTCCTTGCTTGGCTAATTTCCTCCCCCATCCCTAACCTAGGAGCCCTGATGCCCAGCTGTAGCATTCACTGCCATCCCAACAGAGAGCAGACCCGGGATTGTACCTAGGGCCTTCCTACTCTGTTTGCCGCAGTTCCTTTGCAGTGCATGCAGCCGGCGGTTGGTTGAGAGAGATTGAAGAGACCTTTTCAGCTACTAAAGCTCTTGTTTGTTTTTCTCTCATAGAGCATACGTGAAAATGTCCAACACCACGTTTCACATTTCTCAAATATTTTGCAATAGAGGTTTAAACGTCGATTAAAAAATAACACATTAGCATTGAATCTTGAACAAAGTGCCTGAGGAGCAACACAAAAGCTTTCGATATTTAGTCTAAGTCACCATGAAAGACACAGCAATCCTTATTCACTGTGGTTTATTGACCTAATATGATATATTTTTCCTCTTTTGAAAATGTGGGAATTATTTTTCCTTTCCCGAGCTGAAGGAGAGGGGTGGGGGGCGGTGCTGGTGGCGGCGAGAGTCATTAGCAGAAAAATTGAAGGAAAAACATGCTTGAACAATTCAGCAATCCTTTGGGAATTGTGGCCTGTGCCTGTGCCTGTTTAATAATCAGAAGTAATAACTCGACGGTTGTTAGGATGAATCAGTAAAGAAGCTTCAAGTGCCTGTGCGTGCCTGTGCGTTTAGAGAGTTGGAAATGATTGTTTAAAAAAGGAAGCATGGCCTGTGCGAAAGTGGTAAGTGAGATTTGCGAAGGGGTTGGGGTCTTTTTAGTTGATGATTTCAAAATAATCATGTTGCTCCCTTCTTCTCCCTCCTCAGACTGAGACATTTGTTTGGATCAACCGGACGTCCCCACACGCACAAAGTGTCGCAAAGGCTAAATATCAATTCTTATTTGGCACGCCTGCAGAAGACGACTCTTTTGAAAGGGGTAAGATTCAAATAGAAATGGCGACGAGTTTATTTGGTCACTCAGTCGAAATGGATTTTGTTTTGGTTGGCTGCTGCGAGAGGAAGTCATGTGCAGCCCTCGGACCTTGTTGGTCATGTTGGGTCCAAGACAAATTTGAAGAGAAATGATTATTTATTCTCGGGATATGGGCGTCGCTGGCAAGGTCGGCATTTATTGCTCATCCCTCGTCACCCTAGAGAAGGTGGTGGTGAGCCGTCACCTTGAACCGCTGTATTCCTTGTGGTGAAGGTGCTTCTGCCCCCACTGCACCCCCCCGTGCTGTTAGGTAGGGAGTTCCAGGTTTTTGACCCAGTGATGATGAAGGAACGGCGATATATGTCCAAGTCGGGATGATGTGTGACTTGGAGAGGACGGTGTTCCCATGCACCTTGAAAGCATCACTGATGTAGGACCCTTCCGCGCGCACATCAGGTGTAGAGTGTGTCGATGAAAGTTGTGCAGTCAGTTGAAGTCTGACACTTGCCCAACTTACTGACAAATGCTCTACTCTGAACAGCATTTTTTTAAATGCAGAGTGTGGTTGAGACACCTTTATCTCTGTTTAATCATTCACTCAGTAATTCAGTCTAAGCAGAGACAGAACACTGAACAAATCCCTTGTGTTTTGTACAAAGTTGAGTTGGCCTGTAAAATACTGCTGCCGTCGCCAGGTGATAGTTCACAGGTTATGTAAAGCAAAATAGTGAAGAAGTAATAACCAGTAAGGTTAACAGGGATATGGGAAATGACTCATGGAGTGATCACAGAAAGAGGTAACTGAGGTTTGTTGGTTCTACATCTCTCGGCAGCATGAATGGGATTATTTTCTATTTTCTGCAACTTCCAAGTTAGTTATTACATTAATCTCAATAATTATAGCGGCTAATTTTCGGTTAGTAAAGTAGATGACGGATGTAACCTGGTTGGGGGATGTCGCAGTATTTCATCTGAGGCTACAAATAATCCACTGACTCTCTTACCAGACATGGGATACAACCAGGAAAGTTTGTGCAACTTGGATTAGAATTTCACGTGGGAAAAATTACTTTCCCAGATAAGTACTTTCTACCGAAAAGCTCTCCTTGTCTCCCAGAAAGAATATAAACCATTTGTACTGTTTGAAAAGCTCCTAGACTCTCTATTGTCAAGTGATTTTATTGGTAATTGGGTTCGTTTAAAATATAATAATTAACAAAATCAAAGCAAACAGGATTACATTTAGACATACTGCGGATGTTGGAAATCTGAAATAAAAGCAGCAAGTGCTGGAAACACTCAGCAGGTCAGGCAGCATCTGTGGAGAGAGAGAAACCGAATCAATGTTTCAGGTCGACGACCTTTCATCAGATCAGCACTTCATGTTGATGTGGAGAGTCTCCTGATGTAGGTTGGTTGATGCTGCAGGTTCTCTCCATGGGTGCTTGTTGCGCTGTTCCCGCTCATTGCCGAGGGCTGGATCAAGGTGGAGCTGGAACTGCCTGTCAGGGTCACACACTTAGCGAACCTGTGCATTGTGGGTTCACAGACAGGAGCAGCCTCTTGCTTTAGGGCAGGGTGCACGGGGTCGCTCCTATTGTCGTCTCTAAAATTAGTATCGTATAAAGTTTGCGTGTGAAGTATTAGAAATTATGAGATAGTTGAACGTATCAGTAACAGGATTTTTTTTTACCAGGTGTCTTGGTGGTGTTAACATGTCAGATGTATGCTGTCACACCATGTCTATGGTGTTAGCATGTGGCTCTGTTGGTACCACTCTCGCCTCTGAGTCAGACGGTTGTGGGTTTAAGTCCCACTCCAGTTGACTTGAGGACTAAATCTAGGCTGACACTCCAGTGCTGCACAGTCTGAGGTGCTGTCTTTTGGATGAGACGTTAAACCGAGGCCTCATCTGCCCTCTCAAGTGGACGTAAAAGATCCCACGGTACTATTTTGAAGAAGAGCAGGGGAGTTCTCCCTGGTGTCCCGGCCAACATTTATCCCTCAACCAACACCGAAAAAAAATAAATTATCCGGTCATTATCATATTGCTGTTTGTGGGAGCTTGCTGTGTGCAAATTGGCTGCCGCGTTTCCTACATTACAACAGAGACTACATTTCAAAAGTACAGGAAACTCTTTATTAACCGGCACCCAAATATCCGGAAATCTCTCTTAACTGGCAAAATTCTTGATTAGGTAACCGGGGTTTTCCTTCATCTCTCGTTTAAAATTAACTTAAAAAAAACCCCGAGGCGTTTGCCTTGTATCGGAGCGTGTAGATTGGGAGGAGAATGTGCAGCCCGGGTAGGCAGCGGACACGACAGATGGTCAGCTGGCGGTCCCCGGGGAGACGGAGCTCCGAATGCAGGCGCATGTCAATGTGTACGGGGCTCTCGTACGTTGGGAGATATAACTCTCCGTTATCCGGACTTTTTGATTAACCGGCACCACGCCGGTCCCGTCGGTGCCGGTTAATAAAGAGTTTCCTGTACTTCATTGGCCATAAAACGCTTTGGGACATCCTGAGGTCATGAAAGACGCTGTATAAAAGCAAGTCTTTTTTATTTATGGGAATGAAAATTTCCGTAATGCCGATGACCAGAGTTTTGTGTCATTGTGAAATGTTATCTGGTGCGCGTGCGTGTGTGTGTGTGTGTGTGTGTGTGTGTGTGTGTGTGAGAGACAGCGTTAGAAAGGCTCTCAAAGCTGAGCCAAGGAGTCTCTGGAGGTCCCTGTGACATTTATTTGGGCTAATTTATTAAACTATGGGCCCAGAATAAATTAAATTTTACAAAAAGCAGCACTGTTAAAACTACTGCTATTTGGGGGGAAAAAAAAATCTGAGTAATCAAATCAAAGAGTCGCCATGGAAACACAACTCTCTTGTCTGGTTGGTGCTTTTCATGTTCTATTCTCCAGAACACTCGTGCAAAAAATTACTTTTGAAAAGCTGCTCATTAGGACTGAAAAATGAATTGCATGATGCTTGCTCAAAATAGAACATTTTGGGAGAAGATCTCCTTTGCAGCAAAGTTATAAATGTGAGAGTAAAAAGTGCAGTTCTGGTCACGCCACCATTAGTGAAGAAGAAATCTCCTCACGAGACTAGATTGAGGTTATATTTCTGGACTGAAAACAAAAATAAATGACTTTTCATGATCTAAATGTGTCTTTCTGCATGGAACTAATTCTATAATTGGATATTCAAATTCTGTGCAGCACTCCAATTTAGGAAAGTATTTTGCATTTTTTTTTGATCTCGCAGACTAATCTCGGTTAAATCCCCATTCCAGCTCCGTGATTCCCTGCTCACTTCTGGTTACTCTTTTAAAAAAAAATGAGAAAAAAACTGTAAAGCTTTCTCTTCAAAGAATTAAAAAACAATTCCTGCATGCTGGCTGTTAATTGTTCAATGCATCATAGATTGATTTAAGGGGAAGCTAGATAGGTATATTAAGGAGAAAGGAACAGAAGGATATGCTGATAGGGTGAGATGAAGTAAAGTGGGAGGAGGCTCGTGTGGAGCATAAACACCAGCATAGACTTCTTGGGCCGAATGGCCTGTTTCTGTGCTGTAAATTCTATGTAAATGTTTGACTCTGAATTTGCAATGAGTCTCTTCATGAAATTAAGTCTGTATAAAATTAAATCCATAATATAACTAAAAATGCTTTGAGTTTCTTTGATTTTCCTCTAAGGAAAAGATTTTGGGGCCAATTCTTGCTGTATTCAGAGCAGCAAGAATGAGTGTTCCTTTTTTTGGCATCACATTATCCAGTGACCTGCTGAAATGTGGACTTGCATGGACATCAGCAAAAGATGGGATCAAGTAGATTGTAGAGAGCCCACTGTCCAGTTTGAACTTTTCAATAGACGAAAGAAAGAACTTGCATTTATAATAGCGTCTTTCACATCTTTGGGATGTCTCAAAGTGGTTCACAGTCAATGAAGTACTTTTTGAAGAGTAGTTACTGTTGTTATGTAGGCAAGCGTGGCAGTCAATTTGTGCACAGCAAGGTTCTGCAAACAGGAATGAGATGCCTGACCCAGATGATCTACTTTGGTGGTTGAGGACTAATGAGGTGGACTTCTTGTAGTCACTTGAAGGAGGTGGACTACTTGTAGCCACTTGAAGGAGGTGGACTACTCATGGCCACTTGAAGGAGGTGGACTACTTGTAGCCACTTGAAGGAGGTGGACTACTCATGGCCACTTGAAGGAGGTGGACTACTCGTGGCCACTTGAAGGAGGTGGACTACTTGTGGCCACTTGAAGGAGGTGGACTACCCGTGGCCACTTGAAGGAGGTGGACTACCCGTGGCCACTTGAAGGAGGTGGACTACTCATGGCCCATGGAAACCAAGCCCATTACGATCAATGTCTTCAGGAGAGGATGGGAGAAAACTTGAGACAAAAGAAATAATAATTTCTCAACGCTTTAAACCAAGGGAGGAGTGCTCCTGCCCTGAAATGGGGCAAAGTTCTGTCTAAAGTCTACAGGTGACAGATGTGGCCTGATTTTCTCTCTCGGGATGGCTGAGCGATGCAACCCAAAGAATTTTCACATACCTGGTCGGTGACTAAACTTTCAATCTGGCCACGTGTGTTTGCAGCATGAGTGCTGAGAGAGGGGCTGGTGAAAAGGGCAGAATTTAAGCTCCTCACAAATTTACAGAATATTTCATTGGTTGACTGTCCTTGTGAACTTTGATTCTGACCGTGAGAAGCGCACATTCGAGAACAGGCACTGAACGACTGAAGCCTGTGAGCCGGTTACACTGTCGTGGACAGTTTGTGCTTTTGAAATTCATCCAAAGGAATTTTCGATAAAATGCTTTTCTTGCTACTTAAACTGCCACTGCAAGTCAGACAAGTGGAAACAGCATTGTGCTTTTTAATAATTAACAAGATGTGAGGGACAGACACATATGGAGGCAACGTTCTTCATTTAATGGCGGAATCTGTCCCCACCCCAAAAGGTGCTGACTCTTAGAGTCATAACGGCACAGAAGGAGGCCATTTGGCCCATCGAGGCCGTGCCGGCTCTCTGCAGAGCAATCCAGTCAGTCCCATTCCCCCGCTCTATCCCCGTAGCCCTGCAAGTTTATTTCCCTCAAGTGCCTATCCAGTCTCCCCTTGAAAACATTGAGTGTCTCCGCTTCCACCACTTCCATCGGCAGCGAATTCCAGGTCATCACCACTCGTTGTGTAAAAAAGTTTTCCCTCACATCCCCCCTGTATCTCTTGCCCAAAACCTTAAATCTGTGTCCCCTAGTCCTTGTACCATCAACTAATGGGAACAGCCTTTCCCCGTCTAGCCTATCCAAACCCGTCATAATCATGTACACCTCCATCAAATCACCCCTCAACCTCCTTTGCTGTAATGAAAACAAATCCAGCTTCTCCAACCTGTCCTTGTAGCTAAGATCCCCCATCCCTGGAACCATTCCGGTAAATCTCCTCTGCAACCAGTCAAGGGCCTTCACATCTTTCCTAAAGTGTGGTGACCAGAACTGGATGCAATACTCCAGTTGTGGCCTAACCAGCGCTTTATAAAGGTTCAGCATAACTTCTCTACTTTTGTACTCAATACCTCTATTTAGGAAGCCCAAGATCCCATATGCTTTGTTAACCACTCTCTCAATATGTCCTGCCACCTTCAGGGACCTATACACATTAACTCCCAGGTCCCTCTGTCCCTGCACACTCTTCAAAACTGTGCCATTAAGTGTATATTGCCTCTCCCTGTTCCTTCTGCCAAAATGCATCACCTCACACTGCTCTGTATTAAATTCCATCTGCCACTTGTCTGCCCATTCTGCTAGTCTTTCTATGTCTTGTTACAGTCGATTGGTATCATCATCACTGTTTGCCATACCCCCAAGTTTGGTGTCATCGGCAAATTTAGAAATTCTACTCTGTATTCCAATATCCAGGTCATTTATATCTCAAAAAAAGCAGTGGCCCCAGCACTGACCCTTGGAGAACACCACTGTCTTCCATCCTCCAATCTGAAAAACAGCCATTTACCACAATTCGCTGTTTTCTGTCCTTAAGCCAATTCCTTATCCAAGCTGCCACTGACCCACCTATTCCATGAGCCTCAATTTTGTTAACCAGCCTTCTATGTGGTACTTTGGCAAACGCCTTTTGAAAATCCATGTAGACAACATCCATTGCATTCCCTTCATCAATCCTCTCTGTTACTTCATCAAAAAATTCAATTAGATTAGTCAAACACGATCTGCCTTTTACAAATCCGTGTTGGCTCTCCTTAATTAGCTTAAAACTCTCCAGATGCCCGTTAATTTTTTCCTTGATTATTGTTTCTAAAACTTTACCCACCAGTGATGTTAAACTGACTGGCCTGTAGTTACTAGGATTGTCCTTACACCCTTTCTTGAACAATGGTGTCACATTTGCCACTTTCCAATCCTCAGGCACCTGCCCCGCATCTAGGGAAGATTGGAAAATTATGGCAAGCCCTTCTGCTATCTCCTCCCCCAATTCCTTTAGCAACCTGGGATGCAAGCCATCTGGACCAGGCGACTTGTCCACTCTAAGCATACCCAGCCTTTCTAGTACATCCTGTCCATCAATTTTCACCCCTTCCATTGCTTCTACCATTTCTGCTTCTACCATTTCCACTTCTACTGATATTTTGTCTTGTTTTTATACAACTAGACAGGCACTAGTTGCCTCTTTGATACTTCGTCCAAGTGGCTATGCTTCAGGCCTGAGCAAGGACAGAGAGTGTAATCGGGTTATCCGACCATGGTGGGCGTCATAGTTGGCCCTTTTCTTGCCTGACGTCTGCACCTCACTTTTGCAGCAGGCATCACCAGCTGACATTGGCTAACCCAGCACAGGTCAAGGGTTAAACCTGGGAGCATTTTGACCTCATCAGCTCAGTTTATATATTAGGCTGTGCATTCAACACTGAGCCATTGGAAGAATTAGCGACTGTGTTTTGATCAATATGCAATGTACTCTTAACAAGATAGAGCATGTGAATGAACTGTGTGTGTTTTACGCACCAGATGAGTTATGGCTGTACCCACTCTCCTTGTCATAATATTGTGCCAAAAGTAACACTGGAGACAATGGTAATGTATGAACTCTCTCTCGGAGGCAATGAACCCCATGGTTTCACATCCTTTTGCAACCAAAACTGTTGCTGGTAGGAAACGTAAACTGGCGACGGTATATAGGTCAGATGGCCAATTTGGCATCTGGCCGTGGATGGGTTGTCCTCTTGGCTCACCCTACTGGCAGTCAGTTCAGGCGACTTTGCAAGAACTGCTTATGTGGGAGGTTGGGGCTTGTCTCTGTAACTAGAGGCAAATTCAGCACAACAGAAACAGACATAATTACTTAGCGGCCACAAGTGGAATTGAATCCGTGATTTAACAGGGCTCTCTGACATACGTAGGGAAATCCTTTGTGTTTTGATTGCAAAAAGAAAATCACCAACCAGGGCGTAAACATGTTTATAATGAACGTGGTTGTGGTTTCACTGCACACAGAGGACAACATTCCCACTGTTGTTTTAATAGCTTAAGTCTGCCACAAACAGAATCTACGGCTATTTCCCAGGCATTTATCAGGATTTTGACCATTTTTCAGTTGGGAAATCTAATTCATAGAATCATACAGCACAGAAGGAGCACATTCGGCCCATCGTGCCTGTGCCGGCTCTTTTGAAAGATCTATCCAATTAGCCCCACTCCCCTGCTCTTTCCCCATAGCCCTGCAGTTTTTTTTCCTTTTCAAGTATATATCCAATTCCCTTTTGAAAGTTACTATTGAATCTGCTTCCACCACCCTCTTAGGCAGTGCATTCCAGATCATAACAACTCGCTGTGTAAAATAAATTTCTCCTCATCTCCCCTCTGATTCTTTTGCCAATTATCTTAAATCTGTGTCCTCTGGTTACCAACCCTCCTGCCATTGCAAACAGTTTCTCCCTATCTACCCTATCAAAATCTTTCATAATTTTGAACACATCGATTAAATCTGACCGCAACCTTCTCCATTCTAAGGAGAACAATCCCAGTTTCTCTAGTCTCTCCACATAACTGAAGTCCCTCATCCCTGGTATAATTCTGGTAAATCTCCCCTGCATGCTGTCCAAGGCTTCCAATTGACTAATTCTGCCAGCTAAATAGCAAAGACTTGCCTTCCCCTATGTATTCACATAATCCAGTGAACAAGCTGTTAAACATGCTAGATCTCAGCATGTGTACATAGAACTTACAGCACGGAAACAGGCCATTCGGCTAAACTGGTCTATTTCTGTGTTTATGTTCCACATGAGCCTCCTCCCATCCTAATACATCTAGCCCTATCAGCATATACTTCTAATCCTTTCTTCCTCATGTTCTTATCTAGCTTCCCCTTAAATGCATCCATGTTAATCGCCTCAACTACTCCCTGTGGTAGCAAGTTCCACATTCTAACCACTCTCTCGGTAAATAAATTTCTCTTGAGTTCCCTATTGGATTTATTAGTGACTATCTTATATTCGTGTCCACTAGTTTTGGATTCCCCCACAAGTGGAAACATTTTCTCTACGTCTACCTGATCAAACCCCTTCATAATCTTAAAGATCTCTATCAGGTCATCCTTCGCCCTTCTCTTTTCTCAAGAAAAGAGCCCCAGCCCGTTCAGTCTTTCCTGAAAGTTGTTGCTACTCAATATGCAAACAGAGTAACTGTGCCTGAAACAATTATGCAGTCAAAGGGTTGGAAATCCGGGAGGTGGGGCTGAGACAGCAGAGGGTCTGCTGCGATGGGGGAGCGAAGGGAGGAGGGGGGGGGGGGGGGGGGCGGGGGATGCACAGGAGGCCAGTGTTGAAGTATTGAATGGCATAGACTGAGACGTGTGGCTGGAGGAGGTTGCAGAAGTACGACGGGATGGGGCCAAGAAGGGATTTGCCGATGAGAATTAAGACTTTAAGTTCACACAACTTGACAAGTTGTGTGAAGAAATTCGGTAATTGTGAGTTTGGTTTTCTGTGCAATATTCCTAGGTCAGTAATATTCTGGTGCCAGCACAGGGAGGCTTTTTGTGGGTCTCTGATTGCATCAGCAAGAGGCTGTTTCTATTTTAACCGATATTTGCATAATTTTCCCACTGAGTAAGTACTTCAATCTCCACTGCAGGCAGCCCTGTTCCAGGTAACTTGAGTTGGCGTTCAGCAAATGAGGGATGGGCAGGATACATGAGGTCGGCGGGGGTGGGGGGGGGAGTGTATCAGTAATTTTAGTAGAAGAACTGAAAGAGTTGAAGAGGAAGAAACATTTGGCGTGTGTACTTTCTGTTCAAAGTACAGCTTCCATTTCTGTCTCCAAAAAAAAAACGTAAAATCGAATGTGCAAGCTATCTGTTTGACAAAATATCACATTTGCAGAGACCTGCGATTTTAGTCCCGTTTCCTCCTGAGCTATTGCAGTGATGTATGTTGTAGGGAGTGGCTCTGTTCACTTCACTCGGGGCTGGGTCCTGGAACCAGCCTGGCTGCTGATCCTGAGCAGCCTGACCCAGGAAAAAGGACCCGTGACTGGCTGAGTTAGGCTACAATCGTAGGCTTTTGACAGTCCCACATGGGAGACTGGTCAAGAAGGTAAGAGCCCATGGGATCCAGGGCAACTTGGCACATTGGATCCAAAATTGGCTTAGTGGCAGGAGGCAGAGGGTGACAGTCGAAGGTTGTTTTTGTGACTGGAAGCCTGTGTCCAGTGGTGTACCGCAGGGATCGGTGCTGGGTCCCTTGCTGTTTGTAGTGTACATTAATGATTTAGATATGAATGTAGGAGGTATGATCAGTAAGTTCGCAGATGACACGAAAATTGGTGGAGTGGTAAATAGCGAGGAGGGAAGCCTCAGGCTACAGGACGATATAGACTGGGTTGGTTAGATGGGCAGAACAGTGGCAAATGGAATTTAACCCTGAAAAGTGTGAGGTGATGCATTTTGAGAGGACTAACAAGGCAAGGGAATACACAATGAATGGTAGGATCCTAGGAAGGACAGAGGATCAGAGGGACCTTGGTGTGCATGTACATAGATCCCTGAAGGCAGCAGGACAGGTAGATAAGGTGGTTAAAAAGGCATATGGGATACTTGCCTTCATTAGCCGAGGCATAGAATATAAGAGCAGGGAGGTTATGATGGAGCTGTACAAAACGCTGGTTAGGCCACAGTGTGAATACTGTGTGCAGTTCTGGTCGCCACACTATAGGAAGGATGTGATTGCATTGGAGAGGGTGCAGAGGAGATTCACCAGTATGTTACCTGGGCTGGAGCGCTTCAGCTATGAAGAGAGACTGGACAGGCTGGGGTTGTTTTCCTCAGAGCAGAGAAGGCTGAGGGGGGACCTGATTGAGGTGTACAAAATTATGAGGGGCATAGATAGGGTAGGTAGAAAGGAACTTTTCCCCTTAGTAGAGGGGTCAATAACCAGGGGGCATAGTTTCAAGGTAAGGGGCAGGAGGTTTAGAGGGGATTTGAGGAAAAACTTTTTCACCCAGAGGGTGGTTGGAATCTGGAACTCACTGCCTGAAAGGGTGGTAGAGGCAGGAACCCTCAACATTCAAGAAGCATTTAGATGAGCACTTGAAATGCCATAGCATACAAGGCTACGGACCAAGTGCTGGAAAATGGGATTAGAATAGACAGGGCTTGATGGCTGGCGCGGACACGATGGGCTGAAGGGCCTCTTTCTGTGCTGTATGACTCTATGGGACCCTGTGCAAGGTTTGGGAGTTGCACAAATCTTGACTTATTTTGCAAATCAAGCTTGCGTTAAAATAATCTACTGGTTATTTAGTTAGAAACCAAAATGATGCAATAATCACTGCTCGGGAAAACCGAACAGACCCAGATAAAGCTGGCAGTTCATTTTATACACTGGCACGTCGAGTTGCTAGTGTTAAATCGGATGAGGCTGTCACTAGAGTACGTATCCGCTTAACCCTTGACATGGCAAGTGGAATCCAGAAACCTATCATAATTTAAAGGGCAAGATGAGTAGGGGGGTAGGTACACCTAAATAAGTCATGTTGATTTCTTCCTTTATTTTGTATTTTAAAAAAATCAATCCTAATGCTCATCAATGCCCAGTAGCTGAGCGGAGTACTGAACAATATAGTAAATTTGCAGGTTAAGTCCCCAGTCTGTGCTGATAACTGATTTCAGTTGAGGTAACGTTAGAGGTAATTAACCTCAGCAGCCCTGGGCTCGGGGAGGGGGAAAACCACTCGGGAATCTCGCTCCTATTCTCCATCTCGACCCTTTGTTGGAAAGTGTTGGTGTCGGGTGAGGACAGGGTTGGGCTCGGCTGTGCCCACTCCCCGCAGTTGGCTAGCCCGCCAGTACTCCATGTCAAGACACGGGTGAAGGGTTGCCCTTTGCGCGATGAGGCGGTCTGCTGCCCGTGCTGTGGAGTTTGCCCCAGCGCAAGCGGTTGTCTTCAGGAGAGGCGGAGAAGGAGAGAAAATTGGATAGTGGAGTAACCCAATCCCAACGCCACTAGCGACAGTGCGCTTTCCTTTGCCGCTGTGGCACATCCTGACCCTCCAATCCGGATGGCTCTACAGCTCCATGAAGAACTGAGTCACAGTGATTATTGAAGAATCAAAAGAGGATGAAGATAAAATGCTGCACAGCTCAGGGTTTATGTTGAGGGAACTACTCACCATTTCTTATCATAGAATCTTAGAAACGTACAGCACAGAAGGAGGCCATTCGGCCCATCGTGTCTGTGGCGGCTCTTTGCAACTTCTCCAGGCTCTTCAAGTAACTGAAGTCCCTCATCCCTGGTACCATGCTAGTAAATCTCCTTTGCACCCTCTCCAAGGCCCTGTGCTTAGCTTCTCACTAACATTCTCTTGTATTGGCTTATTACTGTACATTAGCAGTCTGAATGAGAATTGAAGATGAAAGATTTGCCCCAGTTGGAATGACTGAAGCGTGTCTGGTAGGGAGGTGAGTTCTCTACATTTTGAAAGGAGAGAGGAGGGGAACAGGTTGTTCTGTGTTTTGGGGAAGGGAGGAATTGAGCTCTGCTCTGGGAGAATGTTATTTTCGAAAAGGTGAATCGCATCCTGGGCATGCTGAGCTGTTTAATGGGGAGGGGGGCCGAGGCCAGGCAATCCACAGGGGAGGTGTGTACTGGAGCAGGTGAGAAGGGCGAGGTTGTGAATTCTGGAGGGCGAGGTGGTCTGGAAGCTCAGTCCTTTTCTGTAAGACTGCCCTCCAGTATCAGTTCAATACAAAGTCAGGTAGAAGGAGATCTGTTCGGAGCTAACAATGTAGACGCAGTGCAAACTCCCCTGGCACCCGCAAATACTCATATCTATTGAAACGCTTTGACACTTCGGAGAAATTCAATTAAAGATTGATCGAAGACTCCAAGGTACAACTTTAATGAAGATAAATGGTTGCGCTTACAGTGGCGTCATTCTTATATTTATTTTGTGAAGCCATACTTAACCCTTTCAGCACTGCATGGGAGGAAGAGGCCCCCTCGAAGAGCAAGTGAGGCAGTGTCCTAGAAGAGGAAGCAGGGAGGGAAAGCTCCCCACACCCTGCTGAGGATGCTAAGGTCAACCCGTGAACGATATCCAAAAGAATTCTGAGAGTGTAAAGCATTATTCACCATATTGCTTTGTTGCGGATAGATAGTGGGAGGGAGGGTCGCATAAAAATTGGAAGTAGGGTAAAGGGCACAGGTTGAAACTGGTAAAAGGGAAATTAGGATTGATATTAGGAAGTTTGTAATCACACACAGTGATCAACATGTGAAGTGGAATGAAATGGATTAGGGAAGGTAAGAAATCTTGGAGTCATTTAAGAAGCAGTTGGATTGTTTGATGGAGGAGGAAATGTATCTTCTTTGTACATGGATGGGCTCAACCGTATCTATCTTGAGACAGATCAGAGCTTCCTTCTAGTCTCTGAGTCAGAGGACGACTGCTGCTCACTTTCCTCCTTGATGGACCAGTTACTTTGTGTAACATTCAGTCAGGTCTTACTGGTGCTGATGAGGAATTGTCTTGTAGTTTGAATGTGCTCTTGATTTATGTCCTGTTTTCTAGGTGACCATGTTGAAACTGTATTTTGGAAGAATGGATAATTTTCAGTATTTCTGTATGATATGTGGTTAATAAATCATGGCCAAAATTGAAAAGCACCCAAGCTTTATATGGGCGTTGGGGTTGGGATGCCACTAGCTCTTCTGTAATTCATCACGCAATTACCTGTGCTCTACGCTACCAGCCACATTCCTTGCCAGACCTTCTATGCCATCTCTTTAATCTCCTCCAGCCCTACAACCCTCCAAGAACATTGCGTTCCTCCAACTCTGGCCTCTTGTGCATCCTCCACTTCCTTTGCCCCACCATTGGAGGCCTTGCTTTCAGCCGTCTGGACCCTAAGCTCTGGAATTCCCTCCCCATACCTCTCCACCTCTCTCTTCTTTAAAACCTACCTCTTTGACCAAGCTTTTAGTCACCTGGTAGCATAGTGGTAATGTTACTGGGCTAGTAATCCAGAGGCTTGGACTAATGATCCGGAGACATGAATTCAAATCCACGGCAGCTGGAGAATTTAAGTTCAGTTAATTAAATTCAGTTAATTAAATAAATCTGGAATAAAAAGCTAGTATCAGTAATGGTGACCATGAAACTACCGGATTGTCATAAAAACCTATCTGGTTCACTAATGTCCTTTAGGGAAGGAAATCTGCCGTCCTTACCCGGTCTGGCCTATATGTGACTCCAGACCCACAGCAATGTGGTTGACTCTTAACTGCCCTCTGAATTGGCCTAGCAAGCCATTCAGTTGAATTGAAGAAGGTGACTCACCACCTTCTCGAGGGCTACTGGGGATGGGCAATAAATGCTGGCCTTGCGGCAACATCCACATCCCATGAATGAATAAAAAAAAATCTAATTCTTCATCTCGGTGTAAATTTTTGTCTGATTACGCTCCTGTTAAGAGCCATGGGACATTTTACTACGTTGAAGATGCTATATAAATGCAAGTTGTTGTTGTTGTAGCACCCATACTCAGCCAAGCATTCTGCATCATAAGCCTCATAACCGGTGATACCTTCTATGCAGTAAGCTCCATACCAATTCAGGTACTCGTGTCATAAGCTACTTGAGATCCTCTGTAAGCCACAATCTTCATATCCTGCGAGGTTCGAATGCACTGTACCAGAAGAAAGGTCACTATAAACTCGTATATTATAAATAGTGCTAATGTCTTTTGGAAGATTCCAGGGTCCAAGTTGGAGTTCAACTGATGAACAAGCTGTGAGAGCAGATTATGATGGAATTAACAACAACAACTTGTATTTATATAGCGCCTTTAAGGTAGTAAAATGTCCCAAGGTGCTTCACAGGAGTGTTATAAGACAAAACATTTGACACCGAGCCACATAAGGAGAAATTAGGGCAGGTGACCAAAAGCTTGGTCAAAGAGGTATGTTTTAAGGAGCGTCTTAAAGGAGGAAAGAGAGGTAAAGAAAGAAAGAAAGACTTGAATTTATATAGCGCTTTTCACGACCACCGGACGTCCCAAAGTGCTTTACAACCAATGAAGTACCTTTTGAAGTGTAGTCACTGTTGTAATGTAGGTAGAGAGGCGGAGAGGTTTAGGCAGGGAATTCCAGAGCTTAGGGCCGAGGCAACAGAAGGCACGGCCACCAATTGTTGAGTGATTATAATCAGGGATGCTCAAGCGGGCTGAATTAGAGGAGTGCAGATATCTTGGGGGGGTGGGGGGCTGAAGGAGATTAGAGATAGGGATGAGGCCATGGAGGGATTTGAAAACAAGGATGAGAATTTTGAAATTGAGGCCTTGCTTAACCGGGAGCCAATGTAGATCAGCGAGCACAGGGGTGATGGGTGAATGGGACTTGGTGCGAGTTAGGACAAGGGCAGCCGAGTTTTGGATGACCTCAAGTTTACGTAGGGTAGAATGTGGGAGGCCAGCCAGGAGTGCGTTGGAATAGTCAAGTCTAGAGGTAACAAAGGCATGGATGAGGGTTTCAGCAGTGGATGAGCTGAGGCAAGGGCGGAGACAGGCGATGTTATGGAGGTAGAAATAGGCGGTCTTAGTTATGCCGCGGATATGTGGTCGGAAACTCATTTCAGGATCAAATATGACACCAAGGTTGCAAACAGTGTGGTTCAGCCTCAGAAAGATGTTAGGGAGAGGGATGGAGTCAGTGGCTAAGGAACGGAGTTAGTGGCAGGGACCGAAAACAATGGCTTCGGTCTTCCCAATATTTAATTGGAGAAAATTTCTGCTCATCCAGAACTGGATGTCGGACAAGCAGTCTGACAATTTAGAGACCGTGGAATTAATTAGACCGATGCTCTGTAATCCACAGGCAGTCTAGTCATTCTGTATCTTCCCTATCTTGTACACTGACTATTATATCCCAGTAACTGTTGATGATCACTCAATACATTTACTGTGATTACTCTGCGATCCATTCATTCTGCAACATGGATAGTGACTTGATCAATGGCAGGAAGCACATTGCCTGTTAGCATCTGGCATGACAGCTGGTGTTGCCAATAAAGGGGAACTTCAACTGGATACATTCGAGCTCACTCAGCCTAACAGTATGTACGCACTCTTTAAAAAAAAATAACAGATATCCTGAAGTGACTGCATGGTTGTCTTCTAATCTGGGCCTCAAATGGCTGTCCAAACTTCACTTGCGGTTTATTACGTTATCTGAACCCTGAGGTGACTGCTTTGTAATCACTTCTCCGTTTGCATCTCTTTGTAATGCCATCACGATTGTTAGGCAGACCTTTCTGTGTGTGACCACATCTTAATAATATAAGATCGACCTTGAGTTCTGTATTATCTAATGCAGACATAATTGATGTGCAAAGGCATTCTTTACTAAGCTTGTTGTTTTAATGTATTTTTGCCCTGGAACAGATTTTTCTGTGTGTTTGAAGCGAGTTTCATTATCTCATTGAACCGAGCGGGTTACTGAGGAATCATTTCAGAATCTGCAGAGGGTGTATTGCAAGAGAGAAGCAGACTATTGGGGACTGAAGTGAGTGAAGGGCAATAGCAACGAATGGCTGCTTTATGTTCTCCATCACTGAAGGCCGGTCAGTATAGAGGATAACTTGAGGGAAAATCTCGTCCAACTTCACTCATTTTTCAAAATGATGACAATCTTTCTGAACATTTTACAAAAGGTAGATGACTCGAGACGAAAATGTAATTGTCTCAAAGCTTTTTGCGAGTCGGACTATTGTCAAAGGAGCACTGTTCTTTGTCAGCAGAGAGAAAAAAGAACTGGCCATCATTTTGTTGTGATTATATCAGAACGCTAGCCGTGCAGTGAAGCCTTTGCAACCCAGCGATACGTTTCAATGTAATTTATGTAAGAAAGATCAGATGAAAGAATGCAAATGCTAGAAATCTGAAATTGAAACACGAAATGGTGGAGATGCACAGGCTTGACCGCATCTGAAGGAGACAAATAGGTTAATGTTTGGGGTGAGCCTCCACAAGAAGTCTCCAGATGCTGGCTGAGATGTTTGTTGCCAGCCTTTTCTGTCTTTATTTATATCTAAGGCAAGGTGATGTGTGTTTGGCCCAGAAACCAGAAGAGGTTTGCAAACGTGCAGCTCTGCTTGATCCTATCACGGTGATGGCTCTTCATCATGTGGGGTAATCTGAAACCATGGGCGCACCATTATCATTTGAGCATAGTAAATGGGATAGTGTACTGCATCATGCTTTGTTCTTGCTGCTCTCTCTCACTTATTTAGAGGACACTCCAAGGTTTCCCCAATAGCACAGGGTACAGACACACTGCCTGTCTGGTACTGAGACTGTAAAAAAGAAAGACTTGCATTTCTATAGCGCCTTTCACGACCACTGGACGTCTCAAAGCGCTTTACAGCCAATGAAGTACTTTTGAAGTGAGGTCACTGTTGTAATGTAGGAATAATGTAACTGATTGGAGATGGTTAAGAAGAAAACTGATAGAGGTGTTGATAATTATCTGGGGTTTTGATCCGGTAAATTGGGTAAAACTACTTTCACTGCTCGGTGAGCCAGTAACTGGACGGTACAACGTTAAAATCATTACCAAAAGAACAAAGGGAGAGGAGAGGAGAAATTGTTTACACAGAGGGTTGTTGGAACATGGAACACCTGACCAGAAACAGTGGGGGCCGGGGTGGGAGAGCAGAATCCATAATTGCTTATAAAAGGGATGTGGATAAATATTTGAAAAATAAAAATTGAAGAGTATGGGTGAAGGGCAGAGGAATGGAATAAGGGGATAGCTCTTTAAGAGACCTGATATAGGTGGCTTGGGCCAAATGGCCTCCTCCTTTGTTGTAAAAGTCTATGATTCTGGAAGTAGGAAGGTCCCAGGTTTAATCCCTGATCTGTTCTGGGTTACCTGATCTCCAACGCAACACTACAATTAGCCCCAGTACCCAGGCTAGGGAGGGGAAATAGCATTCAGGGTTTCTGCTCCTCATCAATGCCCAATGTGGACGTGTGTATGGATGGATGTTGGGCAAGGATGGGATCAGGTTTGAAAAGCTTGACAGCTGTCAGTCACTGCCTCAGCTCACCTGAAGAATGGCCACTTGATCAAGCTGCAGCTAGCACCTGTAGAACAACACCTCAGCAAGAATCAATGGCTTTGGATGTGAGGGAGGGGAGAAAATTGAACACATTCGCGGCTCTGGTGCTTGTGAGTAAATAGCATCATCTTCCTTGGCCAAGGCCACAAAATAAAGCAGATTAGCTGGTCATTCATCACATTCGCTGTTTATGGGATCATGCTGTGCACATTTGGCTGTTACATTTTCCTACACGATAACAGTACCTGCACCTCACGAGTAATTTCTTGGCTGTGAAACAATTGGGATGTCCTCGAGGTGATTAAGGTGTTGGATAAATGGAATGTGTCTCTCTCTCTCTCTCTCTGAGGTTTTTACACTCATGAAGGAGTAATGTGTTGTTTCACAGTCAAAGGCTACTTTTTGTGGGTCTTTTGAAAGCGATCACAGTTAAGGAAAGAGTGCATTAATATAGCATCTTATTCTCATTGCTACAGTTTGGAATTTCTGCCAACATTGTTATGATTAGATACCTTTCCTGTGCCCAACACACAAAAAATTCACTCCCATAAGTGAACCCTCACATTATATAAACCAGAATGTGCCCTGCGTGTGAGATAATCTGGGATAGGGTGCTCTGGGTGAACAATGAACCCTTTTATTGTTACCAGATAACACGTAGCACTTCCACTATGTCTCATACCACTTTAGAAGACTGTGAATATCGGTCATGCCCGACACATTTGTAACCAGCTAAACTAATCAACTGATTTATTCACAAATAGTTATTGTCGGTAGCAAGCTGTAAAAGCAAGAGACTGACATCAGTCCAAAAACATATGGTCTGTAGTCAGTTCATGAAGTTTTAAACCATTCTGGGTGAGGTCTGTTCAAATCTTCCTTGTAGAACTTGGGTTTAAAAAAATTTGTTTCAAAGAGAGCTCATAGTAGAATCATCGAATGATATAGCACAGAAGGAATCCATTCGGCCCAACTTGCCTGTGCCGGCTCTTTGAAAGAGCTATCCAATTAGTCCCACTCCCCTACTCTATCCCCATAGCCCTTCAGAATTTTCCCCTTCAAGTGTTTATCCATTTTGAAAGTTACTATTGAATCTGCTTCCACCACCCTTTTAGGCAGTGCATTTCAGACCATCATAACTCGCTATGTTTAAAAAAAAAATTAAAAAAAATCTCTCGTCTCCCCTCTTAAATCTGTGTCCTCTGGTTACCGACCCTCCTGCCAATGGGAACAGTTTCTCCCGATTCACACTATCAAAACCCCTCATAATTTTGAACACCTCTATTAAATCTCCCCTCAATCTTCTCCGCTCTAAGGAGAACGACTCCAGCTTCTCCAGTCTCTCCACGTTACTGAAGTCCCTCATCCCTGGTGACATTCTAGTAGATCTCCTCTGCACCCTCTCCAAGGCCTTGACATCCTTTTGTCTGATGTTCTAGCAAACTAACAGGCTGCAGTCCTTGCAAGGTGTGTGTGTGTGTGTGTGTGTGTGTGTGTGTATGAATATATGAGTTATATCTCATTGTCCCACAGCCAGGAAAAAAACAGAACTAGCTAAACATTGGCAGTGTTGATGCTTAAGATTCCTCTTTGGGTGTTAAAGCATTCTCGGCAATCTGTCCTGCTGTGATTCACAGCAAATATCAAAACAATCCAACAGGGTGATGAGCTAACCATCTGGCAGGACCAATGAATGGGCAGCTGAATGCAAATAGTAATTAAGGAAGTATTCTAGTGGGACAATGACACTGAACAGCTTTTCAATTAAAATATTAGCATATCGAAATACGTTGTCCCCCTCAAAACAGTTATCTGGTCACCCAGACAAGCTGGCTGCCAGCAGCCAGACTGCTTTCCAGTGAAGGTCCAAGTTCTACCTTGAGAGTAGCAGCATTGAAAGACAGCTATTTTCAACTGAGAAACACAGCAAAGACAAAAAATAAACCATGGACAAAATATTCATCTTTTTAATCACACTTATCTCCCCAGCAAAAAGGGTAGATTCCATAAGCAAAGCACACCTCCTATGAATTGAAATTTGTGCTCTTATGCATGATATGAATGGGATAGGGTGCCACAGTGCTGACTGTTGTCCAGCAGCCATAGTATTTTGCACTGGAGAATATGTAAGTTGACCAAAATGTACTTCTGTCCACTTTGAAAGGCAGTAAATACCATATTCTCACATTTACATTGTTCAGGCTAAATTTGATAGTCAAGTTTATTTTCAAGTAGAATCACTACAAAGAACTAGAAGACACACAAGTAAATAAGAGTACAAAATTATTCTACACACAATGAAGTGATTTTTGGGATCTTTTAACTGAGTCTATAATGAAATATTACAGGAGCAATGACTCCCACAGATTCTCTCTTTGTCTCCCCACATGGATGAAGCAGGGGACTGAGGTGTTCAAGAAAAACCGTACAGTTCTTGTACAGTTTTCTGAGATTCCAAAGACAGACTTGCTCAGAAGATTGAACAGGGTCCTTAAAATAGTTTACAAGGGGTTAACCATGTATGCCATTAAAATAGGTAGGTTGTGAAAAGTAGTCTCTTTGCTTTCTGTTGAGTTGTATGCTCTTGATGCCTGATCTCTGGTGTAAACATTTGGAACAGGCAAGGTAGTACTACCTTAGTACTGGATTAGAGAATGTGCACGTGTTCTGGAGTGGGACTTGAACCCACAACCTTTTGGCTCAGAAGCAAGAATGCTACCAACTGAACCAAGCTGACGCTACAACTATATATTGATCGTGACATGTTTAGCAGTTTTCGAATGCAAACAAGAATTGCGGAACTAAGACGAGTGTTGGTTAAATTCTCATTTTTATTCGGTGGGTGTGTGGGTGAAATCTGTGGAAATGCCAAATTATGTAGCTGGTACAAGGGATTTTGCAAAAGGTTAACATTTCCTGTGACTGGATTTTAAAAAGTGAAGAAAATGTTTAAGGGACACTAAGGGAATCATGGGATATGGGGATAGTGCAGGAAAGTGGAGTTGAGGTAAAAGATCAGCCATGATCTTATTGAATGGCGGAGCAGGCTCGAGGGGCCGAATTTTCTACTCCTACTCCTATTTCTTATGTTAAGACAAAGTTGATGGAAAACTAAGGCAAAGATCTCTTTGATGATTGAAGATGGTCCAAACATTGGAGTTTGAGGGGCCAACCATCTGTGGGTTGCTATCCGATTGGTTATCCTCCTGCTCTGACCCCGTCAGAATTTACAGGGTCAGTAGGAGGGCATTTCATTACCATGAGACAGGCGGGCACAAGTGCCACTTTGGGAGCATCTCTGGTGCCCGTCTGCCAATGGCGGTTGGAGACTGCAGCATTGGGCCTGACTGTACCTGAGCAGTAGGGTGCTCACAGCTTAAGGAGTCCCTGCCTCTGGCTCCATCCCTTGCTGTTAACTGCCTTGGAAGGTGCATACAGAGGTCCAGTCCCGTACAAGGCGCAACAAGATCTCCGCCATTTTCTGGGGGGGTTCCATTGGACTCTCGCTGGAATTATGGGTGGGGGGCTGGTGGATTCCCCGAGGAGTTTTGGGGCCTGAGTGTTTTGAGCCAAAGATTTTTGGACCACAGCCGCTGGGACAAGTGCTGGAAAAGCTTTCAACGTTAATCGGATCCGAATAGAATTGTTTCAGTAACACTGATGGATTTTCCTGGACGATCATCTTGCTGGGAGCTTAAAAGCTTGTTAATAACGTGGGACTTAACTTCATGGCCTTGTGAAGTTCACAATTAACAGCTGAATTAATGTACTGCTGAACTCGGTCTGCCTGAAGTGGTTTTAAAATGTCTTTTGTCTCCCAGTGCTCGGAAATATTCTGTTTACGTTGCTGGGTAGGTTCCTTTAGTGCTGGCGGCAAACACGAAACAGGTTCCCCTGTGTGCGTGCAGCTGTGCAAGTTGTAACTGACTTCAATTTCTGGAGGTGAAGTTTCTGTGATGTGGGGGTGGGCTAAACCGTTCCGTACATGCCAGCAGTGTGCAAATAGCACTGCTGGCCCTGAACGGGCGAACTGAGACCTCAGCCTGGCATGGCTAGAAAAGCTGGCAATCCAGTACCGGCAGTAGCAGCTGTTAATGTGCAGAACTGCTGGTGCTGTATCTCCGCACTGGAATGTTGGTGACCACCCCCTCGTGAGGTGGGACTCCATACCATCGGGTGCAGGAGTTGTAGCCTCATTTTATAAGATAGTAAAGCTGCTGGAATCTGGGCTGCCTCTGATCCAGCACTGGATTGTCAGCGCATCAGAAGAGTCTGGCGTCAAGAATGGATTTTAATGGGATTGAGGTACGCACTGGGCTAAAGTAGATGTGGAGAAATTGTAATAAGGTGCTTTCAGTCCAGGCATCTTTTTTTTTCCTGTCCCCTCTGCTTTCTGTATTGATCCTGCACTGTTCTACTGAATGCATTTAACAAGCTCTCTGTAGAATTGATTCAATATGTGTGTACATTTTTAGATTTTACATTACACGCTGATCTTCTCTATTGCAAGCGTCCCAGTAATGTCTGGAGATGTCAGAAGGCTGGGTGGTATTGATCGGTGCACGGATTTGTTACCTTGAATTGTAGTGCTTGGAAGCAGAAGTCACAAACAAGGTCACTGGGCCGCATGCCTTTGTCCAACTATCTGTCATTTAGATGTGCGATTAAAATCTCCCTCTTTTCTAATTTCATTGCCTTTGCTCATTAGCCATTAAGACCAAGATAATGAGCTTCCCCCATGACATGTTAGAAGCCAGCAGAGTGGAGAATAGAGAGGAACCAGATCGGTACGGAAGTGAAATAAACAATGTTTGGAAATTGTTTGCGGGTGGGGAACGGGGGGGAAATGGTTGGGCTAGAAAGGTGAGTTCACAGAGGAAGCAGCAAATTGAAACTTAAAAAAAAAAACCCTGAATTTGAACAGAACTAAAATCTATCTGTCCACAAAACAAAAATATTCATAGTGTGTTCATGCAGGTTGCACACCTAGAGTATTAGTACACACGTCTGGAGTACTGCGTTCAGTACAGGCAGCGCACTTCGGGAAGGATGTATTGATCATTGGAGGGGATGTGGCGCAGATTAACCCGAATGATACAGGGCTTAAAAGGGTTAAATTATGAGGTGGGTTCGCATAAACTTGGCTCGTATTCCCTTGAGTTTAGAAGACTGAAGGTTGATCTAACCGAGGTGTTTAAGCTGATTGAAGGATTTGATAGGGTAGATAGAGAGAAACTATTTCCGCTGGTGACGGAGTCCAGAACAATGGGGCATTGGGGGGAATATTCTGGCATGGGTGGAGGATTGGTTATCTAACAGGAAGCAGAGAGTTGGGATAAATGGTTCATTCTCGGACTGGCAACCAGTAGCCAGTGGTGTTCCGCAGGGGTCGGTGCTGGGTCCCCAACTCTTTACAATCTATATTAACGATTTGGAGGAGGGGACCGAGTGCAACATATCAAAGCTTGCAGATGATACAAAGATGGGAGGGAAAGTAGAAAGTGAGGAGGACATAAAAAACCTACAAGGGGATATGGACAGGCTGGGTGAGTGGGCGGAGATTTGGCAGATGCAATACAATATTGGAAAATGTGAGGTTATGCACTTTGGCAGGAAAAATCAGAGAGCAAGTTATTATCTTAATGGCGAGAAACTGGAAAGTACTGCAGTACAAAGGGATCTGGGGGTCCTAGTGCAAGAAAATCAAAAAGGTAGTATGCAGGTGCAGCTGGTGATCAAGAAGGCAAACAGAATGTTGGCTTTTATTGCTAGGAGGATAGATTATAAAAACAGGGAGGTATTGCTGCAGTTATATAAGGTATTGGTGAGACCGCACCTGGAATACTGCATACAGTTTTGGTGTCCATACTTAAGAAAAGACATACTTGCTCTCGAGGCAGTACAAAGAAGGTTCACTCGGTTAATCCCGGGGATGAGGGGGTGGACATATGAGGAGAGGTTGAGTAGATTGGGACTCTACTCATTGGAGTTCAGAAGAATGAGAGGCGATCTTATTGAAACATGTAAGATTGTGAAGGGGCTTGATCGGGTGGATGCGGTAAGGATGTTCCCAAGGATGGGTGAAACTAGAACTAGGGGGCATAATCTTAGAATAAGGGGCTGCTCTTTCAAAACTGAGATGAGGAGAAACTTCTTCACTCAGAGGGTAGTAGGTCTGTGGAATTTGCTGCCCCAGGAAGCTGTGGAAGCTACATCATTAAATAAATTTAAAACAGAAATAGACAGTTTCCTAGAAGTAAAGGGAATTAGGGGTTACGGGGAGCAGGCAGGAAATTGGACATGAGGCTGAGTTCGGATCGGTCAAGGCCCTGTGGGTGGCGGAGCGGGCCCAGGGGCTGAGTGGCCGGGTCCTGCTCCTACTTCTTGTGTTCTTTAGATTTGAGGTTAGGATCAGATCAGCCATGATCTTATTGAATGGCGGAGCAGGCTCGAGGGGCCGATTGGCCTACTCCTGCTCCTATTTCTTATGTTCTTATAACCTTACAATTAGAGCCAGGCCGTTCAGGAGTTGAGTGGTCAGGGCAGGAATGGAAAGGGGCTGGAGACTGGTAAAATAATCTATTGAAGTTGGTTTTAGACATGGGAAGAGAGGGGGGAAAAACAGCGAGCATGGAGGCTGAAGTGAGGGACAGGTAATGGACAGCAAATGGAGTTGGGTAAGTGGGAAGATAATTAACAGGAAGTGCCAATAAGTTATTAAATTCACTAGCCAAATTCTAATTGGTTGGTGGGGGCGGGGGAGAGCAGAATTTGAGGCAGAGGCCTGTTCCACTAGGATTCGTTCCGCTAGGATTCCACCCACTTACACTAAATTTGGGTGGGGGGTCAGGATGAATCTTGCACCCAACATCAAGGCAGCCAGTCTGGGGAAGTTCCTGGGCTACCCTGTGAATTCTGCCCAGTACGCCCCTAAGAGGCGCGGCGGCGGCGGCGGGGGGGGGGAGCTCTCCGCCAGCTGAGAGCTGGCATGAATTCTGCTGAGACCCCAGGGAGGGCCGCCGAAGCTTTGGCAGGTAGAGGCGATCGATCTCTCCTGAAAATTGCCTTCAGAAAATACCCCAATTGCTTACTGAGGAGCCGAAGGATTAAATGACTTACTGTTTTGTTAGACCCTTCCCGGGTCTCCACTCCTGCTGTTGGTGCGGCATGGCTTCACACCGAGTTTAAGAGCTTCCGTCAGGGTGGGTGCTGCTGATGCACCCTTGCAGGCAATGGGTTGCCTCCCCACCCCGAGCATGCGAATAACCTTGCCCTGGTTAAATGGAGACAAGGCCAGCATCGCACTCCATGTCACTAGGGTCACCACGCTGCACCTTGGCTGGTGGAGGGGGCCCATCGCAATCTTGGGCCCAGGGTGTGCAGCAATATCACTGAGTAAAGTGGGATCAATTCTCTTGCACGTACTTTGAACATCCTCTTTCTTGCATCATGCTGCACCTATCCTAGGTCCTTATTACAGTGTCCTCGGTCCCTGTATAGTACCTAACACAGCCGAGTGCTCGATCAGCTCTGCTAAACCCATTTACTTGAGGACAACAACAGTTATTTTCTCCCGTTCTATTTTGCCGGATGCTACATACCATCTACATCCAAGGGTCAGACCTACCACTCCTGGATGCAGCTCTGTAGCCACCCTGGTAAACCCATTATTATCGAAGAAAATCTGTCTATACTTAGCCAAACCTTTGCTCTTCATTCAGAAGAAATAAAGGTATTTAGCCCTCCCACCCTCCACCCTTGAAAAAGTGCAACATCCCCTCCGACACCTGGGAATCCCTGGCCCAAGACCGCTCAAAGTGGAGGAGAAGCATCCGGGAAGGCGCCGACCACCTCGAGTCTCTTCGCCGGGAGCAAGCGGAAGCCAAGCGCAAGGAGCACACGTCAACCCAAGCACCCCACCCACCCGCCCCTTCAACCACCGTCTGCCCCACCTGTGACAGAGACTGTAGGTCCCGCATTGGACTCATCAGTCACCTGAGAACTCATTTTTAGTGTGGAAGCAAGTCATCCTCGGTTCCGAGGGACTGACTAAGAAGAGATATACTTATACTGACTGGTTAACGGTTAACAAAGGTATTTAGCCCTCCCACCCTCACCCCCCCAATAATCAATTGTTCTCCTTGGTGGAATCGGTAGTGGACGTATGTTACATGTTTGTTTTATATTGATGATATGAGCATATGAAAATTTTGGACAGGAGAACAACAGCTGGTTCGTCTAGCCTGTCCTATACAGTCGGGATTCCCCATGCATGATGATTCAGTCATTCCTTACTCCACCAAGAGCCGTGGAATCTCCCGGGAGAAGTGAAAAAACAGATAAAAACCCATTAGGGGGAAAAAAATATGGAAAATTCCTCTCTGCGTCCCCCCTCCCACCCCAGCAATCGAAACTAGTCCAGGAGACATTAACCATGTCTTGTATTACTTTGGCACCTACGGTGTGACCTCCAGGAATGGATCTAGCTCTCTTTTGATGGTATACAGTGAATCAGCACCCAGCTCATGAGCCAGCAACTAGTTCCATGGTCCTACTATTCTCTGGGAAGAGAAGAACCGCCTGACACTGAGCCTATTTCTACCCTTGCGTAATTAATACATATAACCCCCTGGTGCTCCCCAAAAATTGGTAGCGGAAGTATGTTACACGTATGTTGTATTGCTATTACGTGTTTGATATATTGCGTGTGCATTGTGTTGGTGTGTTTATGTTCCTATATGTTGGGTATTTACATTTGTCATATTGCATGTTTGTTATGTTATTGCACGTTTGTTTTGTAATTGCACGCTCGTTGTGTAATTGCATGTTCGTCGTTCTGCTCAAATCTGTCCTGGAAATGCAAGGAAAATACTTTGATCTCTGCTGCATTCAAATTGTCGGATCTTATACTTGTGTGATATGAATGTAGTAGGGCACAATAGTTCATGTGCTGTAAATTGGAATGAGATGAGATGTACTTGAGGTTACACACGGTCTGCAGTCCTGTTAGAATATTCTGAGCTGTCTGGCACGTGACTTTCCAGCTGATCGGATAGTGTCGTAATGCAGAGAGAGCGAGCTGTGTGTGTCATTTATAAAAAGCAGCATTAATATTTGAATCAACCTGCACCACAGAGCAGCTCCAGCCGGTAGTGGGAGATGCTATTTCTGAATTAGTGGAGAGCTCTGTGTGAGGAGGAGTGTGGCAGGGGTGATTTCCGCCGGTTCGGAGGGAGGATGAGGTGGCTGTGAAAGTGGGAACTGGAACTGGTTGCAGTCTTTGGCAGCACGGAGGTATTCGTCAGTTCTACTTTGGCAGTAGTTTTTTGTGATCGATGATTAACAGGGAGGGATAAAGTCAATGACAATGTACTGCTGACCTCTGCTGCAGCACAGGCAACTACTGGTGGTAAATGGACTGGTTTAAGACTGATGAGTTTCTAAAGGGGCACAGTGTTTAAAATCTGCTCGACTGGAAGCGAGTGTGGTATGTGTGTGTTCCTTTATCATTAACAGACGAGAATGATGTAGATGTCGTGGTTCAAGATTTTAGAACTCTTTACATGTTTAAAATATAATGGGATTGAGATACTGTTGGCAGCTATGTGCTTATGCTGATGTGAAGATTGAAGTTGTCATTGAAAAAAATATATTAAATGATTGGCAATATTTTAATTCTTTTATTTTGGGTGTATTGAAATTCCTTGAGGGCAGAAGCACTCTTGATTCTTTCTGCCGAATGCAGCACGAGAAAGATCTAGTTGGCAAAGAGGAGCAGTGAGAATGCATTGTGACTGACAGGACGACGATACCTGACAACACTCTCTGCAGCTTGAAAGCGAAAGTATTTTTTTGATGTAACTGATTCAGTAAAAATTGTGAGTTAACCTGTTTTTAAACCGACGCCTGGCTCTATGTAAACGTCCCAATTACAAACGGATTGCAGTTCAGGCATGCTGTCTAACCACCAGAGTCGGACTTGGGACAGGCATGACTCGCACTTGCCTATTATTGACCATTGGTTGCTAACCTATTGGTGTTAAATCAGTTGTGTTAACCAGCTGCGTGTGTATTCAATGACCCTGAACTGGAAATATTGTGGGGAAGGGGATTGCATTTGTGGAGGTGACCTATGGGATGTTGCTGTGCTTTTTTTCTCGCTCTCTTTCATTTCCCTGGATGAGAAGGTCAGTAGGTGACCAGCTCCCTCAGCCTCTATCCACACTGCTCTTAAGCTAGCTTCACGAGTGACTGACTCTTCAGTTCACTGTCCAACTGTGCCGGGAGGCATCTGCTTTAAGTGCAGTGCTGGCCCCAGTAGCACACGACCGAGGTTGGGAATGTGCTGTGTAGCAAATTGCAGGTGCAGCCCCCCCCACACCCCCACACCCCCCCCCCCCCTCCGGGACTGAGCACCAGTGGGACAGTGTGGGCACCTTTCCTAAAGAGGGCAGGTGCTTTCAGCCCAGTAGTGGAGAAGTATGGAATAAGACTTGCCCTCTGCCTGACATGCACTGTGCCCAACCTGTTGGTGTCTGCTGACATGTCTTATATACAATGAAATAAAAATGGCTCCAGTTACGAAAAATAACCTGTAGTAGCAGGACCATTTAATTTTTATGCATTTGGATTAAAAAATCCAAGTGGAACGACCTTGTTTATTAATTTACTACATAAACCATTTAAAATATCTTCTGTATTCTCCGATAATTCAGTCTTTTTTTTTGTAAATAATGGGTAGAGATGCAAACCCCATATTCAAGTTGAGGAGCTTTGCAACTGAATGAGGAGTATTCTTTAATCCGTTAATGCTGCCTCTGCACAACATGAGAGGGTTTCCACCCAGTTACCTGTAATTGCTGCTCCGCAGTTAGCAGAGCACTTAACCTCACACAGTCCTGTCAGGGGAGTGGATTGGTCTGAGCAAGGAGCTCTGCAGGCCCAGCCTTGTTCTGCTCACAGTAGCTGTCGCTTAGTAAGTGTTGATTATTAAGAGATTTCTGACGGAGTTGAGTCATCGATTGAGAGAGTCCTGTGTAACTAGGAGCAGGCGGGCAGGGATGGAGGCTTCCTCTTGCGGGGTGGGGGGGGGGGGGGAGCAGGCGGGAAACCTCCAGGCTTTTGTCGCTTTCCACCAAGCTCCGTTCATCAACACACTTGTCGGCCTGAATGGGCCCTTTAAGCTGTTGCCCACATCTACAGTGCTGCAATGTTGTGATCAGACCATTCCCAAATTCTCCCCGGTTAACAGCCAGTTCTTTTTCCTATACATATTCGGTTCCCAGGATTTTATTTCTGATTGTTCTCACAAATTTGCACACAGAAAATAAGATTTTGTGCGGCCACTTGATCTCCCAAGTGGGATTAGAGGACGAGGTGATTGGACCAGCGCGTGCAGATGTATTTCAGTCCTCACTTTAAATTTCTACCTTGTCTCCTTGTTATATAATGCTTTGATTTAATATTATAATTAAATAGCTGTATTTACCGCAGTTTGGGAAACAGAAAAGTGGTGCTGGTTGGTGTGTCGGAGTTGCTGAGGAGCTGGGAAATGCAAAACGATGTGCTACAGCACTGCCACTGGCAGGAGGGTGTAATTACAGCGTGACACGTTTACATAGGCAGTTTGCATTATAAATATGGACATAGAAATTTGTAACAGTAAAAAGTTGACACTAAGGTGTGACAAAAACTTGCCAAGAGCAAGTAAACTTTGCAGACAGGAAGTGCACACAGATATATTTTTAAAATTATCTTGATGGTTTTACCATAAAAGGTTTGCTAGTTTCTCTTTTTTTTTAAAAATTCCCTTCCTAATAGTTTGAGTTCTCACTTTAGTCTAAAGACAGTCATTCTGTGAGTTTGTGTCTCTGGGACTCAGCTTGCACCTTGTCTCTGGCAGTAAATGGAAGACAATTTAGTGAAAAATAGACGATTAACATCTATAAGCCACTCTAAACATCCTAAGTAGACTAGTCACCATGAACATACTGTTGTAATTCTCCGTGTAGTTGCTGCTAATACAGGTGCTGGCAGGCTCCACATTCAGATTTGTGGCAACAAATTAAACCTGGCCACAGGTCGCCTCCTGCTGGTGAAAAGTGGCAAAAAAAAAACTCCTGTCTGCAGCAGCACGAAGGAGACACCTGCACAGTTTGTAGTTTCAGCTCTGTTTAATCACTCAGCGAGGAGCTGGACTGAAGGTTGGGGTGAACGGGACAGGAGCAGGGTGGCTGGCGGCGGCCGTTTACTTCCTCCCATCTGTTGCCGCACCTCGGGCCCCCCAACTCTTGACCGTGGCGAGCACGATATTGCAGACCTTTAGCCTCGGGCTCCAGGTCTCGCGCCTCCACGGTTCAGAAGGCGAGTGATAACTCAGCAGCCCTGTGGATTATACACCGCTTCCACGTGGACACTTGGTCATGTTTCTTCATTGATCTCTTGGCCGTTTGAAGATCAGTCACCTGCCTCCCCACCGCCCATTTACTTTGATATCTAACCCATACCTGCTGGGGTCCATTTCCTTCCGCTGTTATTTTGAACAATATTCCCCCCGCTCTATTGTTCGCTCCTGATTTTTCATTAAAATGAGCGAACGGAGGAAATTGTAGCCCTTAATTGCTGCAATTTGTTAACATTGTGGAGTTCCTACATAATGAGCAGGGAAAGGGTTAAAGATCATTAGCTGCAGTGTGTCTTTATTTCCACTTCAGTTTTTTTAAAAACACCGGAAGCTTTACAGAATATGACTTCCCTTTGATTATACACGCTGCCCCTTAGTAATAACACAGAGCATCACCTCTTTCTAAAATAGACATACACGATAGTCAGTAGCAGAACAAGGAAAGCTGACAGTACTTTAGGATTGTAGGCCGCAGAGCTTGATGACCTTTGTTGGTCTACCTCACGCTGCCTGTTGGTGATTGACCACTGGATAATTAGCTCCTGTTGCTTATCCGTAAAGACATTGGGGAACAGGAGGAGGCCACTCAGCCCCTCGAGCCTGCTCCGACATTCAGTTAGATCACGACTCATCTCCATTTACCCGTCTTTGCCCCATATCCCTTGATACCCTCACCGAACAAAAATCTATCTATCTCAGTCTTGAAAGCAACCATTGGCCCAGCATCCACAGCTTTTTTGGGGCGGGGGGAGTTCTAGAGTTCTACTACTATTTGTATGAAAAAGTGCTTCCTTGTTTTGCTCCTGAATGATCTAGCTCTAATTGTAAGGTTATGCCCCCTTGTTCTGGATCTCCCACCAGAGAAAATAGTTTGTCCATTTCTATCCTATCAAATAATTTTAACATTTTAAACACCTCGATTAGACCACCCTTCCATCTCCTATACTCAAGGGAAATACAAACCAAGTTTATGCAACCTATCCTCATAATGTAACCCTCTAAGCCTCGGTATTATTCGATGGCAATGGACAAACAACCAGAAATATATCTTGCAAGATGAGACAAGTTCATTAATACCTTGTATTTTCCGCAGTTTTCTCCTCTCCCTCTCTGGAAGGTGCTAACTTGTTCTGAGATATGGTTCCTTGTGTTATTGGTTACCCTCCAGTAGGGTTGCAAAATTCCAGGAATTTTTAAAAGAGGAAACTTTCCATGGGAATTTTGGGGAATTTTGAGTTTTTTTGCACACTGATGGTTTTTGTCTCTGACCCTTATATTATCTTTGTCATCAAAATAGACCTACTGTTCCATACAAATATAAACAGGCTTTCAAAACTTTATTTAGGTTATAATTTTGAACTTTATTGAACCCCCACATAAAAGACCCATCTAAAATAAAATAAAAAGAGCGTCAGCTTATTTTAAACATAGAAACATAGAAACATAGAATCTAGGAGCAGGAGTAGGCCATTCGGCCCGTCGAGCCTGCTCCGCCATTCAATACGATCATGGCTGATCATCCAAATCCAATACCCTGTCCCTGCTTTAATCCCCACAGTACACATATCCCACCCTACCCCCGTAACCCCACGTATTTAATTCCCCCTAACATATCCCATCCTATCCCCATAACCCCACATATTTAATCCCCCCCTAACACTAAGGGTCAATTTATCATAGCCAAATCAACCTAACCCACACATTTTTGGACTGTGGGAGGAAACCGGAGCACCCGGAGGAAACCCACGCAGACACGGGGAGAATGTGCAAACTCCACACAGACAGTCACCCGAGGTCAGATTCGAACCCGGGTCTCTGGCGCTGTGAGGCACCAGTGCTAACCACTATGCCACCGTGTTGCCTGTCCTTATTTTGTCCCTTTTGAGTCTTCTACTCATGAGTCTTCTGAGTCTTCTACTCATCATTGCTCCTCCTGATTCTCTGACTCTGGCTCTGACGTGTCCATTTCCTCCTCTGTGTCACTGTCTAGCTGTGTGGTGGACACTTCTGTATCTGGCTCAATAAGTTGTAGGGTCGCCCGGATAGCCACCAGTTTCTCCACTCTCTTGTTAGTCAGCCTGTTGCGCACCTTTGTATGCGTATTCCCAAAAAGTGACCAGTTTCGTTCAGAGGCCGCTGATGAAGGTGGGATTTGGAGTATCACCGATGCAATGGGTGACGGGGCCTCAGATGCACAAAGTCCCTTCCACCAGGTATGTGCACTGATATGCTTGCATGATTCCCATATCCCGTCCCCATTCCAAAGACCTTGCTTGGTAGAGAACTTTGCCAGACTTCCCAGAACTTTGCCCACGTCCAGATTGAGGTAGCGTGAGAGGGTAGAAATCACACTGTAAGCGCTGTTGATCTGTTCGCCAGAAAGTATTGGTCTCCCAACATGCTTTGGGTCCAGCATGTATGCTGCAGCATGAATCGGCTTGACACAAAATTCTTGATGCGTCTGTATGAATTGAACAATTGCCTTCTCCTCTGCTTTGAGCAGCAGGGATGTGGGTAGGGCAATGCTGATTTGTTATTTTAAATCAGCAAAAAGCCTGAGAACATCTGACAAGACAGCGTCATCTCCTTCAATCTGAGCAATTGCAGATGCTACTGGTGAAAGTAGTTTAAGGCTGCTAACCACTCTCTCCCAAAACACATCATCCAACAGTATTTTCTTGATGGTGGTTTCCATATCCCCAGACTGGGATATTGCCATTTCTTGCAGCGACTCCTTACCCTCCAGAAGGCTGTTGTACATTCTAGTGTTGCTGGGCAGTTTCAGTGTGGTGGTGTTCTTTGTCGTTTGCTTGGAGTTGTAGGTTGCTGCAACTACCTGTTTTCCCCTGACATACTTAACAACTTGCTTGGCTCTCTTGTACAGTGTTTCCATGGTTCTCAAACCCATGATGTCCTTGAGGAGCAGGTTGAGCCCATGAGCTGCGCACCCAATAGACGTAATATGAGGGTAGGCCTCCTCCACTTAAGCCCAAGCAGCCTTCATATTTGCAGCATTGTCAGTAACTACTGCAAAGACCTTTTGTGATCCAAGATCATTGATGACCGCTTTCTGCTCATCAGCAATGTATGTGCCTGTGTGTCTGTTGTCCTTCGTGTCTGTGCTCTTGAAGAACACTGGGAGAGGAGTGGAGACGATGTAGTTTATGATGCCCTCCCCTTGTACATTTGACCACCCATCTGAGATAACTGCAACACAGTCTGCCATCTCTATCGTTTCTTTGAGCTTTCCTTGGACTCTGCTATACTCAGCCTCCAGCAAATAACTAGACAAAGCATGTCTGGTGGGAGGACAGTATGCAGGGCGAATAACATTGAAAAATCTCTTCCAGTGCACATTGGCTGTGAGCATGAGGGGTGAGCCTGTCGCATATACAGCTCGAACAAGGCACTCATCTGCATTCTTCTGGCTATGGTTATCCATTGTATCAAAGAACCTTCCAAGTGGGCCAGGAGTTGCTGATGATAAGGAGCCTGATGCTGAATCTGAACCATTATCTTCTTGAATGGAAGCAGAGGAACTCTGGGCTGACTGCTGTGAGCTTTGAGTGAAGTTGTTGCATTTGGATAATTGCTGCTGCATCTTTGTGGCATTCTTTACATACGGCTTTGTACAGTGTTTGCACATGTACACAGTCTTTCCATCTTTAATGCCTGGGGTAAAATGCTTCCACACATCCGACGGTAAACATGGCATTGTTCTATGCAGAGAAATAAAGGGCATTCATCTCTGTGTCGAACTGCGGTCGATCAGCACGATTGCAACAGGGTGAGTAAATTTTTCCTGATGCTCCATGCGATGGAAGCATGACCTGTGCACGCACGACGCTACATCACCAATAGAGGGAGCTAATCGCTCATCCACTCATCCAACCAATCAGGACACACTTGTTCACAGTCACACACAAAACTTGTAATTATTAAAACAAGCCAAGTAAGAAGATAAACGTATATTGATTAAGAAATTCCTTAATAATTAAGATTCCATCTCTGTTAGTAATTTTAAGAGAGGATCTGTGGGGGGGGAAAAAAAAGAAAGAAATACAAAAAAAAACAATATTATGCTTTTTTGGGCAAAATTCCCAAGCTAAACTTCCCGTGGAAAATTTCCGGAAATTTCCTGGAAACTTTCCACCCCTTCGCAACCCTACCCTCCAGTATCTCACTGAAAGTGGCCACTTTGCATTGTGTAATGGTGAAGGTCGGATGACTATTCAACAACAGGGGGCCTCGCTGCCAAACCTGAGCCTGTCCTCACCCAACATCCAGCAGAGGTTACCGGACAGTGGCCGGAAGCAGGAACTGTGGCTAAATATTTTACCTTCCCTCGCTAGCGTCATAGGGGCCAAATGTGGTCCCTGTATCACTGCCAGAGACCAGCTAGTTGAATATTGACTGGGGACTCGTTGAATTTACAGCAGTATTCCAGTTGTGGGCACTGATGACTGACGAACCTGTTCTCAGTGCAATATTGAGGCAGCCTTTCAAACAAGAAGAAAGACTTGCATTTCTATAGCGCCTTTCAAGACCACTGGACGTCCCAAAGTGCTTTACAACCAATGAAGTACTTTTGAAGTGTAGTCACTGTTGTAATGTAGGAAACGCGGCAGCCAATTTGCACACAGAAAGCTCCCACGACCAGGTCATCTCTTTTTGCTATGTTGATTGAGGGATAAATATTGGCCAGGACACCAGGGAGAACTCCCCTGCTCTTCTTCGAAATAGTGCCGTGGGATCTTTTGCATCCACCTGAGAAAGCAGACGGGACCTCGGTTTAAAATCTCATCCGAAAGGCGGCACCTCCGACAGTGCAGCACTCCCTCGGCACTGCACTGGAGTGTCAGCCTAGATTTTTGTGCTCAAGTCTCTGGAGTGGGGACTTGAACCCATAACCTTCTGACTCCGAGGTGAGAGTGCTACCAACTGAGCCACAGCTGACACTCGGTTTCACTGTCGGAGGTGCCGTCTTTCAGATGAGGCGTTAAACCAAGGTCCCGTCTGTCCTCTCAGGTGGACGTAAAAGATCCCATGGCACTAATTGAAGAAGAGCAGGGGAGTTCTCCCCGGTGTCCTGGCCAATATTTATCCCGTAATCAACATCACTAAAACAGATTAGCTGGTTATTTATCGCATTGCTATTTGCGGGAGCTTGCTGTGTATAAATTGGTTACTGTGTTTCCTACATTACAACAGTGACTGCACTTCAAAAGTACTTCACCGTCTGCAAAGTGCTTTGGGACGTCCTGAGGTCATGAAAGGCTCTGTAGAAATGCAAGTCTTTCTTTTGCAATACACTTCACTGTGCGATTTGTCACCTCATATTGTTCAACACGCGGTTACAATTACAAATCTACAACAACCAGTATGTTGCCGTCACTCCAATGTACAGATGCATACAAGATTGGATGGATAAAATCTTTAAATGTGCTGCTTTGTGCTTTTCACCATTCAAGTGAACACTATATGAAAATTTCACATTTTACTGAGATGCGATTGACAGGCACTGCATAAGGAAAAAAAGCAGCTTGAGACGATGCACATCAATCTGCATCAGCGCCCACACTGATACAGGCATCAAAATTGGACCTGAGCACCAAGACAGCAAAGAAGTCTTCACCTGACGAAGGAGCAGCAGCTCCGAAAGCTCGTGATTTCAAATAAAACTGTTGGACTATAACCTGGTGTTGTGCGACTTCTCGCAAAGATTAGAGACCTGGCTGTAGGTTGGAATCTCCGTTGCCTTTAGTTACATAGGGTGTGCCTGAGGAATGTTGAAAACCACAACACATCCAGGCAAGGTCGATTTCAAAACGTACCAGGCGATTTCTATAGCATGCCATCGCGTCCACCTAAAGCACGCAGACGCCATAAGGAGCCTGGAACCATGGACTCCGAGACAACAGGTGAGCTCCACTGATGGGTTAGTGGTGAATTGCACCGACTGGGTTGATACTGAGCCGCACAGAGGTCCGGTTTGCTCCGCAGGCTGTGCTGAGTTAGAGGATCTCAATAAGGACAGCTCTGTTGGGGATGCTGCAGTCCGTCTCGATGCCATTGGGCTGGGGAGATCAGCCAGCGTTCCCGCTCCTGATTGCTGTCCAGCGAGCCTGGCGCGTGGACAAGTTAAAGCCCCTGCTCTGATGCCCTCCAAGGTGAATAGCCTGCCCAGCTGACTTGCGTTTGAAGAATGGCCACATGGACGAGGCACCCAGAAGGCTGTTGGAGCCTGTGGAACTATCGACACCTTCACATGGAAGCAGAAAGTCAGTGGCCTCACCTAGAATATACAAAAAGGGGCTGCTATTCACTATGATCAGCATCACTGGCTTGCAGTGACTACATGGGTAAAATGTTATTCTTCTTACATGAGATTCTGGAATCTTTGCATGTTTTGGAGATCGCATTCTGTAATTCCATTTGTGTTTCCTTGAAAACCAAAATAAAAGCCTAGTGGCGTTGACTATAAATTGATGCAAATTATCCAAACTTTTTTTAATATTTGTTTTTGTGATGTTTTTGACAGTGGCATTTATTGCCAATCCCTAGTTGCCCCCAGAAGGTGGGGCTCCTCTTCGAACCACTGCAGTCCTTGAAGTGATGGAAGAAACTTGAGGCCGAGTCTGGAGTATTGCGTGCAGTGTCAGGAACCCTAGCTTCAAAAGGACATTGTTATATTGGGAGGCTTCAGGGGAAAGCGGTAAGGATGATTTCAGAACCTGGGGTGCCCAGAACTAAACTTGTTTCCAAGTTTAGTTCTGGGCACTTGGACTGAGAGTGCAGAACTAGAAGACTTGAGATTAGAAGGAATTTTTCTCCCTCAGAGCAGTAACCCTGCAGAGAATACTTCATAAGAACCTAAGAATATAAGAAATAGGAGCCAGGAGTAGGCCATACGGCCCCTCGAGTCTGCTCCGCCATTCAATAAGATCATGGCTGATCTTCTACCTCAACTCTACTTTCCCGCCCGATCCCCATATCCCTTGATTCCCCTAGAGTCCAAAAATCTATCAATCTCAGCCTTGAATATGCTCAACAATTCAGCATCCACAACTTCACAACAAAGCAGTCAATTCTGTGTTAATTAACCCCTGTTTTATAAAAAAAAAAATGAGCTGGATAAATTTCTGGTTAGGAATGGAATTGATACTACCCTCATGACCTAGACATTAAAGGCACTGTCCAGTAGAGTAATACTGACCAAAATATGCCTTATTCAATTCCTTCCTGGGAAGTACATATATTTATGGATGTCCGATGCGGCCAGGATTAGCCTATGGATTCGTCCTCCATGTTCAAATGGCCTTCTGATGCCACTCTCTCTCATGATGTGTAGCACCCTACACAAGGTACTGAAGACTCCAATAAGCGTCAGTTGCCTAAGGAGCGGCGGGAAGACATTGGCGAAGTAAAAGGGAAAAAAAGCAATGGAATTGATGGCTGTAATGAGAAATATATAGAGATTTAATGGTGTGTGGAACATGATGGTTCCTGAGTTGCTAAGGCTGTGGAAATATCATGTTAAGGAAGGCAGCTGACCTAGTTTGTACATGTAGGATTTACGGTTAGTTAGTTGATGTCCTGATGTACCATTCCAATACATCAGTGGAGTGTTTGGAAGACTTGTCTTAGTCCTAAGGATGGAAGAGGCAGCCCCCAGAAATCCCGATCAATGTGTTGAGCACAAAGCTGAGTGATCTTGCCCCCTCCCACCCTTATTTAAATTCAGTGCCAGTCAAGTGTTATTTTGTATTGTATAAAATGGGGTAGATAGTCTGGAATTTGCTTTGACTAGCGGAAAGGAAGCACAGAAAACCTTTTAACCTTGCAGATTAAATGGGTTGGGTAGACTTCCTAATGGTGTGGATTGCACGTGTTGTACCAAAGGAGTGTTTGATGGGATGGATGACCTCTTGTGTTCGTAAATTGCACTGTAACGCTGGGAATTTGCAGACCGTACGCATCCTACTTTTGAAAAAGACAGCTAACCGCAACTATTTTTTAGACTGCAGATCATTTCTGGTCACCTCGGCAGAACAGTGCTAAATTGTAAGTGTCTGTTAGATGCGAATTTAAACACTTTCTTGATTGTGTGATAAATATTTCACGTTTTTGCATCATTTCTTCCCCTTCTCTCTCTCTCTCTCTCTCTCTCTTTCCCCCTACCCCCTCACCGAAGGGTCCACACTCTGCAATGCATAACCAGTCGCCCGTTTCCAAGCTTGTGTTGTTTCCCCATACAAGGTCGGGACAATCCCATTTGCTGACTTTTTACCTTCTCCTCTCCTGAAGACACGGACAGCCCTCCAGCACCCGAGCAGTTTTTCTTTATCTGTGAAACTAGATGGGGAGCACTGACGCAAGTTCAGCCATCAAACCAGGCACAGGGATCACTGAGTTTAGAAGAGGAGGGGAGCAAAAGGTTAAAACTTGAAAAAAAAATATTTTAATTGGAACCTATTTATTTTATATTTCCAAAAAATTATTATAATAAAGCCAGCGTGTGTGTTGGGTGGTTTAGGGGTAAGCATCGGTCCTGTACGTTGCACTTCTCCCATGTTTAGAAGCCATTTAAGTGTCGGACCTGGCTCTGTGAGTAGCACGCTCGCCTCCGAGTTAGAAGGTTGTGGGTTCAAGCCCCATTCCAGAGACTTGAGCGCACAGACTAGGCCGCCCATTCAATGCAGTACTGAGGGAGAGCTGCACTGTCAGAGGTGCCCACTTTCTGATGAGACGTTAAACCAAGGCCCCCACCTGCCCTATGTAAAAGACTCCAGGGTGCTCTTCGAAGGTGTCCTGCCCAGCATTGATCCTCCAATCAACACTACCAAAACTGTTTGTGGGATCCTGCGGCACAGAAATTGTCTGCTGCATTTGCTTGCAAAATAACAGCGACTTTACTTGGAGTAATTCATTGGTTGTGCAGCACTTTGGGATGTTCTGAGGGCATGAAAGATGCTGCAGGATCCAAGTTCTGTGCCAAGGTGGACTTGCAGTGAAAGCAGCAATTGAACGCCACTGGTGCTCTCCCAGCTGCAGAGACCCTCGCTTTTTATTCTGCAACCATAGCTAGACTGCACCCAAGTGACCTCAGCTGCCCCCGGCCAATCTCGTGTATTTGTCACTTGTAAACAGTGTTGCAATGGAATACAGCAGAAAGCACTCTGAGTTAAAACACCGCTGATTGCAACTTCGAAGTGTTGACAGAACAAGATAGAGAACAGAATGGCTTTTTTCCCCCATCAGTTTATTCATTCACATGTCTCATTTAGTACCATTTATACAAAAATACATCCCACAGTTTGAGAGCACTGGGTGCAGGTTTCTCAGTCAGATGCAGTTGAGGGCAATTGGCCTGATTGTAAAACAAATCTCTTGTTGATTGAACCAATACCTGTGTGCTTTCAAGGTCACTCCCCCCCCCCCCCACACCCACACAAAAACACTGAGGCAAGGGTCCATCCTCTAACTGATTGAGTAACCGAACAACTGAGATGAGCATTAGTCTGCTAAGTTCATGCTTCGCGTGTTATGTTCAAAGTACACCTCTTCTTCCCCACCCCCCACTCTCAGCTCGTAGTCCCATGATTTGCCAGCAGGTCAGACGCATGTGGCCACAACCATTCAACGTGGAGGTGGTTTTGAAGATTGCCTTGGTTGAGAGGGCTATTGGGTGGTGCCACACCTGTATAAAAGACTAGGCCACTATCCAACCATCTGCTGCTGAGGTAGAGCATAGCTGGGATTCTACACAAAAGGTTGAGTTTCAAGTTAAGATTTTTCAATGTTTTTCTCTTTCTTAACAATGCATTTGTTGACGGTCGCCTTTATATTGAACTGTATTGACTTTTAACTGCTCCGTACAACAATGTTCCAAGTACAGTTTAAAGAATAAACAGCCAAAGTGGCAGTGTTATTTTACACAAGTTAACTTTACAATGGACCTGGGTGTTGCTTGGTTTAAATGCATTGAAGGAGTTCAGAGGTATTCCTGACCCATTGAGCTAAACAGCAGCCTGGGATTTATTCAGTTTTACTGCACCTGTGGTACTATTTCGAGTTTTGTTTTGTGCTGAATGTTAAATTGAGGGAGCAAGGTGTAGGACCAAGACCCCTCAGTGCTCGGACACCACCAAGGATACAAAGAATAGAAGAAATGATGGGGTAGACGAGGAGACAGTAATCAGGCTGGTTTTTAAAAGTCTAAAATTGTAGGACAACAACAACTTGTTTTTATGTAGCACTTGTGAGCTAGTAACACATCCCAAGGCGCTTCACAGGAGTGCTATAAAACAAAATTTGACACCGAGCCACATAAGGAGATATTAGGGCAGACAGAGGTAGGCTTTAAGGAGCATCTTAAAGGAGGAAAGAGAGGCAGAGAGGTTTAGGGAGGGAATTCCAGAGCTTAGGGCCACGGCAGCTGAAGGCACGGCCACCAATGGTGGAGCGATTAAAATCGGGGATGCTCAAGAGGGCAGAATTAGACGAGCGCAGATATCTCGGAGGGTTGTGGGGCTGGAGGTGATTACAGAGACAGGGAGGGGCGAGGCCAGGGAGGGATTTGAAAACAAGGATGAGAATTTTAAAATCGAGGCGTTGCTTAACCGGACAATGGGTAAACTGAGGGAGGGGAGGAGTTCTTCTGTTCATAGGCCCTGGAAAGAATCAGTTGGAGCAGGAGATGGATAGAGGTAGGAGGGTGAGCATTTATGATGACTTTTGAACTCGGAAGCAATGAGAGAGGGTGTTGGATAATTTTGAAAGTTAATAGTTTTCAACGGTTAAACTAACATGTAAGGCTAACAGTTTGAAGGGTAGCAGGCATCAGCTTTTTTTTTAGGTATAGAGTGAATACACTAGCAAATTTCGAAGGAGAAGGAAAGGAGTAAGAGAGATCAAAGAAACTGCACAGCCACGTGTCCGAAGAATAATGGGAGCGATCCCATCGGCGGGTGGATGGAGTTGAGGTGCAGATCAACCATGACCTAATCGAGTGGCAGATCAGGCCCGAGGGGTTTGCATGGCCTACTCCTGTTCCTGTGTTCCTATTGGGAACAGAGGGCGGCTTGGCGTCCAGAGAGGGGGAGGATCCAATGAACCCGAAGGTAGTGAAACTGAAGTGGTTCTGTTTGACTTGGCTGACAGTGGTATGAAGTTTGTCCTGTTGACGTTGCTGAGCAGATTCTAGAGCACCAAGGGCAGCACAAAGACGAAAGTGCATCTATTATCATCGAAATTTACAGCACGGAAGGAGGCCATTTCGGCCCATCGTGTCCACGCCGGCCAACAAAGAGCTATCCAGCCTAATCCCACTTTCCAGCTCTTGGTCCGTAGCCCTGTAGGTTACGGCACTTCAAGTGCACATCCAAGCACTTTTAAAATGCGATGAGGGTTTCTGCCTCTACCACCCTTTCAGGCAATGAGTTCCAGACCCCCACCACCCTCTGGGTGAACAAATTTCCCCTCAAATCCCCTCTAAACCTCCTACCAATTACTTTAAATCTGTGCCCCCTGGTTGTTGACCCCTCTGCTAAGGTATGTTACAATTGCAATCTATCTTTTCGTGCTGTTGCCCTTCCCCGCTGGAGACGGTCTGCACAGGCCAGCAACTACAGCTGGAAACAGTGGTGGCTAAGGGCATCCAAGTAATGTGTAGGTGAAACCCACCCCTGGAGGGGGTGACTTTTGTCCAGATTGAATTAGGAGCAACATCTCATTCACTTACAGAAATGCAGCAATACTCTGACCTGAGGCGGTAGATGCGCCTTGTGTTTCCAGCGTGCTGTTCTGCTGGGTAGTTAGTATTCCAGGGCCGCAGTTAGAAACCTGCAGGTTTGTCACAATTACAACTGACATGTTGTTCCAGGATTTCTGGCAGTGATTGGATCAGTTTCACTGCCTGAGAACTTCTCTCAATGTGAGCCTATGTTTACAGGCCTGGGGCCTCCTGCAAAGGTTCGCTTTGGGATCCTGGATCCTAGGGTTGCCACAGGCCTCCAGGATTGTCCTGGTGTCTCCAGGAATTAAAGCTGAATCTCTGTGAGCAACCCGGGAGAAAAATCATAGGGGCTTTAAAAAAAAATGGTGCTTTTTTTTTCATTTTCACTTTTGTTCATTGTCAGCCAGTGGCTCAGTTGGTAGCACCCTCGCCTCTGAGTCAGAAGGTTGTGGGTTCAAGTCCCACTCCAGAGACTTGAGCACAAAAATCCAGGCTGACACTCCAGTGCAGTGCTGAGGGAGTGCTGCACTGTTGGAGGTGCCGTCTTTCGGATGAGAAGTTAAACCGAGGCCCCGTCTGCTCTCGGGCGGCGTAAAAGATCCTATGGCACTATTTCGAAGAAGAGCTGGGGAGTTATCCCCGGTGTCCTGGCCAATATTTATCCCTCAATCAACATCACTAAAACAGATTATCTGGTCATTATCACATTGCTGTTTGTGGGAGCTTGCTGTGCGCAAATTGGCTGCCGCGTTTCCTACATTACAACAGTGACTGCACTTTAAAAAGTACTTCATTGGCTGTAAAGCGCTTTGGGACGTCCTGTGGCCGTGAAAGGCGCTATATAAATGCAAGTCTTTTTGCTTTCTCTCCCTCCTTCCACCCTCGGGATGATCGAATTTTACTATTAATAAGGGAACATCTATAATTATGGGGGATTTTAACTATCATATTAATTGGACAAATCAAATGGGGCAGGGCTGCCTTGAGGATGAGTTCATTGAGTGTATTAGGGATGGGTTTCTTGAGCAGTATGTAACTGAACCAAAAATCCAAAAATGTGTGGGTTAGGTTGATTTGGCTATGATAAATTGACCCTTAGTGTTAGGGGGGATTAAATATATGGGGATAGGATGGGATATGTTAGGGGGAATTGGATACGTGGGGTTACGGGGGTGGGGTGGGATATGTGTACTGTGGGGATTAAAGCAGGGACAGGGTGCTGGATTTGGATGATCAGCCATGATCGTATTGAATGGCGGAGCAGGCTCGACGGGCCGAATGGCCTACTCCTGCTCCTAGATTCTATGTTTCTATGTTTCTATGTTTCTATGAACCGACCAGGGGGCAAGCAACCGACCAGGGGGCAAGCAACCTTAGATCTGGTCCTGTGTAACGAGACAGGATTAATTAAAAATGTCCTAGTAAAGGATCCCCTTGGAATGAGTGACCATAACATGGTTGAATTCCATATTCAATTAGAGGGTGAGAAGGTTGGATCTCAAACAAGCGTGCTAAGCTTGAATAAAGGAGACTATGAAGGTATGCGAGCGGAATTGAGTAGAGTGGATTGGGAAAATAGATTAAAGGGTAAGACGACACATGATCAGTGGTGTACATTCAAGGAGTTATTTTACAACTTCCAAAAAAAATATATTCCACTGAAAAGAAAAGGGTGTAAAAGAAAGGACAGTCATCCGTGGCTAAGTAAAGAAATTAAGGATAGTATTCGACTAAAAACAAGGGCATATAAGGTAGCGAAATCTAGTGGGAGGACAGAGGATTGGGAAAACTTTAAAAGGCAGCAAAAAATAACAAAAAGATTGATTAAGAAAGGGAAGATAGATTATGAAAGTAAATTAGCAAAAAATATAAAAACAGATAGTAAGAGTTTTTATAGTTATATAAAAAGAAAAAGGGTGGCTAAAGTAAATGTTGGTCCCTTAGAGGATGAGACCGGGAAATTAATGGTGGGAAATATGGAGATGGCAAAAACACTGAATGAATATTTTGTATCAGTCTTTACAGTAGAGGACACTAAGAATATCCCAACACTGGACAAACAGGGGGCTATAGGGGGAGAGGAGCTAAACACGATCAAAATCACTAAGGAAGTGGTACTCGGTAAAATAATGGGACTCAAGGCGGATAAATCACCTGGACCTGATGGCTTACATCCTAGAGTCTTGAAGGAAGTGGCGGTAGGGATTGTAGATGCATTGGTAATAATTTTTCAAAACTCCCTGGATTCCGCTAAGGTCCCGGCAGACTGGAAAACTGCTAATGTAACACCCTTATTTAAAAAGGGCAGTAGACAGAAGGCTGGTAACTATAGACCGGTTAGCCTAACATCTGTGGTAGGTAAAATTTTGGAGTCCATTATTAAGGAAACAGTAACAGGACATTTGGATAATCATAATTTAATAGGACAAAGTCAGCATGGTTTTACGAAGGGGAAGTCATGTTTGACAAATTTGCTGGAGTTCTTTGAGGAAGTAACATATAGAGTGGATAAAGGGGAACCAGTGGACGTAGTGTATTTAGACTTCCAAAAGGCATTTGACAAGGTGCCACACAAAAGATTATTGCTTAAGGTAAAAAATCACGGGATTGGGGGTAATATTCTGGCATGGATAGAGGATTGGCTATCTAACAGAAAGCAAAGAGTTGGGATAAATGGTTCATTCTCAGACTGGCAATCAGTAACTAGTGGTGTTCCACAGGGGTCAGTGCTGGGTCCCCAACTCTTCACAATCTATATTAACGATTTGGAGGAAGGGACCAAGTGTAACATATCAAAATTTGCAGATGATACAAAGATGGGAGGGAAAGTAGTGAGTGAGGAGGACATAAAAAACCTGCAAGGGGACATAGACAGGCTAAGTAAGTGGGCAGAGATTTGGCAGATGGAATACAACACTGGAAAGTGTGAGGTGATGCACTTTGGCAGGAAAAATCCTAGAGCAATTTATTATCTTAATGGCAAGAAACTGGAGAGTACTGAAGTGCAAAGGGATCTGGGGGTCCTGGTGCACGAAACTCAAAAGGTTAGTATGCAGGTGCAGCAAGTGATTAAGAAGGCAAATGGAATGTTGACTTTCATTGCTAGGGGGATAGAATATAAAAATAGGGAGGTATTGCTTCAGTTGTACAAGGTATTGGTGAGACCGCACCTGGAATACTGCATACAGTTTTGGTGTCCTTACTTAAGGAAAGACATCCTTGCTCTCGAGGCAGTGCAAAAAAGGTTCACTCGGTTAATCCCGGGGATGAGGGGGTGGTCATATGAGGAGAGGTTGGGTAGATTGGGACTCTACTCATTGGAGTTCAGAAGAATGAGAGGCGATCTTATTGAAACATATAAGATTGTGAAGGGGTTGGATCGGGTGGATGCGGGGAGGATGTTCCCGATGACGGGTGAGACGAGAACTAGGGGACATAGTCTTAGAATAAGGGGCTGCTCTTTCAAAACTGAGATGAGGAGGAACTACTTCACTCAGAGGGTGGTAGGTCCATGGAATATGCTGCCACAAAAAGCTGTAGAAGCTACAACATTAATTAAATTTAAAACAGAAATAGACAGTTTCCTAGAAGTAAAGGGCATTAAGGGTTACGGGGAGCGGGCAGGAATTTGGACATGAGTCTAGGTTCGGATCGGTCATGGCCCTGTGGGTAGTGGAGCGGGCCCAGGGACTGTGTAGCCTGATTCTGCTCCTATTTCGTGTGTGCAATTCTGTTAGATGCAGGAGATGGTTCTGTGATAGATAGTAGATTGGCGGTTAGGATCAGATCAGCCATGATCTTATTGAATGGCGGAGCAGGCTCGAGGGGCCGATTGGCCTACTCCTGCTCCTATTTCTTATGTTCTTATGTTCTTATTAGAAATCCTAATATCACGGCAGCTGCCACACAGTTACAAGCTTTCAGGCTTTCTAATTGCAATGTTAGAATTTTTCTTTCATTCATTCTCAGAATGTGGGCGGTGCTGGCAAGGCTGGCATTTTTTGTTGCCCATCCCCAGTTGCCGTGGATACAACTCGATGGCTTACTAGGGTAGAGAGCAATGTTCCCGTTAAACTGCCCAGCCGCCTGAATTTCCCGCGCAGCCGGCGCACCGGGTTCTAAATAGAAAAAAACGTGCACGCAGCGGTAACTTAAAGGGGCCGCGCACCCCCCAAAAAATTAAAGGCAACATGTGTAGGGAGCAGTTAAGAGTCAACCACAGCGGTGTGGGACTGGAGTCACATATAGGCCAGGTCGGGTAAAGATGGCAGGTTCCCCTTCCCTAAAGGACATCATTAGGTGAACCAGTTGGGTTTTTACGACAATCCGACAGCTTTAAGGTCACTTTTACTGATACAGTCCCCACCGCTTATAGTGGACGCGATCGTGCGAACGCGATTTTCCCGCTGTACGCGATGGCCAGTTTAATGTGGTCGCTCTATTACAGTACTCTACTATATAACTAGAGCTCCTTCTGCCCAGTTGTTTCCAGCTCCACTCTGACTTTTATTTAAACTGCGGTCAGTGCCGAGTACAAGCTGTAACCCCACTTAAGAGGGGATTAGAAGGTCTTAATTACACAAAAGGTAATTGAACATTAACGAGGTCTTATTTATATTTGTTCTTCTGTGCACCTTGACGAGGTGCAAACCAGTGAGCAAACACAGCTGTTTCGACCCGAAATAAACTGAGCACTTGACGGCAACTTTGAAATTGATGTTAATGCAAATGGATGATGGTTTAAGCGACTGCCATTTTAAATGTGGACTTTAAGTGGTGGGGACTGTACCAGCTTTTTATTTCCAGATTTTTAAAGCTGAATTCAAATTCTCAAACTCCCATGGTAGGATTTTTGCATTCTCTGGATTGCTACTCTAACGTAACCACTACAAGACCGTAAAAATTACCCAACAATTTCTTTTTATTCATTCACGGCATGCGGGCGTCGCCGGCAAGGCCAGCATTTATTGGCCATCCTTAATTACCCTCGAGAAGGTGGTGAGCCGCCTTCGTGAATACAACTGAGTGGCTCGCTGGGCCATTTCAGAGGGCAGTTAAGAGTCAACCACATTGCTGTGGGTCTCGAGTCACATATAGGCCAGACCGGGTAAGGACGGCAGATTTCTCTCCCTAAAGGACATCGGTGAACCAGTTGGGTTTTTACGACAATCCGGTAGTTTTAATGGTCACCACTACTGATCTATTCCAGATTTATTTAATTCAGCAGAGAGTTACTGTGCAAGGAGCGGCCTTGCGTTGCATGCTTAGCGCTGGCAGGGAGTGGAGGCCTTTACTGAATCAGCCTGAGCTAGTTTCAAGCCCAGGTCCCAGAAGGTGAAAAAGCGAGTGTCCTCATCGCTGAGTCATGTGCTCAGCAAGCTGCCATGTAAGTGAACTTCTAGCTGGGAGGGATGCGTGCTCCTGTTGCATAGTGGCACTCCACTACTCTAACACTTCAGGAGACTGGACAGTAGGCTTGCTCTGCACAGACATTGTGGACGTTCCTGTGCGAGGGACAGGGGATCTCCATTTTTTCCGTGATAACAGTCCGTAATATCATCGGTCAAGCGCTGCTGACACCGTCTCTGTTCACACTGCTCTTCTGAGCAGCGCCATGTGTTGGACTGACCCAGTCTAAAAGTACACACTACAACACTTCACCTCTTGCATGTCTTTATATCAGCAAGAAGGACACTGGCGATCATCAGTCCAAATAAGAGGGCGGGACGGTGATGTGGGCCCAGGCTGGTGGGGTCCACGACGAGTCCCTGTGAGTCGGCTGGCCTCAGTTGTAGCACGCACAGCTCTGGGTCAGAGGTCGTAGCTTCGACTCACACTAGTGCCTCAACACAACATCTAGCCTGACCCTTCGCTACAGTACTGAGACAATGCTGAATTGGAGGAGATGTTAAACTGAAGCCTTATCTGCCTCTTCCAGTAGAACGCTCCGAGATCTCTGCGCTCCTCCGATTCTGGCCTCTTGTGCATCCCTTATTTTAATCGCTCCACCATTGGCCGTGCCTTCAACTGCCGAGGCCCTGAGCTCTGGAATTCCCTCCCTAAACCTCTCTGCCTCTTTACCTCTCTCTCCTCCTTTAAGACGCTCCTTAAAATCTACCTATCTGACCAAGCTATTGGCCACCTGCCCTAATATCTCATGTGGCTCGGTGTCAAATTTTGTTTGATAATGCTCCTGTGAAGCGCCTTGGGATGTTTTACTGTGTTAAAGGCGCTATATAAATACAAGTTGTCGTAGTTCAGTTGATTTCTAGACTCCCGTGGCAGTATTTGAGAATGAGCAGAGAATTTTCCCGGTGTCTTGGGCCAACATTCATCCCTCACCCAAGACCACCAAAAGCTGGTGAACTGGCTCGTCATCACATTGCTGTTTGTGGGATGTTCTTGCTGCAGCAGGGCCGTCACTTTTAGCCTAATTAACAAGTCACCGGACTCAACTGTGACCTTTCACTTCATTAAATAAATGCAATTGGCCCTATTATCTGCTCTAATCATGACATCACGGGTAGAAATCGTTCACGCTACCAATGACCTCCGCAGCACCTCTTTACCTTTGACCCCCCCGGAGGTCGGATATAAATTGTCGGAGTGAATTGTAGTGTGCCTGCCATTGTTTTGAGTGCAGGCATATCGTCTGCTGACTTTCCACTGATGTGGGGAACTGATGTCAGTTCATTAAGCTGTCGAGTTTGAGCATTTAGCAGTATTGAATAGCCTGGCATCACGTTTTTCTCCTCTTTCTCCCCCCCCCCCCCCCCCCCCCCGCCCCTGAAATAGACCAACGTCAACTTCACAACACATCTGTCTACTTTGGCTGCATCCTATTCTGCTGTCAATTAATATACTGATAAAGTTGCTTGAAAAACATCTCACGAATGGGACTCTTTTTAAAAAAAAAAATCAGAGTTAGATCATTTTTTTTGGGGTGGGGGGGGAATATCCTTTCTGAATTGTTTCTTTGGGGATGAAAGTTACGTAATTGAAACGAAGCAGTCCCACATTTAACGTCTCGCATCATCACAGACCTAATAACAGACGCGGTAAAGGTAAACGAAATCAGATAAAATACACAGGCCCGGAAACCCGTGGGTCAACAGTCCGCCAGCTTCACCCGCCTGCTTCTGACCTTTGGCACTGACCCCACTCGGGTCAATATCCCAGCTGGGCGCATCCAGGGCTGCAAATTGTGACATAGTTGGCTGGGCTGAAAGGGGGGATTGTCAGTACCTTGCCCCACCCCCCCCACCCCTCGCAGATATTTCTTAATGTGGCTCCAAAAATCTATAGAACAATTAACTATAGGCTTCAATACCGGCCATGGCCCCCCGCCCCAATATGGGCTTCACTGCCAGCACTGGGTGGGTTGGTACCTCTGGGGCTGGATACTCCTCCGTGGTCCCGTCTGAAATAAGGCAGGCTTGCGGCAGAGAATGACGCCCCTTCCCCCCCCCCCCCGCTCCTGTCCGGACTCGGCGCTTAACCTGCGGCAGGTCGTGGCCTTGGCCCTCAATGCAGACTTTTCGACTCTTCTGCCCCTTGCTCCTGCCTCTGCTGGTGCTGCAGTGCTACTACCCTCATTCAGCCCCTGGTTTCACCAGGCCTTACAGCACCAAGTCCCTTTTTAAGAGGGTCAACATTGCAGGAACTTTCAACACAGCAGGTCTCTGGCCCTGCCGCCGCTTACATCGACGACCATATCTGGGATGATTGGAGAGTCTATCTCTCCCCCCCCCCCCCCCCACCCCCCACCACCCAAACAGGCCATGCAGATACTTCAGTGCTCGGCAGAGACCCAGCAAATCCAGCCCTTCCAGCCAAGATACAGCAGGGTTGTGGGCTTTTCAACCTCTCAAAGAAAATGATATTCTTTCTTTTCCTATTTGCTGCGGTGATGTTAACAAAATCAAGTTTTTCTTTTACAAGCGGTGAGATCAGTTGGCGGTGAAGGCAGACCTGTCTTGGAAGAGTCGCTAAGCTCAACCGTGTGGGGTGTGAATTAACAGGCGCTTTCAATCACAGCACCTCTGTCAGTGTCACCTTCGGGATCAGTGACTCCCATGATGGGAAGGTGCTTGTTCAAAGGGAAATAGTCCAAAAAGAAAAGCACAACTCCACAAAACAAAGAGAATTCGAACAACAGTTACAGCAAATCGTCCTCTTTTGTTTCTTGAAGGTGTGCTGATGGCAGAACCCACTCTTTAAATCAGCCAAATATCTAATGAACCACACAGACTGTGACATGAGCTGTGACAGAAATGTTACAGGCAAGTGACTGTAGTTCAGGTTCATTCTGCGGGACTCCTGCTGCAGTTATTGAACATGGCGACTGGCATTAATAAAAGCTCTAATGGAAATATGAATCTGTGTAAATTGGATTATAAAGATAATGCTGCCTAATCAACCTGGTTGGTTGTTAATTGCTAATAGCTTTGGCTGTCATTAAGGAACAAGACATTTTTTGCACTGGGCAGGACTGTGTTGATATTGCAGGTGATTATTCAGATTGATATTTTTGGCAATATTTGCTGGTTGAGTTGAGCTCCAGTCCATGCATGGTGTTTGAACTTTCAGAAACATATGTTAATCAGACCAAAACATATTACAACCACTGTCTGCATTTGAAAAATGAAGATGTCTTTTCTGTGGTACTGCCAGTCGTGATGAAGCGCAGGCGCCATCTAGTGGCAATCGGGCTCTTCTGAATAAAATCATTCCTCATATTTAAGTTGCAATTAGTTTTTTCGACTTGAAATGTAATGTGGCCATTAAGGGTCCATTGAGAATTATATCAAACAGCACTACGGGGGCGGGGGGGGATAGTATTATTTGCCGGGCATAGGCAGACATACACCGTGAGGACCAAAGTGCATGTTTCTTTCCCCCTCTGGATGGGCTGTAGCATCGAGCGATGGGAAGTGAGGATCTTGGAAAGATTGAGCGAGGGCCGAGCCAGCAGTTGAGAATGGCAGGTTAGTTAGTGTTGGGGGAAAAATCGCAAGTGCTGAGAGTGTGAACTGATACAGAGTTAAGAAATGCGCTTTGCAGTGAGAGACATTTTGAGTGGCAGAATTAAATTTATCTAAATGAATGTATAAATGCACAATTGATACATGGAATTATGTTTTTTCAACTGTATATCACCTCAAATGTGCAATATATTTAAGAATGACTTCTAAAACAAATCGAGGTAAACTTAATTTTCTGTAGTGTAGGCAAAACAATCAGGGGAAAATCATTTGTACCATTTTTTTTTAAAAAACGGGAATATTTAATGCAGAAGTCTCTGTGTGTGTCTGTCTCTCTCTGTCGCTCTGTGTCTCTCTTGTCTTGCTGTGTGTGTGTGTGTGTGTGTGTATATGTGTCAATGATGAATTAGAGATTGTTCTAGTTGAAACAGAGCATGAAGATCTGGTTTATGCTCAAGATGACAGTTTTAAACTGGGTACTCCTACACTAGAATTTATTAGGTGATTTATTTTTTTAAAGTGCACCAATTAGTCTTTGTTGAAGTAGCTTTGGAGACCAAATGTAGGAGGTAATTATTTTTTTACAGCTAAGTGATAACGTTTAACAAATTATACATTTTAGTAATATAAGGTTGTCTTTGTAAATTCAAGTAGACACTGGTGTAATTGCAGTCATTGTTCAAGGAAATTTGAAATACATTTTTGTCTTTAAGTTCACATTTAATGTGCCTATAGTTTCCATTTCCCATTTTCAGTCAATTGACAAAAATACCCTTCCAGCCATGAAGAACGTCAGATTTGACCTACAATACTTGCCAATCTTGTATAAATTGACCCTATTAGCTGTGGAAAAAATGTTCTAAAATTAACCAGAATCTGCAATTTTTTTTTAAATTATAGAATTTATAATTACCAAAGGGCTAAGGAGACCTCACTCATTCTAGGAATATGTGTGGCACAGTGCAGCACAGGGGGAGGACTGCATTTGGAGGAATGTGTCCAATTATGTGCATGTTTTAAATGCATCTAAAAAATCTATTGCCTGTGTGGATTTCCTGTCAACTTTTTTTCCATTATAAATCCCTTTGTCCATTATAATGGAAGCCTATGTAAACTTGTCACACTGTAATTACACCCTCCCACCAGTGGTGATGCTGTAGCCCCTCAGTTTGGCATCTCCCAGCTCCTCAATCCTATACTGCAGAGAAACTCCTACGCTCCAACCAACTCTGCTGCCCAGCTTCCCAAATTGCTGTAAGTTTTTCGATTTAACTAAATAAATAATAATCAAATAATGAAACTAAGGGCAGAATGTGTGACTTTGAACTGGGGAATGAATTACATCTGCACTCACTGGTCCAGTTAGTCACCTCCCTCTAACCCCACTTCACCTGAAGACTACACTTGCTCTTGACTCCCCATGTGCAACATCACAGGCGATTGACCGATAATATATTAAAAGTCTTGTGTTATATTACACTTCCTGTTGATACACTTAACTTCCGGTATCACGATTTTGTGACATTTTCTCAGTACCAGGAACTCTAATCCTTTGGTAGCACTTAAATTAAGGTTTCTACATAGCTTGATTGGCTGATTCTTCCTTGTGACTTCTGGCCCATCCACCTCTGTTTTCAGCCCAGCAGAGGCCCTTATGGAGAGCTCCTGGTCGGGACCAGTTCAATGTTTTCTTCAGCTGAGCTGGCCTTGTACCCACCCCCACCACCCCCTTGGGCCGGGAATGGTATTTAATTTCAGCAATTGTGGCAGGGAGCGATAAAGATGGGGGAAAACACAAAGATCTGGAGTGGGAGATGTTGGAATGGAGGGGAGGTGGGGTAGAAATGGGGATGAGGGGAATGGATCGGGTGACCGAGATGGCGAGAAGCATTTGGGGGAAGATAGAGACATCATGCGGCAGACACAGATTGGGTAAGAGAGAGCGAGAGAGAGGTCAGAATGCGAGAGAGAGAGAGAGAGAGACGCACACAGTTGATTGACAAAGACCAAGTGGGGAGAAGACTCCCCTTGAACAACTCCATGGGAATGATGCGGAGATGCCGGTGTTGGACTGGGGTGGACAAAAGTGAGAAGTCGCACAACACCAGGTTATAGTCCAACAGTTTTATTTGAAATCACAAGCTTTCGGAGCGCTGCTCCTTCGTCAGGTGAAGGGGCAGCAGCTCCGAAAGCTCGTGATTTCAAATAAAACTGTTGGACTATAACCTGGTGTTGTGCGACTTCTCACTTAACTCCATGGGAGATCAACTAGTGTAGATATATAGAGATAGATAGATATAGATATATATATATGACAAATGGTGTACTATAGTATTGAAAAAGAAGGGGTGCTTGTGAGCAACACAAAAAATGATAGTTATGAATCTATTGGGAATCTGGAACAAGAGTGCATAATCTTAAAATGCCCCCTTGTTCTGGACTCCCCTCCACACTCCTCTATCTACCCTATTGAATCCCTAATCATTTTAAACGCCTCGAATTTCCAGTGAAACCACACGGATGCTACCACCGCTTTCATGTATTTCCCCGATGCCTTTACATCAATGCTCCCAGCAGACAGGAACATCTACAGTACGGCAAGACCAGAATGAACATACAGGCAGAAGTAAAGGACGGTATTCGGGAATAGTCTGATCATAATATGGGACCACTGGACATTCCAAAACACAGACACACAGCGGGCCCTAACACTCCCAGTTCCCGGGCAGGCCTTTTGGGAACATAACCCACGTAGTCATTCTGGGAGAAAGAAAAGAAAGAAAGACTCATATTTTATGTTGCGCCTTTTACGACCACCGGACGTCTCAAAGCGCTTTGCAGCCAACTTATGGAGTGCCATCATTGTTGTAACGTGGGAAACACAGCGCACAGCAAGCTCCCACAAACAGCAATGTGATAATGACCAGATAAACTGTTTTTGTTATGTTGATTGAGGGATAAATATTGGCCAAGGACACCGGGGATAGCTCCCCTGCTCTTCTTCGAAATAGTGTCATGGGATCTTTTACGTCCACCTGAGAGAGCAGACGGGGCCTCGGGTTTAACCTCCGACAATGCAGCACTCCCTCAGCACTGCACTGGAGTGTCAGCCTAGATTTTTGTGTGTTCAAGTCCCACAAACTTCTGACTCCGAGGCAGGTGTGCGACCAACTGAGCCACGGCTGACACTGAGGAGACTGGTGAATCCAGATAGTTGGCAACCTTTAACATATATGATGATGCCCTCTTGCTAATTGTTTTTTCTATTTCTTTCAAATGAGGCTATTTCTAAATCTTTAACATAATCCAGAAACACTAGCTACGCTAAACCTGATGATAACTTGAAATTTTAGAATGCACGACCAAGACCGCTGAAAGATGGGACAAAATTTGAAACACATTCAGCGGAGGTTTTTTTTTTTGCAAAGTGACACTTATTTAATTTCAACTAATCACAGCTCAGTTACTTGGTCAGCATGACTATCAGAACTCGCAGTCACCTATTTTGATCCAAGACAATAACTTTGGTTGGTAACTCTTCTGCCAGTGGTGTTTGGGGGACCTCCCTGTCTGGGCAGGATGCGTTGATGTTTCCTTAATGATAGTTTCCATTGCATGTGCCCGGATGTCCAGTGACGAAAGCATCAAACTCATGGTTGAGTAGATTGACGCGGACTCCAGTCACTGGCAAGAACCAAATCGTTGCCGGGGTAAAAAAAAATAGGCAACAAAACCAACTCGGTGATTGTAGCTCCAGTAAATACTCCAAATCGAGCCCCAGGCTCCTGACACAGGAGTAGGCCTCTTGCGGAAAACATTTCCCAGGGATTTACACCATCACTCTACGAATGCAAATTAGCATTTTGTTCTGAACTGTTTAATTTTTTTTAAGGCTTTCTTTTAGGTTACAATTATTAATTTTACAGGTTAATTTTCAGATAAATGAAAAGTTTCAAAGAAGTGGTTCCAACCAACTTAACCACAAAAAGTTTAGAGCAAGTGATTGGTTGGTTTCTGCTACTTTCCATCTTGAAATTCACCTTGCTTCCAAAAAGAAATTTGAGCGATTTGATTGCTCAGTTTTCTGCTGCCTCCTTCCTCATTGGTAACTGCTGACTGAACCAGACTGCCGTCACTGAGTTTATTTGGAGATTTGGTAATGTGGTTTGCAAGTCCTCATTTCAGGCCAATCATCTAAGGGACACGCGATGTCCCGGAGCGTGAGGTTTTCAGGTATCACGTGACTGACGTGCAGGACTTTGACTGATATAGAAGCTAGGTAGGTAGCTGGCCTGTCGATGGTCTGGTGAGAGAGTCTGACTGTTCCACATTATTTCTCAGGCATGTTTTCACATCCACAGCATATTTGCGGCATAGCACGTTACATCATTGCTGCATCACAGTACTATTATGACTTGGCTGTACCTTCCTACCCTTTGGGCCAACAGCTAGTCTGCTGTAGTTACATCATTGGTTCAGTGCTCATAATTATAACTACATGCGATTCCAGCTTACTAATTTCAGCAGTGGTTTACATCATCGAAGTCATGTAAATCACCAACATCCTGCGTTAAGGCTTCTCCAACTGAAGTCGTGTGTTTGGGAATGTTTAGGGTTACCAGTGACCAGTGATGAAGTGCTTTCGCTGTTTCAGGCCCAGTGAGTACCATAAGTCTTAACAAGACCCTTTTTAGATTACAATTCTTTTGCGTAAGCTTTGACTTTGGGTACACACTGGCAGTCTACTGCCCACGAGCTAGGTTAAGAGTTTTTAGTGTCTGTGTGGAGAAATAGAAGTGACACGCGTGAGGCACAGCCCACACCACTGATTGATCGACGAGAGTTTAGGTTTTAAACTGGGGTCTTCGTGGGGTCTTGGGGAGATACGCGCAGGATCGTCAATTACTGCCAGATTTCTGTATTTCACCATATTTACTGAGTTACTAATCCATTTTGTAAAAATATTTTCTGCAAAGAGAGGAAATCTTTGTCATTCTGTACAAAGGGTCTTCCATAGAAAAAGGTTTGAAAGTCACCTCGACTAGAATAAAGAGCGAGTTAATATTCATTGGATTAGAATATAGAGCTGGGCAACAATTGATGGAATGGACTACAGATCTGGGCAAGAGTGGATGGAATGGACTACAGATCTGGGCAAGAGTGGATGGAATGGACTACAGATCTGGGCAAGAGTGGATGGAATGGACTACAGATCTGGGCAAGAGTGGATGGAATAGAGCATAGAGCTGGGCAGCATTCTGGAGATGATACTGTGTGCACCTGACAATTACAAAATGAGCTGTTGTTATCTGCTGCTGTTTTCTTGTTGCTTATTAGTGAGGTTTGTAGATAGAAATTGATAGACCTGCTGGCATCTGATGTGATGATGTTTGAAATACCCAAGCTTTTAATCCACTGGCCTTGATTGTTGTTATTTTAAATCTGCTGGGCAAGGAGCCTTTAGAATGGAGGAGGAACCATTGAATTATTGATGAAATTAAGTACAAAATAGGAATGATTGTTTGGCAATTTGAGGATGGGGTGGCTGGTGTTTAAATGCAGCATCTTGGAACATTAGGTATTGACAATGGCAAACCCCATCCCACTGACTCTGGTCGATAACACATGTTATCCATATACTGGCAGGAATGTGGAATTAGCCCTATACTGACTGCCCCCAGGTGGCTTGGGACTGGACCTTCAGCTAACATGGATCCTTTCTTCTACTCTTGCAGAAGAACATTAGGAACTCAGATACTTAACCTCCCATTAGACAACTGGGAATCAATTTTTAGACATATAGACACAGCTGCCATCAAACATCTAGACCTTCAAACATTGGCCAGGGATTGGCATATAAATGTGCTTCATTTTGGAGCTTCATGTTTATAAGGTATTAAAAACTCCATTAAGCAATCTATAATATTTTCTGCCTTACGATTATTTGGAGTTTTTCCAGCCTTGATTTTGTTTTTAATTGGCGCAATGTTGTAGTAAGAACAATGCTGACTCAGATCTTTTGGTGGTAATCATGAACTAAACTGCGAACCTGATGCCATTAAATCCATGCTTGTGGTCTCAACTGGTAATTCTAAGTGACTGGAGGTATGTTCGGATAATTTTTTGAGCAGTGGGTGGGGGGGTGGGAGGTAGCAGGTCTGTGCCCTGCTCTCCTAAGCCACCTCAATTTTGGAGGGGATTTCTTTCCAGTACTGATTGCCTACAACTAGGGTTAAAACTTAACATACTAAACAAAAAAAAAGAAAGAGGCTTTAGGACATTTTGTGTTGCTCTTGTTCACGAGGAAGGTCACTCTCAACACGTTCCTCCTGCCATTGCTTGGTGAGATGGAGATGCAGCCACAGCTGATAAGGCTTTGCGTCAGTGCACAAGCAACTGACTGGAATTTATTTCCTCATTCTTAGAGACGACACGTAAGAAGCAGCAAAGTCCAATGTCTAGGTTGTTGGTCTTGGAAAATCATCAATCAGCCTTGGACACTAGAATAACTGCCCTTATGAACAGGATTACTTTGCTTGAAAAAGCAGTCAGCTTGCAGCATCTTAAGTTGGATAAGTTTGAAAGTGAACCAAGGTGGCAGCATTGGAGACCAATGGTTTCTGCGGTGGCTAAAGGTAATCCTATTGATTTTTTTTCAGAAATACCCTTCATTCTGGACCTGCTAGGCTTGTGGGAGATGTCTCTGAACATTATTCTCAGTTTCCCTCTGATTATCTTGATGCCTGCAGCATACTGCAACTTTTCTATTCTAAGCGACCACTGAAGTGGTTGAGAGGCCTGGTCTCCTTTCGAGATTTTATTTACTTCAATCATCTGTGAGACTCCCCCCTCCCTCCCTCCTATCCCCACCTTCCACCTGCTTGGAAGCAGGCTTGGTTCTGACGATTATAGGCACCATTTTGTTCTTCCTTAGATTACAGGATTGAATTCATAAACCTTCATCTGATGCATTCCTCTCCTAATGTTGTGCTTACGGTACAGATTTAGCGTTGGTTTCAGCTTGGCATCCAGGCTAAACTTGTGTAATGTAACATCGAGCATTAAGGCCCAAATAAAGTCCAAAGCAAAGTGGGATCACACTCTTAATGTTTCAGGTCAATGACCTTTCATCAGAACTGGAAAAACCTCTTTAAAAAAAAAAAAAAAAAAAAATTTTTCCAGCTTGAAAGGCCATCGACCTGAAACGTTAACTTTCTTTCTCTTGCCACAGGTGCTACCTGGTCTGCTGTGTGTTTGCAGCATTTTCTGTCCTCCAGGAAGGTTTGCTCCGATGTCCAGTCAGGCCTTGGCTCCAGATTTAGCGCATTAACGCTATAAATGCGGTGTTAGCGAGACGTAAAACTGCGCCACGCTGACGCTACAGTTGTAGTGCAAATGCACCCGAAGAGGCTTCCCGGAATGTGCTTTCTTTCCTTTAGCTGGAGCTGGGCATCTTTCTGTAACCGAGGCAGCCTGATCTCGGGCTGATGGTATCAGGGCTTTGTTTAGAAGGTAATTTAAAAGAAAGCAAGAACTTGCATTTATACAGCGCCTTTCATGACCTCCGGAAGTCCCCAAGCGCTTAACAGCCAATGAAGTACTTTTGAAGTGTAGTCACTGTTGAAATGTAGGAAACGTGGCAGCCAATTTGCGCACAGCAAGCTCCCACAAACAGCAATGAGATAAATGACCGGACAATCTGTTTGTTAGTGATGTCGGCTGAGGGATAAATATTGGCCAGAACACCTGGGAGAACTTCCCTGCTCTTATTCGAATAGTGCCGTGAGGTTTTTTTGGCGTCCAGCTGAGAGGGCAGACGGGGGCCTCGGTTTGATGCCTCATCCGAAAGCCGGCACCTCCGACGGTGCAGCACTCCCTCAGCGCTGAGTTTTGTGCTCAAGTCTCTGGAGTGGGACTGTGAACCCACAACCTTCTGACTCCGAGGCGAGGCGGCTATCACTGAGCCACGGCTGACACCGTTAACAACATGGGGTGTTGTTAGCTTGCAGTCTACAGGCGTGCTCTGTAGGTTTATGCACACTAAAGGCATTTACTTCTTTCTTCAGCGCCTCAAATATTTAAGAATGTGGAGTTTTTTTTGTTGAGGTTCTGGGCATGTATGTTGGGTATGTGGAGTGACCTGGAGCAATGTATGGTCAACATCATGCTCTGGGATTAAAGGCTGCAAAACTTGTGATCTTGACTCCACTAATGAGAGATCAGCACCATTCAGATTTACTTATGAACAGATGGGATAGAATTTAAGTACATTCTGGCTTTCTATGAATGGAAATTCAGTTAGATTAGGATCATTTAACTCCAGTGGTTATTTCTAAGATCTCCAGTTGCGCCCATTCAAGGTCATTTATTTTTGAGGACCAATGCGATCTTGCTGGTTTGATGGTCAATAAAGGTTCCCCTGCTGGGACACACTGTTCTCCACTCCCTTCTCTGCTCTGACTCGGACAGATAGTCAAGATATGTTCCACTTTTTGCAATGATGTTTGAAGGCCTTTATGGCTCTCCACTGTAGCCTGAAAATGTCGCTTCTGTCCTCACCATCTGAATTGGAAGACAGGGATACTTGTGTGTTGAATACATTTTACACTCAGCTGGGTTTACTTAACCGTGTGGGTAACACTCACTAGCAGAGCTGGTTGACGAAGCTGCTGTCGTTTGAGCATTTTGATCTGATGCCTGAGCCTTGACAGGGATACTATAAAAAGAAGCGGTTAGGAATGTTGCTTTATATTGGCTTTTGCTTTCTATTTGGCTTTGAGGAAACGGGTTTGCCAGGAACCTAGAGATCAATCAACCATGTGGGTGGCTCGTGCAGCGAATTGTGCTTCTTTGATGCATCTCCATAGCCAGAGATCCTTGTGGTTTTCTCCAACTGTACTTGTTTAGAGATGTTTTTATTTTGAATCGTTTTGCATTCTGTCCAAGTCCATGCAGAGTTCTGAGTCCTGTCCTTTGAGCGTTTGAGTTAAAAGTTTTGAAAAATATAAATTCCTGCTTTAGATGTAATCGCCTTGAAATATTTAAGATGATCGGTTATTGCCCGTTGTGAAAAGCAAGCGCACGAACAGCAGCGTGCTTCCGGCTAGTGAAACTTCCTGTTGCTTGCTTTCCTTCATACTGTTCTAGAACATACTTTTGTGAAGTGCAGCATAGTTTTATTGAGTGATTCTTACTCTTCAGTTCTTCACAGCTGTTCAACACTTGCCTCAAAAATGTCTAGCATCAGACTTGAGTATGAACTATCGTTTTACACTCGTTGACTTGTCACCCTTCTGTTCAAATCACTTCATGGCCTCGCCCCTCCCTATCTCTGTAACCTCCTCCAGCCCCACAACCCTCAGATAACTCGGCGCTTCTCCAATTCTGGCCTCTTGTGCATCCCCTATTTCCTTTGCCCCACCATTGGCGGCCGTGCCTTCAGCTGTCTAGGCCTCCATAAACATCTCTGGGTGTCTACCTCTCTCTACTTTAAGACGTTCCTTAAAACCTACCTCACCTGTCGGAATATCTCTTATGTGGCTCGGTGTTAAATTTTGTCTGATAAGAACATAAGAACATAAGAACATAAGAAATAGGAGCAGGAGTAGGCCAATCGGCCCCTCGAGCCTGCTCCGCCATTCAATAAGATCATGGCTGATCTGATCCTAACCGCCAATCTACTATCTATCACGCTCCTGTGAAGCGGCTTGGGACGTTTCACTGTGTTAAAGGCGTTGTTGTTGTTGTTGACTCTGTCATCTTTTGCACTGAATACATTGGTGGAAAGCAGTCCCATTTTTATTCAGGATGTATTGATAATGCTATACTATAATTAGCTATTATAAGGAGCAGCAACTGGGCAGGAAAGAATAGGGCAGTTGCCTTCTGACTCCAAAACCCAGCAGGGGTTGGGGCTTGTAAACAGGATGTACTGGCGTGCTTTGGGAATGGCTAGTCTTGCTGTCAATAGAATCATAGAATTTTACGGCACAGAAGGAGGCCATTCGGCCCATTGTGTCTGTGCCGGCTGAAAGAGAGCTATCCAGCCTAATCCCACTTTCCAGCTCTTGGTCCGTAGCCTTGTAGGTTACGGCACTTCAAGTGCACATCCAAGTACTTTTTAAATGTGATGAGGGTTTTTGCCTCTACCACCCTTTCAGGCAGTGAATTCCAGACCCCCACCACCCTCTGGGTGAAAAAAGTTCTCCTCAACTCCCCTCTAATCCTTCTATCAATTACTTTAAATCTATGCCCCCTGGTTATTGACCTCTCTGCTAAGGGAAATGGGTCCTTCCTATCCACTCTATCTAGGCCCCTCATAACCTTATACGCCTCAATCAAGTCTTCCCTCAGTCTCCTTTGTTCCAAAGGAAACAACCCCAGCCTATCCAATTTTTCCTCATAGCTAAAATTCTCTAGGCCTGGCAACAATCCTCATAAATCTCCTCTGTACCCGCTCTAGTGCAATCACATCTTTCCTGTAATGTGGTGACCAGAACTGCACATAGTACTCTAGCTGTGGCTTAACTAGCGTTTTATACAGTTCAATTATAAATAAAATCCAGGTTTTATATAATTTCTCCCTCTCGTATACTTCATTTAAAAAAAAAGTTTGAGCTATTTGTTAAATATTATTTTGCGTGCTTTAAGTGTTTTGAGTGCTGTAAGTGAAGTGAAGATAACTGTGTAGAATTGTGCAATGTGCATGGATAATCACACGATTGTTTCTGATGCTGTGCGGCCACCATGTTTTTGAGTACATTCAACCGAATATAGCTAAGGCACTATGTGACCCAGAAAGCCAGATAAGAATGGGACAGATGCAGGAACACCAGACCTCGACTGCCTGATTTACCATTATTTTACACAATGGTTAACTTGCAGAAAAAATGGATTATCCAACCCAAAAAAAGACAGATAGCAGCAGCCCTGGAAACGTACCTGCTAGAAATGTGCCCCCTTTTTATTTCGGCAATAGATTGAGAAGGTGGGCTGCAGAGTTTCTGATACGGTGTTTAAAGAACGTCATCATAGTCTAAAGGATAAACACATGTATGTTGTGTATGATCTGACTGTGTGTTCCTTGTGATGGTTGAGAATTCTCCCACTGTTATCCGTTCAGTAATGGGCATTGCTAAAGTCAAACTGTGTGACTGTAAGACGAGAGGAAGCCCCTCTCGGCTTCCTTTATCTAAATTAAAGAGGCTGAAGGATAGGGTTGGGCCTTTGGAACAGTTTCCACTTCAGGGCCAGACGAGCCTAAAACCGAGTCTAGCCTGGGGATAACGGCCTTGCTCTCACCCAGGAACCACCCTGCTATGGAATTTGAGTACCAAACTCCACATAACAGAAGTGCCAGAGGAGTTGGAAGCAGATTTGTCTACAAGCAAGGAATTTGGGCACAGATTTAGCCCCACTCATTAAACTGCCAGGGATTTAGAGAGTAGACAACTCCTGCCTTAATTTATTTATATTTTAATAAGTTATGTGCCTGTGTTTAATGCATTTTCAGCTACTTCAAACCTTTGGAGTCATTTAGGAAATGGTCTTCACACGTACACAATAGACAATTGTGACTATTCAGAATGATACCGGGGCTAAAGGAGTTAAATTATGAGGACAGGTTGCTCAGAATTACTTGTATTCCCTTGAGTATAAAAGATTAATGGGTGATCTACTTGAGGTGTTTAAGATGATTAAAGGATTTGATAGGGTAGATGGAGAGAAACTATTTCCTCTGGTGGGAGAGTCCAGAACAAGGGACATAACCTTAAAATTAGAGCTAGGCTGTTCAGGGGTGATGTCAGGAAGCACTTCTTCCACACAAAGGAAATCTGGAACTCTCTCCTTCAGAAAGCTGTTGAAATTGAGATTGATAGATTTTTGTTAGGTAAGGGTATTAGGCGATGTGGAACCAAGGCAGGTAAATGGAGTTGAGATACAGATTAGCCATGATCTGATTGAGTGGCGGAACAGGCTCGGAGATATTGAATCTTCTATTCTGAATCAAAATTGAGCCCAGTTGCAGATCCTTTTCCGAGATTGGGCGTTGGGATTAATTCTACAAGAAAAGTTCTGGCATCTGTTCACTATAGTTTGACATTTATTTTTTAATTTTAAAAACAAGCTCTTGAAGAGTGTGGAAGAGATATTTTGTGTATTTTAATCGTAGAGTTCAGATATTCAAAGTGTTAATAGCTCCTCCCAGCTTCAAGTAACTGTTTTGACCACCATTCGCAGTTTGGCTTCCCCAAGAAAGCAGTTTTCAAAATCTGAGTCAAAGTACCTGCGATCTTGTAAAAGCTGAACTTCATTAACGGAGCTACTTCCAGTTTAATTCACTGGGCTATTTACAGTTTTATTTAGCGGGCTGTTTATTGCAGAGATCTGAATTGCTGGCTCATCTGGCCAACAAAGATTGTCGGGCTGTTTGAAGGACAGTGTTTGTGGAAGCAGAGCTGAAATAGAAACCAAATGAGTTAAACATAAATAAAGTTCCAATATGGGGCCCACCTGGATTCTTATATCAGAACAAAATGACCACATTTATGAGTGGTATGCAGTATTCGGTAATATTGTTTATAAACGGACTGTTCAACACATTAATGTGCGTAGTGTAAGCAAATGTACGGTTATGGTATATTTCTGTAAAAGCTATTGGCATTAGTTACAATGTTGGCAGTCATCTAACAAGACTTGCCTTTAGAAGTGCAAGATAGGATTGGGTAATTATTAACCATTATAAATCACTATGTTGTGATCACTAGGCTTGTATTCCCTTGAATATGGAAGTTTAAGGGGTGATCTAATTGGGGTGTTTAATCTACCTGATAGGGTAGATAGAGCGAAATTATTTCCTCTGGTGAGGAGTCCTGAACAAGGATATAACCTTAAAATTAGAGCTAGGCTGTTCAGGGGTGATGTCAGGAAGCACTTCTTCACATAAAGGGTAGTGGAAATCTGGAACTCTCTCCCCAAAAAGCTGTTGAGGTCAATTGAAAATTTCAAAACCGAGATTGTTAGATTTTTATTAGGCAAGGATATTAAGGGTTACAGAAGCAAGGCAGGGTAGATGGAGTTAAGAAACAGATCAGTCCTGATCTAACTGAATGGTGGAACAGGCTCGAGGGGCTGAATGACCTACTCCTGCTCCTGTGTAAAGTGTGCTGTGCTGTGAAGTGTCTCTCGCATTACTCAGTTGGCCATAACATGTCTTGGTGAAAGAGACAGTAGAAAGTCAATGCTGAGCTGTTGTGACCTAGTTTGCTTAATGATGTGCGATGATTGATCAGTTGTGGCAGCAGCTTCATCATCATCCTCTTCCTCATCCTCCTCATCCTCACTGTGAGGGACCTGAAACCTGTTGTTGTTGTGTTGGACTGTCCAGGGATGCTCTTTCATTGACTTGTTCTGTACTGCGGCTGCACCACATCTGCACGCTGTGGATGTCGATAGCTAATTCAAGGCTTCGCTCCTCTGCCTTTTGACATTGGTCCCTCTGCCCTCCTCCAGACGCTCATTTTCCCAAAGCTGTTGGTGCTATCGGGAGGAGACCGGGTTACTTGGTGTTGACCAGTCACAGGTAACACTACATAGTGTCGTTATGGTAACCGGTTTTAACGCCTGACCTGACTCCACGTCAGCTGCTTACAAAGACAAAATAATATCCTTTAGCAAATAGCAATGATTGAAAGAAAAACATGAAATCTTGCATTTATATGGCGTCTTTCACAACCTCAGGACATCCCAAAACGCATTTACAGCCAATTGAGCACTTTTTGAAGTATAGTCACTGTTGTAATGTAGGAAACGCGACAGCAAATCTGACAAACAGCAATGTGATAATGACCAGATAATCTGTTTGTGAAATAACAACAGAAACGCTGGAAAAACTCAGCAGGCCAGGCAACATCCGTGGAGAGAGAAAGAGAGTTAACGTTTCAGGTCGAAACCCTTCGTCGGAACGTTCCGACGAAGGGTTTCGACCTGAAACGTTAACTCTGTTTCTCTCTCCACGGATGTTGCCTGGCCTGCTGAGTTTTTCCAGCGTTTTCTGTTGTTATTTCGGATTTCCAGCATCCGCAGTATTTTGCTATCGTAATCTGTTTGTGATGTTGGTTGAGGGATAAATATTGGCCAGGACACCCGGGAGAACTCCCCTGCACAGCCTCTTCTGACTGAGGCGAAAGTGATGCCCACTGAGCAACAGCTGACCTTTGATTGAATAATTAAAAACTATAATTTCAATAACTTTATGGTTTTCCTCCTCCTTATCCTCCTGTGAATGCTGAGACGGGATTACTCTACACTGATGAATTCACAATAAGCTTTTAAGTCTTACAAATTACTTTGTTTGATCAAATCTATTTACCTCAGCGTGTTGAGCTATTCCTTGGAGAATGTGGCATTGGGAAGCTACTAAGCAAATAAGGATAAAGGAATGACATAAAATATTGTAAACTAATTAAACGCTGCTATTTAGAAGATGTAGCGGCTTATTTGTGAAGCTGGCTTTGGAGAATAAGCCATGTGAGTAAAATGCAGTAATTTCTAAGGTCTCGGGCACAGTGGCCCAAAAATTAGTGCCTCTACGCGAGAGTACGCACTGTGTACTCTCGCGTATTCTGTCTCCAATTGCCGGTTTTCTGCATGCACTGCGCATGCGCTGAAAACCGGCACTTGGTGATTTCAAAAGGGGGCGGTTCCTCAGTGAACCGCGTGCGCGCTACAGGCTGCGCGCACGCAGTGCACTTAGTGCTTTGAACGCGCAGGTAAGCATGGAAGATTTTGCACATAAAGAAAGGTGGCGTAAGACCCTCTTTTAACAAGGTAAGTCGTTAATTAAGTATTATTTTGAATTTTTTTCAACAGGTATATCTTTTTTAGAGACTTTAAAGAAAGGTAAGTTTATTTTTATAACTTTTTAAAAGATTTAAAAAAATTTCAAAAATTTAATTTTTTGTTTAAAGTGGTTAATTTATTTAACTATACTTATTTTATTAATGTGATTTTTTTTTTTAATTTAATTGAGGTTTAGCTGTTCTTTTGGGGGGGTATAGATTCATAGCTTTCACAGCACTTATGTGAAAACTATGAATGAAAGATGGTGTGCTGCCATTGGCTCTAACTGAATCACGTGATCCCACAGCTCGCACGAATTAACTGCGCCTGTGGGATACGCAAGCACTGCACAGCTGCTGTCTAGAACATCAAGTTCGTGCGAGCTGGGAATGAAAAAGCCGGCGCGCAGTGAGATATCGCGGGGAAGCCTTACCCCCGCACGAAGGCTCCCTCACTAATTTTTGGGCCAGTGTGTTTTTTTTAAATATTACTGTTGCTCAATATTCACCTCCTCGATCACTGGCGCACTGTGGCTGCAGTATGTGTGAGCTACTGCAGCAACTCACCAAGGTTACTTCCAACAGCACCATCCGCACTGCAACCGCTGTCACTGAGAAGGACAAGAGCAGCAACCTTGTGGGAACGCCATCACCTCCAAATTTCCCTCCAACACACACTATCCTGACTTGAACATAAGTCACCGTTCCTTCGTCGTCGCTGGGTCAATATCCTGCAATTCCTTCCCAAACACCACTGTGGGAGCACCTTCACCACACGGACTGCAGCGGTCCAAGAACACAGCTCACCCACCACCACCTTCTCAGTGCAAGTAGGGATGGGCAGTAAATGCCGGCCTTGCCAGCGACGCCCACATCCCGAGGAAAAATGAAATGTGTTTTCTGTTTCTATAATGCAGAGACCAAGATTATTCTTTAACTGACACTTTAAGGTTACTAGCAGACTCCCCGTAGCAATGCTCATTGTGAGAGGGAAAGCTAGTGTGACAGGACATAAGCGCAATGCTTACAGGCAGCGTTTTAATGTATCACTAATAAATGTCCTGTGGCATTGCTCGTGGTCACTCACCTCGGTTGTGATTTTTGCATATCGTTTATTATGCGGCTGTGATTGTTCAGTCTGTTTGCCTTGTGTCGGTCTCTCTCCCTCTCACTGTGGAGATGTCTGTATCTTATGACTGGTTTTTGAGTATCTCTGTGTCCCTCTATCCAGCAACTTGTGCGGTCCTCCAGCTTTGTGCCTTTCTATGCGCTTGCTGCTGTTATTTCTGTTTGTCCCACTGAGATCGTTCACTCTCTCCCTTGGGTGTTTTGTTTTGCCCCAGTTGATTTTCTTGCCCACGTTTTCTCGACACGGGTCTGATTACTACCCTTAAGTTATGTGTGTGCCGTAGTCAGCTGCCGATTTCATTTGCCAACTGATGATTCCGTGCGGGGAAGAAAGTGGAGGAGAAATGTTACACCACACACGGGGGAGGGGGTGACAATAAAATGACAGCAGGAGAGGGAGGCGACGAGAATAAGAGATCAGGGTGGAATTGGACAGTGGCGCAAAGGGAAGGTTTGAGTCGCAGCGGAGGTAGAGATACCACCGGGCAGGTGGGAAAGAAAGGGGGGGGGGGGGGTGAACAAACAGCAGGGACGGTTCAGACAAGGAATGGCCAGAATAAAAATTAAATGGCAGGCAGGTGGGATGGAGAAATGGGCACTGCGGGGAAAGTTGTACATCGGCTCAAGTGCCCGGGGCAGAGCCAGGGCGAAGCTAAGCTTCAGGAGAGAAATCGTGGGGAGTTGTTCAGGGGGAAAGAAAAAAAAGATGAAGTGGCAGGGGTGGGAAGAGGGGGATGGAGGAGAGGGAGGGAATTGAGTCGTGGCGGGATGGCGAGGCTGGAATCGGGGAATAGAGGGAGAGACCGGGTAAAATTCTTAGTGGTAGTGCCGTGGTTGTTGTCAATTCAATGGAATCCGTGAATTAATATTGACAGTAGTATGAAGTTAATGGCACAAAGCTTAAAATACAACTTTTCAGGTCGGAGTGGGCAGCAGCGCCACCTGCTGTTTGAAAGTAATAAAAATGAGAAGTCGCACAACACCAGGTTATAGTCCAACAGATTTATTTAATTTTACAAGCTTTCGGAGCTATCGCTCCTTCGTCAGGTAAGTTAGCAATGAGAGAATCTCCCAGAATTCACAATTTAAACCCAGACAAAATCTATTCACATTATTCGCTACAACAAAGAGCACAGCCAAGACAATGAGATGTGTCCCAGGGGGTCCAGCGTGTCAAACCACCTGCTGGCTGCATATCCTGTCAATTTGTGTTCTTGTGTTTTCCATCATGAAAGTAATAAGAGCAGGCATTGCAGCGTGACCCAGTCACACTAAACAAGCCGGTGTTCTCCATGTGGCTAAAGACAGGACAGAATCAGGACACGGGGGGCAACGTATGACTGGATGTCTGCGCAGATGCAAGGATTTCAGTGTATTCAATATTTTGCTAGTTTTTTTTTTAAACTGTTTTCAGCAAAACTGAATGAAATCTCGGGTAGTGGAAGACATGCACGCACACCAACATGTGAGATTTTCTTCGACCTGAAACGTTAACTCTGTTTCTCTCTCCACGGATGCTGCCTGGCCTGCTGAGTTTTTCCAGCGTTTTCTGTTGTTATTTTGTGAGATTTTCTGATGCGTTACCAGTTGCAAGTTAAAGCTCGAAGAGAAAGATCATATAGAAAGGGCTGTAAAACTCTACCAGCAATGATTTCCTCCTTGTTTTTTTTACTGGAGGTGGTAGATTTAAGATTAGCATAAATCAAGTAGGCACTTTTAATTTTTAAAATAATTCCGAGTGAGATTTTTTTATGCACCAGAATTGTACAATGTGCAGTGGTATGGGAAATAATAGTTTCATCTTGATGACCTTTTCTGAGGGAATCTATGTGAGAATAGCAGTGCAGACTGCGACCAGCTGAGCTACTGACTGCCACCATTGTGGTGAAGAAGAAGTGAATTTAGGAAGCTGTTACTTTGAGACGCGAATGATGACAAATATTCTGAGAACTGTCAGAGGACAGAGAAGGGTTTAAAAAGATTTGTGTGGAAAGGGGCTGAGGAACCGGGGAGCGAGGATTCATCATAAGCTCCAGAATGGAGGCTGAGGGACAAAGGGTTAAAGGTCGTGGAGAAGCTAAGAGAGCAAATTAAAAATCAACAACTTACGTTTATATAGCGCGTTTAATATAGCAAAACAGTCCCAAGCTGCTTAACAAGCGCGCTATCAATACAAACATTTTTGACACTGAGCCGCAGAAGGAGATATCAGGACAGATGACCAAAAGCTTGATCAAAGAGGTAGGTTTTAAGGAGCATCTTAAAGGAAGAGCGAGGGGTGGAGAGGTTTAGGGAGGGAATTCCAGAGCTTAGGGCCAAGGCAGCTGAAGGCACGGCCGCCAATGGTGGGGCGATTAAAATCGGGGATGTGCAAGAGGCCAGAATTGGAGGAGCGCAGGGATCGCGAAGACTTGTAGGGCTGGAGGAGGTTACAGAGATAGGGAGGGGCGAGAGGCCATAGAGGGATTTGAAAACAAGGATGGGGATTTTAAAATTGAGGCGTTGTCGGACCGGGAGACAGTGTAGGTCAGCGAGCACAGGGGGTGATGGGTGAACGGGACTCTGAGCGAGTTAAGATACGGGCAGCAGAGTTTTAGATGAGCACAAGTTTATGTAGGGTGGAAGTTGGGAGGCCGGCCAGGAGAGCATTGGAATAGTCCATTCTTGAGGTAACAAAGGCATGGAGGAGCTGAGGCAGGGGCAGGGGCTGGGTCGGGCGATGTTACGGAGGTGGAAGTAGGCAGTCTTGGTGATGGAGAGGATGCGGGGTCGGAAGCTCATCTCGGGGTCAAACACCGCACCAAGTTTGCAAACGGTCTGGCTCAGCCTCAGACAGTTGCCAGGGATGGAAACGGTGGCATCAGTCAGAAAGTGAGACAGGAGGAATAAAAAAAAAACACAACAAGAAGGGGAAATAAGGAAACTCTGACAACAGGGAGAGAGAGAACTGAAAGATCAGGGTCCATAAATAGGGAGAGAGAGAAAAACAGGCACCAATTGAGTGTTTGGGGAAATTACTTAACGTGGGGGGAAAAAAGTAAGTGCTCATTTTATTTTTTGTCTGACTGGTTGAAGAAAACCTCAGTTTAATTTCTCTATTATAAAATGACCTTGTAAATCAGGGTGTGTGAGGGATAGGTAGTATGTTTATATATGTATTACGATGGTATCGTGGAACAGGATCTTGTTTCAGAGTCAAGTGTTTTGGTTTATTTCACCACTGAAGCTGCGATGCCCTGGGGGGTGGAGCTCGCAGTTTCCTAATCTAGGGCTGGGTGGGTGGGGGGCGTCACCAGACAGAGACCAGATATCTCCTTTCACCCCACTCTGACCTTGCACACCTGGCAGCTGGGCATTGCAGAGTCCGGGGAACCTGGCAAATCTCTCCCCCGAGTGTGTAACGCAGCAAGACCATAAGGGGAGGTAGTGAATGGGTTGAACCCATAGTTGTACACCACTGGAAATTAAATGAGCCCTCCTGTGAACAGATATTGTTCTGCCTGTGGTTCAATTTGGTGTATTTAATGTTTTTCCAGTGGAAGTTAATACACCGATAAACTCCACAAGCTTCCTCATATGTTCTCTCTTCCACTTTTGCCCCTGGATCAGTGTAGAACCTGTAGATCAATGTCCACAAGCTTCCTTCTATCAGAAAGAGACAACTTGCCTTTCTATAGCAAGTTTCACGACCTCAGGACATCCTAAAGGACTTTACAGCCAATTAAGTACTATTGAAATATAGTCACTGTTGCAGTATAGGAAACACGGCAGCCAGTATGCGCACAGCAAGGTCCCACAAACAGCAATGTGATAATGACCAGATCATCTGTTTTTTAGTGGTGTTGGTTGAGTGATAATATTGGCCCGGACTCCCTGCTCCTCTTCGCGTAGTGCGATGGGATCTTTTATATCCACCTGAGAGGGCGGACGGGGCCTCGGTTTAACGTCTCAATTGAAAGGCGGCACCTCCGACAGTGCTTAGTACTGCGCTCCTGTCTCTGGAGTGGGACCTGAGCCCACAACCTTCTGACTCCAGAGGCAGGAGCGCTTCCCACATTTAACAGATCTTGGGTGTGAGATTTTCAGCCGCCTGAAGGTGAGGTACTGGAGGTACACGGCCTCCCATGTGACCAAGAAAGCAGTCCCTCCTTAACGCCCAGGGATCACGTTAGGAGTTGAGACGGCCCACAAGGCCAACTACAGAAGGGTGGGCCGAAATATTGAAAAACAATTAAAATGCAGGCTGTAAAACACCATGAACAAAGCTATTTATAGAATCATACTATCATAGAATGCTACGGCACGGGAGGAGGCCATTCGGCCCATCGTGCCTGTGCCAACTCTTTGAGCTATCCAGTTAGTCCCACTCCCCTGCCCTTTCCCCGGAGCCCTGCAAATTTTTCCCCTTCAAGTATTTATCCAATTCCCTTTTGAGAGTAATTATTGAATTTGCTTGCGCTGCCCTTTCAGGCAGTGTATTTGAACGAGAGAAATGCCCATTAAAATCATAAGAAATATTCTCAACGATGGCTCATTTGGGGGGGAGGGTTGGTTCCTGATGATAAATAAACACCAGCACTCCTCTCTGTCATCGCCTTGTGGTTGCCAAGCAGTGTTAATCTTGGCACAGTTTACGTTTGTTGCCCTTGAGGATGGAATGTTGGCGCCCAATAGCTGCGCAAGTTTCAGTTTCACGTAACTGGGGCAAGCTTCTGAAAAGCAAAGGAGACTGAAAGTATCGCAGACTCTGCGACCTTTGATCAGGCCTCCCGTCATGTGACTGCTGATTACACGTTCAGCTGTTCTGTCCCTGGGCGCTTTCCGTTTGCCGGAGAAGGGAGTGGCTGCTGGCTGATGGTGTCCACTTCCGACGCGCCACCCTCCCCCCTGCTCGGGGTCAATTCCTGCTCCGTCACATGGGCATAAACCGTAAGAAGCAAAGTGCAGCCACTTTCTCCTCATTACCCCGCCCCCCTCAACCTGTCATCGTCTGCTGCTACTCCCGTCGCAGGCCGCCTGTGACCCAGGTACATTTACCCAGCTCTGCTTGCTGAGCCAAGTTATTTTTAGAACTAACTTTTTGTTTTGAAAGAAAGAGCTAAAATAGATAATTGGAGCTTGGAGGTGGCGTGGAAACCTAGCTCGAAATGGTCCTTCTGTCTTTACTCAGGTGGAACGCGGCCGAGTGGCAGCGGGAAGGCCAGTCTGGCAGTGAAAGCAGGGAGACTTGGCCGATTTTAATGGCCAGGCCTCTTTAACCAAAATGGCCGGGCAGTTGGTGGGAAGCGGTTGCTCAGGGATTAGCCCCGGCACCCGGTACGTACATCGGGAGGGCTGAGGGGAGAGAAATCGCAGTCAGACTTTTGCCCGGGTCAGGGGATGCCCAAGGTTTCCTTGTGGGGCCCGGAGCTGTGGCTCAGTGGGTAGCACTCTCACCTCTGAGTCAGTAGGATGTGGGTTCAAGTCTGGCTCCAGAGACTCGTGCGCATAATCCAGGCTGACACTTCCAGTGCAGTACTGAGGGAGGGCCGCACTGTTGGAGGGTCAGTATTGAGGGAGTGCCGCACTGTCGGAGGGGCGGTACTGAGGGAGTGCCGCACTGTCGGAGGGGCAGTACTGAGGGAGTGCCGCACTGTCGGAGGGGCAGTACTGAGGGAGTGCCGCACTGTCAGAGGGGCAGTACTGAGGGAGTGCCGCACTGTCGGAAGGGCAGTACTGAGGGAGTGCCGCACTGTCGGAGGGGCAGTACTGAGGGAGTGCCGCACTGTCGGAGGGGCAGTACTGAGGGAGTGCCGCATTGTCGGAGGGTCAGTACTGAGGGAGGGCCGCACTGTCGGAGGGTCAGTATTGAGGGAGTGCCGCACTGTCGGAGGGGCGGTACTGAGGGAGTGCCGCACTGTCGGAGGGACAGTACTGAGGGAGCGCCGCACTGTCGGAGGGGCGGTACTGAGGGAGCGCCGCACTGTCGGAGGGACAGTACTGAGGGAGCGCCGCACTGTCGGAGGGGCAGTACTGAGGGAGTGCCGCACTGTCGGAGGGGCAGTACTGAGGGAGTGCCGCACTGTCGGAGCGGCAGTACTGAGGGAGTGCCACACTGTCGGAGCGGCAGTACTGAGGGAGCGCCGCACTGTCTTTCGGCTGAGATGCTAAAAAACCGAGGCCCCGTCTGCACTCTCAGGTGGAAGTAAACGGCCCCATTTCGAAGAGAGCAAGCGGAGTTCTTCAGGCCAATATTTATCCCTCAACCAACATCCCTAAAAATCAGATTATCTGGTCATTATCACATTGCTGTTTGTGAGCTTGCTGCACACTCTATCCTGTTTTTCATTGGCTGTAAAGGGCTTTGGGACATCCTGAGATAGAGGAAGGCGTTATATGAATGCTAGTTCTTTTTTCTCTTAATGTGCACACATGACATCCTCTGTGACCGTGGTGCATTATCCTTCCTAGTCACCCGAGAGCTCTCTGCCGCCTTCGGCACTGACGCCACACAATCTTCCTCCATTGTCCAGCTCATTTGTACTGGTGTCGCTTGGTTACACTATCACCTCTCCGATTGTAGCCAGATTATGTGCAGCAATGGCTTCTCTTCTCATCCCTGCACTATTATCTCTGGAGTCCTGCAAGGATCTATCCTTGGCCCCTTCCTCTTGCTCATCTACTCGCTGCCCCTTGGCGCGATCACCTGCAGGCAAGGGATCAGCCACCACTTCTATTGAACCCAGCACCGCCTCCGTGTCATCAGATATCTTGCGATGAGCTACAATTTCCTCTGGTTAAACATTGGGAAGACCGAAGACTTCATCTTCTGCTGCAAACTCTGCCCTGATTCCATCCCCATCCCCGACCATATCTCATACCGAACCAGACTGTTAGCAAATCTTGGTGTCCTCTTTGACCCTGAGCATAGTTTCCAACCTCCATATTACATCCACCTCCACTGTCCATCTCCATCCCTTCCGACACCCGTCTGACACTGAAACCCTCTTCCATGCCTTTGTCACCTCCAAACTCGACTATTCCAATGCTTTCCTGGTCAGCTTCCCATCCTCCACTCTCTGTAAACGTCAGCACATCGAAAACTCTGCTGCCCGTGTCCCATCCCGTACCAAGTCCCGCTCACCATCACCCTGTTCTCATTAACCTCCCTAGCAGAGACTTGAGCACAAAAATCTCGGCTGACATTCCAGTGCAGTGCTGAGGGAGCGCTGCACTGTCGGAGGTGCCATCTTTTGGATGAGACGTTAAACCAAAGTCCCACCTGCTCTCTCAGGTGGATGTAAAAGAGCCCAGGGCACTATTTTGAAGAAGAGCAGGGGAGCTCTCCCCGGTGTCCTGGCCAATATTTAGCCCTCATCCAACATCACTGAAACAGATTATCTGGTCATTATCACATTGCTGTTTGTGGGAGCTTGCTGTGTGTGACTTGGAGGGGAACTTGCAGGTGGTGGTGTTCCCATGCACCTGCTGCCCTTCTGTTGTCCTTCTAGATGGAAGAGGTTGCGGGTTTGGGAGGTGCTGCCGAAGAAGCCTTGGCGAGTTGCTGCAGTGCATCTTGTCGATGGTACACACTGCAGCCACGGTACACCAGTGGTGCAGGGAGTGAATGTTTAAGGTGGTGGATGGGGTGCCAATCAAGCGGGCTGCTTTGTCCTGGATGGTGTCGAGCTTCTTGAGTGTTGTTGGAGCTGCACTCATCCAGGCAAGTGGAGAGTATTCCATTACACTCCTGACTTGTGCCTTGTAGATGGTGGAAAGGCTTTGGGGAGTCAGGAGGTGAGACACTCGCCGCAGAATACCCAGCCTCTGACCTCAGTTCAGACTTCACGCAAATTTTATTAAACAGAAGATGAACAATTGACGCTACCAGTAATATAATAAATAAATGTGTTTATGATGCATATTATGTTAACTGGCTCTTTTGAATAGGAAGTAAATGGCCACAATCTATATGCTAAGCTATTATTTTGTAGTGAGCCTTTATATGTGCTGTGTAGTGGCCTGGGAGGGATTGATGGTTGAAAGTCTTCCGTTTTCCAGCACCAACATCCTGGTCTGTTCCTGGTCAAACTGGAGGAAGTGCTGGAAATGCACAATCGGTAAGTCAGCACCTGAAAGAGCAACATGGGTTAAAGTTCTGAGGAGGCAGCGTTACACAACAGATACAGTAAACTGACTTTCTTTAAGATGCTGCCTGTCCTGTCATGGAACTCCAGCAATGTATTTTGCCTTCCTTCCCCCAAAGGCAGTGAATCTTTGGGCTACTATTACAAAGTATTTACAACACAGAAACAGGCCATTTAGCCCAACAGGTCTGTGCCGGTGTTTATGCTCCACACGAGCCTCCTCCCACCCCTCTTCATCTAACCCCACCAAGATATCCTTCTATTCCTTTATTCTCACAGTGCTCATCTAGCTTCTGTTCCACTGAGGGGGACGGGGGTGCCGAACACCCTCTAGTTATTCTGTCCAGCTCGCCATTATTCGTGTGACAGCCTTGGGCACTGAGTGTTGGCAGGTATTTCACTACAGTGTATCACAGCCAGGCCAGATCCTGCCTCCACTATCCCTACTTGCAGCAACGGGTCACTGGATGGATGGACACCCTTGTTCGTTTTCCCCTCTCTCAAACCCGGGCCAGTTGCAGCACTCCCTATTGTCTGAGTTAGGCTAACTGAGCACAGGCCAGGATCGAAACCAGGGCTTTCCCGGTCTGCATAGCTCACTGACTGACCTGGATAAACTCAAAGAAAGAACATGCATTTATATCGGGCTTTCATGTCCCAGAGTGCTTCATAGCCAATGAAGTAATTTTGAAGTACAGTCACTGTTGTGATGTGGGAAACGCGGCAGCCAATTTTCATGTAGCAAGGCTCCACAAACAGCAATGCGATAATGACCTGATAATCTGTTCAGTGATGTGGGTTGAGGGATAAATATTGGCCAGAACACCTGCGAAAGCTCTCTTGCTGTTCTTCAAAATAGTGCCGTGGGATCTTTTGCGTCCACCCGAGAGGGCAGACTTGGTCTCGGTTTAACGTCTCATCCAAAAGACGGCACCTCCGACAGTGCAGCACTCCCTCAACACTGCACTGGAGTGTCAGCCTGGATTATGCGCTCAAATCTCTGGAATGGGACTTGAATTAGGACCTCCTGTTTCAGAGGTGAGAGTGCTACCACTGAGTTGCGGTTGACACTCATGGAGCTATTGAAGAAGAAATTAATTTTTTAGCGCATTCCGTTTCTGTTGGAACAATAAAATACAATTGGGATGTACAAGTCATTCTCATTGATTTTCAGGGTTCGAATGGTGTTGGTAGAGCCCATTGATTTACGTTACTGTCAGCTGATACGTTTACCTTAACAACACAATTTACTCTTGCTGTTTACAAGAATTTCTGTAACTGCTCCTAAAAGTCATGTATGTATTGAGTTGCACAGTAATGTTAAATGCAGAACAACAAGTATGAAATCAGAACATGAGAGGATATACTTATCAGGACATGTTGAACAGGCTGGGGCTCTTTTCTCTAGAAAATAGAAGGCTGTAGAGTGACCTAATTAGAGGTCTTTCAGATTATGAAAGAGTTTGATACGGTAGGTGTAGAGAACATTTTTCCATTTGTGAGGTCATAAATATAAGAGTCACTAATAATTCCAATGAGGAATTCAGGAGAAACTTCTTTAGTCAGAGAGCGGTGAGAATGTGGAACTCGCTACCACAGGGAGGAGTTGAGGCGAAGAGCATAGATGCATTTAAGGGGAAACTAGATAAACACATGAGGGAGAAAGGAATAGAAGGATTTGCGGATAGGGTGAGATGAAGTCGAGCGGGAGGAGGCTCGTGTGGGGCTCAAAGGTCCGCATAGACCAGTTGGGCCGAATGGCCAGTTTCTGTGCTGCAGACTCGATGTGATATAAAAATTGTTTGGTTGGTGGCGAGTATAAAATGGCCTCCCTCTCATTTCCCTCTTGTTTCCCCGCAGGTTGCTTCCAGTCTCCAAGAGAGGAAAGGTGCATGAGCACCAGATCCCTTACGGAGCAGAGGCCTGGAGAGACGGCTGACCGGGTCCACGGGAGAATCTGGGGGCCTGAAGTGGAAATTTTGGAGTGGGAGCCGGACCAGATCGCTGGGCCACAGGACGTCGGGGGCGAGAGGCACAGGGACCCGGGCGAAGCCAGGCCAGGATGTTCCGGCGTTTCCGGCAGTATGGTGCTCATGGTGCCAGATTCCGACAGCGGGCACACAGTGACTGATGCAGACGAGGACAGTTTGAGCGATTCCGCGGAAGAAGCCAGGTCCGACCAGCAGAACGCAGGCTTGAGAGGCTTTGCGGAGGTGCTGGTGAGCACGACACGGGTAACGACGGCGGCCATTTTCTCGCTGGTACAGGCTCAGAAAGCGGAGCTGCTGCCGTTGGGCAAAGGGCCAGTGGCTTCCAGTGAACACGAACTCTTAAAAGGAGTGGAGGACGAGAGGGGGCGGCAGGAACTCGCTGCCGGTGACAAGGAAAAGAAGCAGACTCCGTCGTTGGCACGCAAAGACATCGGACTTATCGTGTTGGAGGGCGGCAGCGCCCAGGCACACTCTCAAGCAGAGGGGCACGTGGGAGTGGATATGGAAAGAGGCAGAGACAAGCCGCTGGCAAAAGAGAGCGAAATGTCGCCGGTGACTGAGCGTGGGGAGAGGAAGGAACAGAATCCGGAGCTGGACTTGGCCAGTAAAAAGGACACGGGGCGAGGAGGCCATTTGACAAGCGAGGAGACCAACGGAGCTTCCAGGGAAAGCGAGAAGAAGGCGCCTTTAAGCGCTGTTCATTCCGAAACCAGGTGCGATGAGGACGACGAAGTCTTTGTGAGCGCAAGAGAAAGCGAACAGAGTATGAGGAGCGAAACTTCCATCGGAAACAAATCAACAAAGTAATTCTATTGCCATTTACCGTTACTAATCTATTGGATTGCATTTGAATGTATGACTGCAGTGTATTAAAGGAGCTTAACCGCATGTGATAGAAACAAAAGATGTAAAACTCGTCTCAGTTTTGCTGATTTTAGTTGAAGTTAGTTTGAGCAGCCAGTTCGCGATCAGTCCCCCGTCTCGAATGTTGGTGTCAGTCTATAAGGTACCCACACTGCGCTCCTGTATGTAAAACCAGATTTGATTCCTTTTGTCGATATGCTGATGGAAACCATTGCCTTGCGGTAATACAGGAACAGCAGAAGCTTGTGTCCTCTGCTTCTCTCCACCTGCCGTATTGACTTTGCTTTTTTGTGCTAGGATGCCAGCAGCTATTCTGCCATAGGAGCAATCACAGCCAAAACGGGCCCTGTCCGCACCGGACGCCATACCAGTGCTTTCCAGCAGAGGTCACTGGATAGCGATCAGCAGTGGCAATCCAGGCCACTTATTCCTCTCCTTGTTGAGCTCAACTGTAGCGGCCATACCACGATCAGCGAATTCAGTAACACTGTGGATCACTCCATTCTGTACAGCCCGCTATTGCTCCAAGTGACGAATGACCAGCAGGCAGAAAGGATACTTTTGGGAATTTACTGTGTACAGTAACAGATCAGGGATTTACTGTGTACAGTAACAGAATCAGGGATTTACTGTGTACAGTAACAGAATCGGGAATTTACTGTGTACAGTAACAGAATCAGGGGATTTACTGTGTACAGTAACAGAATCAGGGATTTACTGTGTACAGTAACAGAATCAGGGATTTACTGTGTACAGTAACAGAATCAGGGATTTACTGTGTACAGTAACAATCAGGGATTTACTGTGTACAGTAACAGAATCGGGGATTTACTGTGTACAGTAACAGAATCGGGGATTTACCGCGTACAGTAACAATCGGGGATTTACCGCGTACAGTAACAATCGGGGATTTGCTGTGTACAGTAACAGAATCGGGCTTTGCCGCGTACAGTAACAGAATCGGGGATTTGCCGCGTACAGTAAGAGAATCGGGCCTTTGCCGCGTACAGTAAGAGAATCGGGGCTTTGCCGCGTACAGTAAGAGAATCGGGGATTTGCCGCGTACAGTAAGAAAATCGGGGATTTGCCGCGTACAGTAACAGAGAATCGGGGCTTTGCCGCCTACAGTAAGAGAATCGGGGCTTTGCCGCCTACAGTAAGAGAATCGGGGCTTTGCCGCGTACAGTAACAGAATCGGGGATTTGCCGCGTACAGTAACAGAATCGGGGATTTGCCGCGTACAGTAACAGAATCGGGGATTTGCCGCGTACAGTAACAGAATCGGGGATTTGCAGCGTACACGAAAAGACAGGCAGAATGGAAAAGGAGGGGGGTGGGGGTAGCCCTAATAATAAAGAATGACATAAGGACAGTAGAGAAGAAAGGATCTCGGCTCAGAAGATCAGCAAGTAGAATCAGTATGGGTGGAGATCAGGAATAACAAAGGGCAGAAAACGCTGGTGGGAGTAGTATATAGGCCCCCTAACAGTAGCTATACCATTGGACAGAATATTAATCAACAAATAATAGGAGCTTGTAACAAAGGTAATGCAATAATTGTGGGGGATTTTAATCTTCATATAGACTGGACAAATCAAATTGGCAAAGGTAGTCTGGAGAATGAGTTCATGGAATGCATTCAGGACAGTTTCCTAGAACAATACATCATGGAACCAACCACGGAACAGGGTATTTTAGATCGTATTGTGCAATGAGACAGGGTTAATTAGCAATCTCATAGTGAAGGATCCTTTGGGGCAGAGTGATCATAACATGATAGAATTTCACATTAAGTTTGAGAGTGGCTTGCCTAAGTCTTAAACTTAAATAAAGCCAATTATATAGGCATGAGGGGCGAGTTGGCAAAAGTAGATTGGAAAAATAGATTAAAAGGTATGGCAGTAGTTAAGCAGTGGCTAGCATTTAAAGAAATATTTCATAATTCTCAACAAAAATACATTCATTGAGAAACAAAAACTCCATGGGAAAAGTGATCCATCCGTGGCTAACTAAAGAAGTTAAGGATAGCATTAGATTGAAAGAAGAAGCTTATAATGTTGCGAAGAATATTAGTAAGCGTGAGGATTGGGAGAGTTTCAGAAACCAGCAAAGGATGACCAAAAAATTGATGTAAGGGAAAAAATAGAATATGAGAGAAAACTAGCAAGAAATATAAAAACAGATTGTAAGAGCTTCTACAAGTATGTAAAAAGGAAGAGAGTAGCAAAAGTAAACGTTGGTCCCTTAGATGCTGAGACAGGAGAAATTATTATGGGGGATAAGGAAATGTCAGAAACATTAAACAAATTATTTGTATCTGTCTTCACAGTAGAAGACACAAAATCATACCAAAAATGGTGGGGAACCAAGGGTCTAATGAGGGTGAGGAACTTAACATAATTAATATAAATAGAGAAAAAGTAATTAATATAAGTAGAGAAAAAGTACTTGAGAAACTAATGGGACTAAAGGCCAACAAATCCCCTGAACCTGATGGCCTACATCTAAGGGTTCTAAAAAAGATGGCTGCAGAAATAGTTGATGCATTGGTTTTGATCTTCCAAAATTCCCTAGATTCTAGAACGGTCCCAGCGGATTGGAAGGTAGCAAATGTAACACCGCTATTTAAGAAAGGAGGGAGAGAGAAAACATGGAACTACAGTCCAGTTAGCCTGACATCAGTAGTAAGGAAAATCCTGGAATTCATTGTTAAGGAAATGCTATCAGGGCACTTTGAAAATCCTAACATGATTAAGCAGAGTCAACATGGTTTTATGAAAGGTAAATCGTGTTTGACAAATTTATTAGAGTTTTTTGAGGATATAACTAGCAGGGTAGATAAAGGGGAACCAGTGGATGTAATATATTTGGATTTCCAAAAGGCATTCGATAAGGTGCCACATAAAAGGTTATTACACAAGATAAGGGCTGATGGGGTTGGGTATAATATAGTAGCATGGATAGAGGATTGGTTAATGGACAGAAAACAGAGAGTAGGGATAAACGGGTCTTTTTCAGGTTGGCAGGCTGTAACTAGTGGGGTGCCGCAAGGATCAGTGCTGGGTCCTCGCTATTTACAGTCTATAATGACCTAGATGAAGGGACCGAGTGTAATGTATTCAAGTTTGCTGATGATACAAAGCTAGGTGGGACAGTAAGCTGTGAGGAGAACAGAGTCTGCAAAGGGACAGTAAGGTGACAGATGGAGTATAATGTAGGGAAATGTGAGGTTATTCACTTTGGTAGGAAGAATAGAAAAACAGACTTTTTTAAATGGTGAGAAACTTTTAAATGTTGGTGTTCAGAGAGATTTGGGTGTCCTCGTGCAAGAAACACAGAAAGCTAGCATTCAGGTACAGCAAGCAATAAGGAAGGCAAATGGCATGTTGGCCTTTATTGCAAGGGGGTTGGAGTATGGCTAGGACACCGGGGGGAACTCCCCTGCTTTTCTTCGAAATAGTTCCATGTGATCTTTTGCGTCCACCTGAGGGGGCAGACGGGGCCTTGGTTTAACGTCTCATCCAAAAGATGACATCTCCGACAATGCAGCAGTCCATCCACACTGCACTGGAATGTGCTCAAGTGTCTGGAGTGAGGCTTGAACCCCCAACCATTCTGACTCCTAGGCAAGAGTGCTACCCACTGAGCCAAGGGTGACACTTAAATTATGGCAATACAACAGGCTCGTAAGCAGAAAAGAGAAAGGGTCGGTTAACATTTCAGGTGTTGGCCTCACTGATTTCTGAGGAGAGGTCTCTATCCGAAATGGTAATTCTTTGGGCCTGAAATTCCTGTTCGGGCTCAGGCGCAACTGGGTTGGAGCTCCACTCGAGGAACGGAAAATGGGATGGAACCAGGCTGTGCTGGGATTAGTACCCGATGTGGAGTGGGGGCATTGATCAGTGAGTCGGGAGGAGGCCCTGTGCTAACCAGGGAACTCGGCCCTTTATGCCAAACAAAGGCCTAACTTACGACAGCTGAGACATGAATACCGCCAAGGGCCCCTGACCTTGCTATAGAAGTAAGATACTGGATCCTCGAGGGGATCCTCGTCGCACCAGAGTTAGAGCTCCCATTGGATCCAGAAATCTTGCCTGTGATGGGGGGGGTGGGCACTGCTGACTAGGCCGGTATCCATGGCTACAGGCGGCTGTGGGGGGGGGGGGGGGGGTGGGATCCTGCTCTGCCAGTAGTGCAGCGGGACCCTAGGAAACTGGCCCCTTTGTGTGCACCGCTGCTGCGGGATCTGCTGTGTATTTCCAGCATTTTCCCTCTTTATTCTTTTATTTAACAAGTTAATGTTGGTGATCCCATCTCTCTGAAGATCAGCCAGGTCCATTATTAGTGTTTTATTCATGATCCATGTCCACCATCCTGCCTGACTCAGAGTGCTGCTTGGAATAGCGATTATAAACAATCTGCACTGGAAGCACTCGCCCGCACGTTAGTCATATATGTTTCCGGAATCTGCCAAAGCTACTTCCTCATAAGTTTTTACGAGCAGTATTTCCAGTTTATCCTTTAATCATCTGGCCCAGGCTCAAACCAGTAGCACCCAGGCCATTGCTTTTCTATAACAATATTAAAGAGTTTTGTTTTAACTTATTTTCAACTAATTTTTTTTTTAAATCAGTGGAGGCCAGTGAATGGACAGAAGATGTGAATTTGAGGTGAAGTTAGTTTCTGAAGGGAGAAGGGGTTGAGGAATATTCTGAGAAGGACGAGTAGGTGGGGTGTGATCATTTCAAAGGGGTTAGCCTGTTGGACATTGTCCTGTTCCTAAGTTCAAACATTTATGAACTGGTGCACTGTGCAACACCGAATTGTTCGTGGATGATGTTATTTGGGCACTAGTTAGTGGATGACGTGGCCATTCACACGCTAGTTAGTGGATGGATTGCCCTTTCGGGTGCTAGTTAGTGGATGGTGTGCCCATTCAGGCACTAGTTAGTAGATATAGTGGCAATTCAAGTGCTAGTTAGTGGATTACGTGGAGATTTGGTACAAGTTAGTGGATAATGTTGCAATATAGGCAGTAGTGGATGACATTTAGATTCAGGTGCTAGTAAGTGGATTAACATGATTTGGACGCTAGTTAGTGGATGATGTGGCGATTTGGATGCTAATTAGTGGAGAATGTAGCAATCAGGCACTAGTTAGTGAATGATGTTGCGATCGGGTGCTGGTTAGTGAATGTGGCGATCAGGCGCTAGTTAGTGAATGATGCGATCGGGTGCTAGTTAGTGAATGATGTGGTGATCAGGCGCTAGTTAGTGGATGATGTGGTGATCGGGTGCTGGTTAGTGGATGATGTTTGCGATTCGGGCGCTGGTTAGTGGATGTTGAGATTTGGGCACTGGTTAGTGGGCGATGTGGTGATCGGGTGCTAGTTAGTGGATGTTGTGGCGGTTCAGGCGCTGGTTAGTGGATGTTGTGGCGATTCGGGCACTGGTTAGTGGATGTTGTGGCGATTTGGATGCTGGTTAATGGATGATGTGGTGATCAGGTGCTAGTTAGTGGATGTTGTGGCGGTTCAGGCGCTGGTTAGTGGATGTTGTGGCAGTTCAGGCGCTGGTTAGTGGATGTTGTGGAGATTTGAGCACTGGTTACAAAGTCCTGGAAAGCTATTTGAATTAGTCACCATACTTTGTTGAATTGTGAAGATATTCTGCCTATTTAGACCATTTCCATGTGATTTTTTTCCTCTTCACTGTCACTCTCCCAGGTTCCCTGGGCTGAGAGCACAGGCAAGAGATGTACTCTGAGGCCTCTGGGATGCCTGCTGCGAGATGCGTGGAAACAGCCGTGGGTGCCTCCACATTTTTCCCCTCCTATATCTGTTGGGTGAGGCGGGGGGGCGGAGCTCCAACTTTGATCCCTGGTTCTGTCCTATCTTACCTAATCTCACTGGGCTAGCAGTGTAGGTGCTACAGTTGGCTCAAGTGTTCCAGAGATAATGGGGGGGGGGGGGAAGTAACCTGCAAAACAACCAGGGTACCCACTCTCCACAGCTGTCTTACTGACTCTTGCGGAGAACGTATGTTATTGGGTTTTGGACAAACAGGATCAAATAGTTAACAGCTCTTGATATCCAGGCTCACGCCTGAAGGAAAGCCACTTGGACCACTGTTGCCATAGTGACCAAGTATGAGTTGCCTCTTCAGGAAAAATAAAGGAGTAAATCCGAAGGAAAAATCTTTTGTTGTTTAAAAAAAAATCCTAAGGATCAGGCAGACAGGAGCTCCAAAAATGTCAAAGTTGAGGCATGTATGGTCTGTCGTCTTGTCATATTTTGCATAAACATAAACATTGTCAGTGATTTTTAAATATTCTCAGATATTTAAAGTAAATAGCAGAAAAGAAAGAACTTGCTTTTCTACAGCGCCTTCTACAACCTCGGGACCTCCCAAAGCGCCTCACAGCCAATGAAGCACTTTTGAAGTGTAGTTACTGTTATTGTCGGCAAACGTGGCAGGCACTGTACACACAGCAAGATCCCACAAACAGCAATGACGTAAACGACCAGTTAATTTGGGTGGTGTTGGCTGAGGGATAAATGTTGGCCAGGATATCGGGGGAAACTCTCTTCCTCTTCCTCGCCAGGGGATCTTGCACATCCACCTGATCACCTCTTGCTGTTCCCACATTAAATTTGCTTAACGGTGAGCTGGGAATTCTGGCAGGTGCTTTTTTTCTTAATCTCCCAGAACAACTAGGGCTTTTATACAACTTTCCTCCCCCGTCTCTCCACCCACCCGCCCCCCACCCCCCAACCTTCATTACCAGTGATTGAGTCCAGTGTCAAGCACAGCACCATTATGATAACATCCAAGTACGCTATCTTCAGTTTAAGCTTCGCTGTTGTGAAGAGGCAAAATACCGGACACAATTGTGACAACGCTGCTGTAGAGGGAGATATTGGCACATTTCCTGGTATTTCGCGATCTGCCTTTATTTAGCCCTGATTTATATTCTAGAGTTGCTGTCCTGAGAGCAGGCATTTTGCTTAGCACTCGCCCTCATGTGACATCATAAAGATCGCCGTCGGTGACATTGGAATTGTGGTGGGACGGTAGCAACCTACATTCCAATTCATGCTACCATTGGTTGGTGTGTGTGTGTGTAACTTCATGATGCCACATTGCTACGAGTGCCTCTGCTCCCGTGTTGCATGTATAACCAAGCAGGTTTTACATCAAGGAGACCCGAGTGGAGCAAGATGGAGCAAAGACTAGAGAGTTAATATCTTAAAAACCACTCAAGCGTTCTGGTTTTACTATTTGAACTGTGCAAAAAAAAAACATATCCGTTCACTTTGTTTTGAAAAAATGATGCCCAAATACATCAGAAGTCCTCGCCAAATGCCAATTGGTTTTAGGAACTTGTCCAATTTAGTTGACCGGAGTTTGTGACCAAACCTATTCGATAACACACGATTGCCCTCGTGTCTGAACTGTGCCCAGTCCCGCCTTGCAGCCACTTGTGCTGTTGGCCCTGGGACGGGAAGGCTATTGCTGTCTGTAAAACGAATGAAGCTGATTTTGGTCCAAAAATGATAAAAGGTCTTCATGGTTTCTGTTGATCTTGTGAAGTGTCTGGCATGCTACTAACTGTGCCAGGTGTTTCAGAGTTCTTCACTCCCGTTGCTTATGCAGAAATGTTCAAAAATAAAAACTTTTGCCAATTTAGGTGAGTTGCAAATCTGCCATGTCGATAAATGTCTGACCTGGTTTGTGGGGCCATATTATGTCATTGTTACCGTACTGCACCTGGGCGTGTTTGAAGTACAGAATCTAGCAAATGAATTACATGCATCAGATCAGAAACCTTGACAGCCGGGAAGGAACTATCTGCTGATGGCTCCGTAGCAATGGGATCTTCTCGCTTTTTATATGAGGATAAGGTACAACCTTTTTCTCTGTTTTCATGCCTCTTCCAGGAGATTACATGGCTGTGGAGGTGGGAGGATGGGAAGTGTCTAGTCATGATGCTCCAGCCATCATGAGTGTGGGGCAAGCTTGATGGACCAGCTGGTCTTTTCCTGCCCATCAATTTTGTATGTTTGTCACCCAATGGAATAACAATTTCTTGTAGCTTAGAATACCACCATTCTTAGTGATGTAGGTGAAATCACTCAGCCAGGTGGGAAGGGCCGCTGATAGAAGAGCCACTCCCAATGGTTGAGTGAGCACACTGCCTGGTGTGTGCCTGAGCTGTGCGGATTAGGAAAATCCCAGATTTGATCTGCACTGAGTTAGCTGATAGCCACGGCACTAAATTTACCCTCAAATTGCCTCTGGGCAGAAGAGGGGACAAATCACCTATTGTCCCAGCTCCTGATGACCATCAAGTGAACGCTACTGAAAAGTACGTCTATGTGGTTGTTGGGCGAGACAAGACCAGGTTTGCCGCCCCCCCCCCTCACCCCCTCTCATGCCGCTCGCTGATTTGGCTCCACACATGAAGAATGGCCTTTTGTGCAATGAACTGAAGAGTTGCCAGCACGCGGGGACAATATCCCAATAAGAGTTGGCATCTTCAGGAGAGGAAGGGAAGGAAAAGGTAAGGTGTTACTGTGTGATTCTTGGGTTGGGGTCTGTGACTCCCCAGTGAGCTCCTGATCCTAACGACGCCTTCTGAGCTGGGATGCCAAGTGCAGTCATGGTATTCCCAGACAGGGACAAAGGGAAAACTAAAAGATTAATCAATTCCCAATCCTCTTGCGCACTATCTCCCTGAATGGCCTTAACAGTGCAACATTGGCAGAAGTGGGCCGACCACTCGCTGGTCTGGACTGGGCTGACCACTTATTGGTCTCGGGTGGGCTGTGCGCAGAATGAGGAAACCTACAATGGAAGGAGAGAAAATGCAAAATGATCAAAAACAATGTGTTTATTGGAGAAGAGAATTTGTTACCATGTTAAAAAAAGAATCTTTTAATTATAACAGTAATTTCAAGAGCACTACAGGAGCCTCATGAAGGTTTGCATTGTTGAGATTATGATAGAAGGATGTACTGTTGCAATATTTGTTGAATAAAATAGAATAGTGATGTTCCAAGAGTTACAGATACAGCTGAGGGAAGTTAACAGGTGAGATGTAGGTGATGCTTTCTGGAGCTACTTTAGACAAGAGTATTCAGACTTGGAAGTAAAATGTGCTGATTTTCCTGTGTTTTCCTAACCGTATATCTGACTGTTGTCTCCCCAGTTTACTGATGTTGGCAGTAACAAACAAGCCAGAATTTGAGTGTGCATGGACCTCACCCAGTGAGGTGACGGATATTTTCAGCTCACAGTTTGAGCATATTATGGAGTGCCAGCGGCTGAAAGGCACCTCGTACAACAGCCTGGACTCCCTGGACGTGATCTCTTCCACGGACGAGAGCGAATGTGGCTTCAGCTTTGAAATGCCTCTCACCCCCATGATTCAGCAGCGAATCAAAGAAAGCAGCCAGTTCCTGGAGCACGGGGTCTCGGAGGCTGCCTCTGGCAGTAGAGTATCACAGCGCCTTGTTACGGACATAACTGACTCTTCGGATAGCAGGTCGGAGGAGTCTGCGAGCAGCAGCGCGTCGGACAATATATTCCATAAACCTTCTCCGAGTGCCGTTGTAAATGGAGCACCTCAGCTCTTGGAGCTGTACCAGGAGGGGCGGAAAGAGCCCTCTACCTCGAGGTAAGCCTGTTTCTCCCCCCCCCCCCTACTATTGAACTGCCAAGGAAATAGCTATCACAGTAAATACCACAGATCCATATATAATCTCGCATCTAAAAAAAGAAATGAATCCACTTGTAAAACCAATGTTGAAATAAAGCCCCAAATTAATTGTGTTAAAGGAGCCACCGTCTTTTATCGGTTTGACAAAGAGGCCATCTGTGGGTTGATAATTGTTAATGCACGAGAGGGCTGTTGCTTCTGCTGCTGTCCATCCAATGTAAATATGAACACGCCGCTCTCCCAGGAGTTTGCTCACGGTGACTCAGTCGATGGCCTGTTTGAGCTCTGGAGTGTCACGTTGTAGAATGCACACTATTATTCTGCTGCTAAGGTGGATCTGTGCCCCTCTAAGGCCCCGAGATCTATTTGCTGTTTAATAAACAATTCTTAAATAAAGTGAGTTAATTCAGAGTTTAATTACCAATCAACCAGCAGGTCAAAATTTCAACTTTGCCTTTTTTTTTAATTGTCATTGATATTAATTAAGAGGTTGACATTCTGATTCCCGAGTGATCCTGGATTGTTTCTTTGAACATCCCACAGGGCTGTTTCTGTTTCTTCGTGCTTTCTCTTTTAAGTGTGGCATTTGAATTGTGCGAGATAGCAATTGTGCACTGTGTGTACCATTTTTAATTATATTATTAGCGGATCTCCCATGGCGTTGTTCATAAGTTGGTTGACGCATTGTTTTATTAGGAAAGGAATGTGATACCGGTGTAATGTTTTACTCTTCTGGTATGGTGGAGTTCTCTTCCTTTAAGGCCACGGAGTCTACTTATTAAGCAAAGCGCGTCCACGGTCATTCAGAGTTTAATTGCTGTTTGGTTTGGTTGCCGAACTTTGAAAATTGGAACATGGTTGTCAGTTTAAGCCTCCAGCTAAGAACCTAGAACATTTTAGATTGTTTTGCATCTGTAACAGAGTGTGACATTTGGACACCCGGATGTGCCATATGCAATATATTGCCATTGGATCTCCAGTGGCAATGCTGATGCTGAATCAGAGATTATCTATTGCAGGAGTTGGGGAGGGGGGTGGGTGGTGCTTGGGTGTGGAAATGGGGGAGGACTGCACATTTCCAGGTGTAGATTTTAGAAAGAAATGTCCAAGGCATCTGCCGACAGGCAGTGAAGCAACTTTCTTTTATTGGTTCCAGGAAAATAAATAATTAATGTTTCCATTGCAGTTGGATAGTTTGATAAAGAGCTAGCACAGCTGCATAAATACGTCTTTCTGTGGAGAATTGCTGATTTTGAATTATCTATAAACAAAATAAAGCTCAGGAGATCTAATCACGCCCTCTGTCTCTTTCTGTCTCTCTTCGCCAGCCTCCTTCTCTAGACCTGCTTTGAAGAACACCAAATAGTTTTCTTATAAAACTTTTATCTCAAACAGCTGCTCTAGCTTGTTTTCGAATTGAAAGATAATTGGAGGTAGAAAGCTATTCAACCCATCCTAGTTCATCCATCCAGAATAACCTTGAAGTCCTTCTCCCCACTTGTAGCATCTAATCGGTTCTTAATTGATTTCTGTGTTTTCTCCTCCACTGCTGCTACATCTAGGAATCCGTCCCAAGTATTGATCACTCTCCGTGTGAAGAATTTCTTGATATTTGCCTGTTGCTAGTTTGAATCAGTGTCTCCTTGTCCTACTCTCTCAATTCAGTTTAAAATATTTTCCTTGATTTATCTTTTCCCTATTATTTACTATCTTTTATCACGCTATAAAATCACCTCTTGGACGCCTCCTTTTCAGGCTGAAAATTCCTCATAACTCACACCTCTAAGACTAGACATTAGCCTTGTGGCGCTTTTCTGCACTGCTTCCAGTGCTTGAATGTCTCCCTCGTGTTTCAGTGACCAGAACTGGACTCGGTACTCAAGGTGTGGTCTGAACAGAGCATTGTCAGTTTGCTCATTACTTCCTCTGACGTGTACGCTACTTATTTTGGCTATTATAGTTCAACATCCTATTGGCTTAGTTTGATTGCTGCTCTGTATTGGTTGGACGTGTTGAGTGTTGCATCTACGAAGATTCCGAGATCTCGGTCAACTTCATCCTGAGTTATTTCAGCACCATTCATGGAGCACGTGTGTTGCCCACATTTCCTCCTCAAGTGCAGTATTGTATACTTGTCTGCTTTAGCTTTTAGCTCCTATTGTTTGATACACTTATATATTTTGCCCAACTCATGCTGTAGTTTCTGAGCTGCCTCCTCCGTTTCCATATCCCTCCTAGTTTGGTATAATTTGCAAACTTGACCAGTTTGCATTGGGTTTCCGAGTCCAAGTCACTGATGTAAGTTAGCAACAACACTCGTAACACCAATCCCTGGGGCACCTCCTGCTCCGTACTCCTCCCTCCTCCACCACCCACATGCAATTCCCCTAACGAGTATATGTTGTTGTTTGCTACCCTTCAGCCAATTTCTTATCCATATCCAAGATTTATCCTGAATTCCCCCACAGCTTTTAACTTAGTTAATAGCTTTTTTTCTGTGCAACTCCAGCAAATGCCTTTTAGAAATCTAGGTGCAGCATATTGTACGGTTTTCCACAGTCCATTTGTTGCAGCCCGTGAAAAGATGTGCTTTAAGATTTGCACTGAGAAAAATAAATACACCTATATATAGACATGATTGTTTTCAAATTGACAGAATAAAGCCCTGATGCTTTAATTGTGACTATCTGTCTCCCTCTCCTCTCAGCAGCCTCTCTCTCTCTCTCTCTCTCTCTCTCCACCGCCAAGTAAAAATTAAGCACTTGAAAATTGTTTTTCTGTGAAACCTTACAGCAACAACAACAACAACTTGTATTTATATAGCACTATTAACATAGTAAAACGTCCCAAGGTGCTTCACAGGAGCGATATAAATGAAAATTTGACACCGAGCAACATGAGATGTTCGGGTAGATGACCAAAAGCTTGGTGAAAGAGGTAAGTTTTAAGGAGCATCTTAAAGGAGGAAAGAGAGGTTTAGGGAGGGAATTCCAGAGCTCGGGGCCCAGGCAGCTGAAGGCACGGCCGCCAATGGTGGAGCGATTAAAATCAGGGATGCTCAAGAGGCCAGAATTAGAGGAGCGCAGATATCTCGGAGATATGGCGGAGATTACAGAGATAGGGGAAAAATAGTTTAATAATTGTGGTTCAACTTGTTTTCAAATCATTTGGAAAAACAAATACACTTATAGCCTGAGAAAAAACACACTTTGTTACAGTGAGAGAATTCTGCCTTATGCTGGGAGATTCTTTACACTGCATACATTCAAACTGCAGCATTCTGAGAATTGCAGACTGACTTGATGCTGGTAATTTCCTTTAACCATCTGAGTGATCATTCTCGGAATCCTGACCTTTGAGAAGCACTGAGGCCTCCAGTAAAAAATTGAATGAAAGTATTCAAAGACACAAAGGCCAATTTGATCGGTAAGTTTTATCATGTTATTGCAAAATAAGTATTTAAAAAAATATATATATTTCTATTATGTTGGAAACTTTATTTTGAGCCTCAGGTTTTTGAGACTGTGAGAAAGGAAAAAATGGTGAATGAAATTTAGAAGCATTTTGAGCAACTTCGATTGTTTCAGTTTGTATTTGTTGTGGTAGATTCTGCCCACTTCTCATAGTTACTGAGTTTTCATTCGTTGCTGTTTTTAAAAATAGGACATTTAATCCGTTCAACTCCGTATGCCGTCAGTGCATGACACAGGATGTGTGATGGCTGAACTGTGGACAGAATGTGCCTGCAGCTTTACTGGCTTTCAGTTGAGATTAGGGGACACAGTTGAGGTCTTGTCCTGCTGAGGAGAGGAAAACTCTGACCAGAAAATCCAAGTCAGATATTTTAATGGACAAAAGCCTAATGCCCAAACATGTCCTTATTACTACATTGAATGGGAAAACTAGGTTGGAGGTCGGTACTCCCCCTTTTTGGTGCTAACCTTTTATTGCGCCCCTTTTATACCGCTCGCCTTCACTGCAGTTAATGCTGAAGAGACTGCTGGCCGCTTACTGGCAGTGTTCCCGATGTGTCAGTAACTCTTGTGCCACTGGTGATGACACCACTCCTTGCTGTAATGGCAAGCTCCGATTCACTCATACCGTGTGCCGCCAAGAAGACCCTACTGTTCGAATGGATTGTCGCTGCCTCAGAAACTTTGCATTTGGCAACTCTCCCACTGTTAAATCTTCCTTGTATTAAAGGGGCAGTAGGTTGCGGCAAAGAGTTTTACTAACCTTTATACGTTTACAAAAGAATAAGACGACAGCAGTCGTGTTGAAATCCAATGTTCTGTCGTTTTCCTGTGACGCCGTCATTACAAAAGTGACAAGTGACTGTACTCGCTCTTTCCTCTTCCCCTTTCTACCAAAATAAAGGCTTCGGAGGAGGGCAGTGAGGACGATTTCTGCCCGGGATGGGGGGGGGGGGGGGGGGGGGTTAATTTGGGCCTAGGAACCTGCAGTGGAACCTGATTGTCAGGATTCTGCATCGTATTCCTTGTCCCTTCAAATACCAGTGGGTGGAGGGGAGGAGAGAGAGCTCTGGCTTGATCTTCCTCTTGCCCTCCTCCACATGCGAAGGGGGCATGTCTGATGGTGTTCCAGGGAGATTCCGCCAACTCCATCCGGTGGGACTTGGAAAGCTGGCGTGAGGAACGCCGAGGCCCCAGGAGCTCCCTCGAGAAAGGTAATCAGATCGATCAATTATCTGAAAATTGCTTCCTTAGGAGCCAAACAAAAAACTTACCAGCAGCCTGTCTTCAGCCCAGTAAGAGCCTCCGAGCCCATGTTGCCACGGCAGGACAGCATTCTGACAACGGCTGTCGAATCGGAGCGGCCGCCTGCAACGCACCCAACCTTGACCGTGCGAATGTCCCCGACCCCGAGATTTGGGATGGCATCTACGTCGCGTGCTACAAATGGATGGGCGGTTTGCTCCTCTGCCGCTTATGCCGGCGGAGCAACCTCCCCCCTACACGCCCCTCGCCCCCCCCGCGAGTTTCAAGGCCCTCGTCCCTTTGCAGCGAGAGCCGTGATGCGTGTCGAAAAGGTGAAGCACTGTTGTTGCAGCGGCCAGTTTCTATCATTATTTACCGTATGCGGACTCGGCGTATTATTCCAGCCATCTTTAGAGTATTGTCATTGGCAGCGAGCAAAGCGCGGCGTCCCCCAGATGGTTCAGTTAGTGGGAGTGATTCAACGACGTGGGACATGGTTTGTATTTGCTGTCATCACAATGGCCCCACGCAGGTGAATATTTGAGGCGCACTGTCCCTGTCCAGTTTGATGGCGGTTGAGAAGTGTCCAGTTGAATCCTGGTTGATGGTCTGTCGGGGCGGAGATGATCTGGTGATTTATCGGAGCATCTGCTCTCCACTCCAGCCAGTTGGTGAGGAAAAGTCAAGGAAGAGGACAGGTTGACCATATTGGGTGTCTCGAATGGAGCTGTTGGTGGACAGAACAAATCAGTGTGAATTGGCAACGTGATTTTTGTCCCCAGTTTTGCTACTGCACCTGAATGATGAAGATGTGGAGGAGTTATGTTGAAGAGAACTGGTAACCAGGGGAGGGAAGTGGTGCGCTGTCTGCCTGACGCAAGACGCATTGTAGCGTGCAGTTGAGTATCCACCAGCTTCGTGTGCGGTGCGCGAGCCCAAATGGAACGCAATATTCCGCAACTGAGTGGCAAAGTGCGCGAGCAGATGAGCGTAAAGTGGAGGCTGTTGGTGCCCAGGCAGAGCCGGCAAATCTTGGTGATCAGGTTATTTTGGGTTGTGACTTTCTCAGCAGTTTTCAGTCGATGGGTTTTGTAGGTTAGCGAGCAGCCGAGGGTGAGGCCCATGTAAACAGGGTGAGCATTGTGCTTGAGGAGTTGACCATTTAAGATGGTAGTGAGTTCACGAGAGGCAGGTGGAGGACATAGTGGTATTTAGTTGATGATGCCATTTCAGGCAGCACTCCGCCATTAGGTTGCTTTCATTAGTGAGTGTGGTTTCCAGGCTGGAAAAGTCACTAGCTTGAGTAGCAAAGGCACTGTCATCAGCATAGATGAATCTCTGCGATCAGGTCACAGGGAGGTCATTTATGTACAGATTAAAAATGCATAACGCTAGAACTGATCCCTGTGGGAGGACAATGATTTGGGAACCTCCATGAGCTGGTGCAGTCAGCCATGTGTACGCTGGAACCACGGCCCCGTAGCAGTAATTCAACCAGTCAGGTGGCCCAATGTGGCAGGACATCTTTGCCAGAAGACCAGACAGTGAGTGTCATAGGCTGCTGTCGGTTCGAGGAAGGCGAGACCAGGCTTCGGGTTTCTCCTGAACATCCTGTCCAATGAAGGTGGTTAGGGTGAGTCCTTGGCCACAAGGGCTGCAACCACGGTGGAAACCAGCTTGGTCTGGGCCCAGCACTGCGTCGCGTACTGGAGATAAAGCGAGTTAATTACAGAGTGTGCGTCTGTGCAGTTTTACAATGCCCGTGTTTCAGAGTGTTGCAAGTATGGTCTGTGATTCTCACACTGTGCAGTGTGGAAGTACACAGCTACAGTCATCAGTTTTCGGTGGAGGAGATGTGTGAAAATATCACAACACAGCGCAATGTGTCATGTCGTGGTTATCTGCGTTTTACTATTTTGCACAGCGAGTACGGCACCACGCGACTTAAATTTTACGTTTCATGTGGGTTTTTTTCTTTTACAAAAAGCAAGCCTTTTTGTTCTTTACTTTTTGCTGAGAATGTCCTTGTTGAGATCAGCACCAGCTGGGACGGAACGTTGGATTGAGCTCGATGGTAGAGGATGTTTCTAACACCTTGTTGACCAAGGGCCGCGAATGCGAGAAGCAGAAGCACTTTATTGCTCAGGCGATGGATGTGTAAACTGCTGTGCAGAGCTGTGCCAGGTCGATGAGGGTGTTTAGATACTTTTTCAGAACGCCAGGTTGAAAGCTTGCCCCGTTGAAGCTGGACAGCAGTGTCTCTCGTTGCTCAAAGCCCTAGAACCAATGAGTAAATAAACTGACTAAATTACCCTCGCTCTCAACCAGTTAGAAATGACCGTCTTGTTCTCGGGGAGATGCTATAAATTGCCGTCTTTAAAATAGGCAGAACCAGAACATTTCATTTCTGTCGACTGCACCGCCAAACTTGTGGAAGATTGTACGTCATGGAGAGGTGGAGAATTTGTTATATTCCTATTCTTTTACTTGGTTAAGATTGATTTCTCCTGTCCTCGAGGTCCAGTTTGGCTTTTACCAGACACTGCCGACCCCGATACTAACTAGGAAGACATCCTAGCTCATCCATCCAGTTCCCCTCGCTTCTCCTCATCACACTATCTTAACGGTTTCTGAAATGAATGATACCGGGGCTTAAAGGGTTAAAATTATGAGGACAGGTTGCATAAACTTGGCTTGTATTCCCTTGAGTTTGAGACGGTTGAGGGGCGATCTCATCGAGGTGCTTAAAATGATAAAGGGATTCGATCGGGCAAATACAGAGGAGCTATTTCCTCTGATGGGGGATTTCAGAACATGAGGGCATAATCTTCAAATTAGAGCGTGGCCGGTTAGGAGTGAAATCAGGAAGCACTTTTTCCTCACAAAGGGTAGTGTAAATCCGGAACTCCCTCCCTCAAAAAGCCTTTGGATGCTGGGGGTGGGGGGTCAACTGAAATTTTCAAGGCAGATCGATAGATTTTTGTTGGGTAATCGTACCAAAGAATATAGAGCAAATGATGGTAAATAGAGTTGAGGTGCAGTTCAGCCATGATCTAATTGAATGGTAGAGGAGACTCGAGGGGCTGAATGGCCTACTCCTGTTCCTATGACACGTGATTCCAAGGTATTTGGGGGGAACCTGTGCGTGCTTGGGCAGAAATGGAATGTTGTGAGTGCCACTGCCATTTGCAGTCCAGAGGAAAGGCCCATGAACCGTTCCCCGGCTTTGCTGCTCTGTACCAGCCCACGGGAAGCTTCACGAATGGTTTGGGTTCTCGGCGGTGCTTGAGGAATGCTAACGACATGTTGATTTTTGGGGGTGGTTCCTTTGCTGGAATCTGTGGATAAAGGGGAACCAGTGGACGTAGTGTATTTAGACTTCCAAAAGGCATTTGACAAGGTGCCACACAAAAGATTATTGCTTAAGGTAAAAAATCACGGAATTGGGGGTAATATTCTGGCATGGATAGAGGATTGGCTATCTAACAGAAAGCAAAGAGTTGGGATAAATGGTTCATTCTCAGACTGGCAATCAGTAACTAGTGGTGTTCCACAGGGGTCAGTGCTGGGTCCCCAACTCTTCACAATCTATATTAACGATTTGGAGGAAGGGACCAAGTGTAACATATCAAAATTTGCAGATGATACAAAGATGGGAGGGAAAGTAGTGAATGAGGAGGACATAAAAAACCTGCAAGGGGACATAGACAGGCTAAGTAAGAGGGCAGAGATTTGGCAGATGGAATACAACACTGGAAAGTGTGAGGTGATGCACTTTGGCAGGAAAAATCCTAGAGCAATTTATTATCTTAATGGCAAGAAACTGGAGAGTACTGAAGTGCAAAGGGATCTGGGGGTCCTGGTGCACGAAACTCAAAAGGTTAGTATGCAGGTGCAGCAAGTGATTAAGAAGGCAAATGGAATGTTGGCTTTCATTGCTAGGGGGATAGAATATAAAAATAGGGAGGTATTGCTTCAGTTGTACAAGGTATTGGTGAGACCGCACCTGGAATACTGCATACAGTTTTGGTGTCCTTACTTAAGGAAAGACATCCTTGCTCTCGAGGCAGTGCAAAAAAGGTTCATTCGGTTAATCCCGGGGATGAGGGGGTGGTCATATGAGGAGAGGTTGGGTAGATTGGGACTCTACTCATTGGAGTTCAGAAGAATGAGAGGCGATCTTATTGAAACATATAAGATTGTGAAGGGGTTGGATCGGGTGGATGCGGGGAGGATGTTCCCGATGACGGGTGAGACGAGAACTAGGGGACATAGTCTTAGAATAAGGGGCTGCTCTTTCAAAACTGAGATGAGGAGGAACTACTTCACTCAGAGGGTGGTAGGTCCATGGAATATGCTGCCACAAAAAGCTGTAGAAGCTACAACATTAATTAAATTTAAAACAGAAATAGACAGTTTCCTAGAAGTAAAGGGCATTAAGGGTTACGGGGAGCGGGCAGGAATTTGGACATGAGTCTAGGTTCGGATCGGTCATGGCCCTGTGGGTAGTGGAGCGGGCCCAGGGACTGTGTAGCCTGATTCTGCTCCTATTTCGTGTGTGCAATTCTGTTAGATGCAGGAGATGGTTCTGTGATAGATAGTAGATTGGCGGTTAGGATCAGATCAGCCATGATCTTATTGAATGGCGGAGCAGGCTCGAGGGGCCGATTGGCCTACTCCTGCTCCTATTTCTTATGTTCTTATGTTACTACAACTTACATTTCTATAGCGCCTTTAATGTAGGAAAACATCCCACGGCGCTTCACAGGAGCGTTATCAAACAAAGTATGACACTGAGCCACATAAGGGGGGATACTAGGACAGATAACCAAAAGCTTGGTCAAAGAGGTAGGTCTCATCGAGTTCAGATAACTGCTCGAGTGTTATCTTCTAATCGATTCCATTACTCAGTCTTACTTATGCACAGAAGAAGAAATTTAATTAAAATCACTATTAAGTCACTGCACTCTTCTGCCTGTGTTTCAATTTTCGTGGGCGGTGGGTGGTGGGTGGTCAGGGTCGTTCATAGGTGTTCCCCAGCGACCTGACCACATGTTATAGGGTGCCCACAAGATGGTGGCAGACGTGACCGGTTCACCATCATGCCTTTTGCCCCAGGTGATCTGAAGGGAGGTGTCATCGGGCTTACTCGAGCAATTGTTACCAAGTGAGAAGTGAAGGTACAATATGCCGCCATCAAAGTTACAAAATATTTACAGCACAGAAACAGGCCATTCATCCCAACTGGTCCATCGCCGGTGTTTATGCTCCACACGAACCTCCTCCCACCCCTCTTCATCTCACCCCTCTTCATCTCACCCCATCAACATATCTTTCTATTCCTTTCTCCCTCATGTGCTTATCTAGCTTCCCCTTAAATGCATCTACGCTATTCGCCTCAACCACTCCCTGTGGTAGCAAGTGCCACATTCTCACCACTCTCTGGGTAAAGAAGTTTCTCCGGAATTCCCAATTAGATTTTTAAGTGACTATCTTATATTTATGGCCCCTCTGGCCTCGCCCACATGTGGACACATCACAGTAGTTTGTTTCTTAATTGTGAGAGTTTGGGGGAGGAGAAACGTAGCTAACCCTTGAAACCTGAATGCTGAAAATCTGTGCGTGTCAAACAAACAATTACAATTTTTTTCCAGGTGGGACTAGATGGGGTAACTCTGGATTTACTGTACCCGCCTACCTAATGATTAGTTATTGCAGGGATTCCTGGCAAAGCACTGGGTTGACAACTGTCTCATCACCTGTGGAACCCAGGCTGGAGTCCAGCCCAGCTGATGGGGGTGAAACTCTCCTCTTCCTGCTGGCCTGAATGATCCTTTGTGAAATGAGTTTAGCAGTTTCAGCCCAGTGGACACAAACTTGGCCAACATTTGGGGACCGATTGGCAGTCTCCCTGAGAGAAGTCGGAAGGATGGTGGCCTGTGGGGGTGGAAGTGTGGAAATTCTCACTGGTGCAATAGGGGATATTCTGACGTTCGGGTTAAGGCACACTGTTGAGACACAAGTCCCTGATTTTAATTCCGGGTGGGTTTTGGGTGGTTAGGTGAGGCTGTGGTGCTGCAGAAATCAGGCCCGGGCCGTTTGAACACCTGGGCCTCACTAACAGGTGGCTGCTCCATTTCCTGCCCGGAAGGCGCAGGAAGTCAGCGGGAAGAACAGACTGTTTGGGTGGATCAGAGGGGGGGTGAAAAAAGTCCCTTTTTCAGCTTCTTCCTCTACTGACCACTTTAAGGTGGTGGGAAATCCACTGCGGCTTCCCCGCTCAGGCCTGAGTTAAAATTGCAGTCGGGTCCCGATGACGTCATGGAGGATCCCGCCAGTTTGTGGGCGAGTTTCCTTGCCGCCTGCTCAGTAGAGCGGGTTCAAATCACGGAGGGCGGGATGCTGGCCTCTCCAGGGTGGGGTAAGTAACCCAAGCGATTTTAACTACCCGCCCAATTTCCGCTGGGCCAGAAGGATTAAAATCAACCCCTCAGAATAGAGGGAACATTACTTAGCACCTGGCCAATGCTATAGCTGACTTAAAAGTGTTTGGTGTAACAAACTGTACAGGGCGTTGGTGAGACCATACCTGGAGTACTGCGTACAGTTTTGGTCTCCTTATTTAAGGAAGGATATACTTGCATTGGAGGCAGTTCAGAGAAGGTTCACGAGGTTGATTCCGGAGATGAAAGGGTTGTTTTATAAAGAAAGGTTGAGCAGGTTGGGCCTATACTCATTGGAGTTTAGAAGAATGAGAGGTGATCTTATTGAAACATATAAGATTCTGAAGGGGCTTAGAACATAAGAACATAAGAAATAGGAGCAGGAATAGGCCACTTGGCCCCTCAAGCCTGCTCCGCCATTCAATATCATGGCTGATCTTGGGCTCAAAGCCACTTCCCTGCCCGCTCCCCATAGATGTAATATCTCCAAGTTTGCAGACGACACAAAGCTGGGTGGGCGTGTGTGCTGTGAGGAGGATGCCGAGAAACTCCAGGATGATTTGGACAGGTTGGGTGATTGGGCAGAAGCATGGCAGATGCAATATAACGTGGATAAATGCGAGGTTATCCACTTTGGTGTCAAAAACAGGAAGGCAGATTATTATCTGAATGGCAATAGATTGGGAGAAGGTGAAGTGCAACGAGACCTGGGTGTCCTTGTGCACCAGTCGCTGAAGGTAAGCATGCAGGTGCAGCAGGCGGTTAAGAAGGCAAATGGTATGTTGGCCTTCGTAGCGAGAGGGTTCGAGTACAGGAACAAGGATGTCTTGCTGCAGTTGTACAGGGCCTTGGTGAGACCACATCTTGAGTATTGTGTGCAGTTTTGGTCGCCTTATCTGAGGAAGGAGGTTCTTGCCATGGAAGGAGTTCAGCGAAGATTCACCAGGCTGATACCTGGGATGGCAGGAATGATGGATGAGGAGAGATTGGGTTGATTGGGCTTATACTCGCTGGAGTTTAGAAGAATGAGAGGGGATCTCATTGAAACTTATAAAATTCTGAAAGGACTGGACAGACTAGATGCAGGAAGGATGTTCCCGATGGTCGGGGAGTCCAGAACCAGGGGTCACAGTCTAAGGATAAGGGGTAAGCCATTTAGGACAGAAATGAGGAGGAATTTCTTCACCCAGAGAGTGGTGAACCTGTGGAATTCTCTACCACAGAAGGCAGTAGAGGCCAATTCATTAAATATATTCAAGAAGGAGTTGGATATATTTCTTAAGGCTAAAGGGATCAAGGGATATGGGGAGAAAGCAGGGACAGGGTTCTGAATTTGGATGATCAGCCATGATCGCATTGAATGGCGGAGCAGGCTAGAGGGGCCGAATGGCCTACTCCTGCTCCTATCTTCTATGTTTCTATAACCTTGACAGGGTAGATGCAGAGAGGATGTTTCCCCTCGTGGGGGGAATCTAGAACTAGGGGGAATAATTTCAGAATAAGGGGGCACCCATTTAAATCGGAAATGAGGAGGAATTTCTTCTCTCAGAGGGTCGTGAATCTTTGGAATTCTCTTTCCCAGAGAGCTGTGGAGGCTGGGTCATTGAATATATTTAAGGTGGAGATAGACAGATTTTGAACGATAAGGGAGTCGAGGGTTATGGGGAGCGAGCAGGGAAGTGGAGTTGAGGCCAAGATCAGATCAGCCATGATCTTATTGAATGGCGGAGCAGGCTCGAGGGGCCAAATGACCTACTCCTGCTCCTACCTCTTATGGACTTATGTTAAAAGTGGAAATGTAGACCACTCACCACTACTGAGGTTGATCCACGTGATGCATGCCAGAATTTAAAAAATGAGAAGTCGCACAACACCAGGTTATAGTCCAACAGATTTATTTAATTTTACAAGCTTTCGGAGCTGTCGCTCCTTCGTCAGGTAAGTTAGCAATGAGAGAATCTCCCAGAATTCACAATTTAAACCCAGACAAAATCTATTCACATTATTCGCTACAACAAAGAGCACAGCCAAGACAATGAGATGTGTCCCAGGGGGTCCAACGTGTCAAACCACCTGCTGGCTGCATATCCTGTCAATTTGTGTTCTTGTGTTAGCCTTTTTAAAAAAAAAACCAAAAAAACCACCTGGGAAGACCGGCCATGATGTCGTCATGTTCTGTATCGTGACATGAACCCGATATCGCGATTGAGGCCATCCTCATGAGTGCGGAACTTGGCTATCAGTTTCTGCTCTATGATTTTGCGCTGTCGTGTATCTCGAAGGCCGCCTTGGAGAACGCTTACCTGCAGATCCGAGGCTGAATGCCCCTGGCTGCTATTATTATAGAATTAAAAAAGGCAGGAAGTAAAGCCTATATTTTATTGGGTAGTTCTTTTCTATTTGAAAATCTAAAAAATTGAATTTTTAGTATTGAATTGGAAGCGCTAGATTGTGAGACCTTGGTTTTGTTTGAGAACGGAAGACCATTCAAAGGTAAATGCTAGTGGCCAGTGGGAGCTAGACTGAACTGTGTCCAATGCTAAGAGCCCTTTTAATCTCTGGGAGTTGAGGAGTGACCAGTGGTCATTAGTGGCCGTAATGCTGTAAAGCATGCAGTGTCTCTCTTTCTCTCCAGGCTAGCAGGCAGGGTTTAGGATCTCTGCTGCATGCAACTTAATAAGCAGAACACTTCTCCGGCTGGGTCAGCGCTAAAGACCAGTCACATGGGCCCTGAATTTAGAAGTGCATGGTGACGAGAGATCTCCTATCTGACTGCTATGGCGTGCTTTGTGTACGGGTGCTTCTCGCAGCCCAAATTCTCTGCTGCTGAAAATGACTTGACTTAGTAAGTCTGGACCCTTGACTCTGCATGACTTGATTGTTTCCGTGACGATGCTCATTTGTGGTCTGTCTGTGTGTGTGTGTGTGTGAGCTGCCTCGTGTGTTGTTGCGGAGTATCATTTGTGACCCTCCCCTTTTAAGCGTTGGATGTAATTCACAGACAGCCACAAGCTCTAAATGAATACAAGCACACAAGGTGCTTCCAGGGCTGAAACAGCAGGACGGGGTCTCTCTCGCTTTTACCTGCTGAGAAGAGGGATCAGTTTACAGCTTGCGGTGTAACTCTCCTCTGACTAGGCAGGTGAATGAGACCTGGGTGCCACTAGCAAGCCTGCTAACTCCTGACTCCACCAACTGCTCACTTAAAGTGAGAGAACGTGGTGTGTGTTTAAAAGTCGGGGCTTGCTGTCTCACTGCAGGCCCCATTAGCAGGTCGTACATTGTAACTTTAGCTAGGCTCTTGATCACTGGCCCGGGCGGAAAAAATAAATTCTACAGCCCTTTATTAATGTTGATTAAAATTCAGTATTTGGTAGCCAAATAATCGCAGGCCAGTCTCTCTTGGTGACTTATTTTGACAGCAGTTACTGGTGTAACCTGTTCAGTGCACAGATCACCACTACTTTGCACTTTCAGCCCAAGCGTTGTATTATAGGGTATATATGTTTGTGTTCCACTGTGCAGCTTCGAACAGATTAAAGGATTGAAATGTTTGGGCGAATCCCGATTGTATTGAGTTCTTGTAATGAGCACACCCCGAAATTGGCATTAACTTGCATTTTTTTTGTCACATACCATCTGAGTACAATTCTTACATATTATAGTGAATTACATAGAATCTACAGCACAGATAGAATCATAGAATGGTTACAGCACAGAAGGAGGCCATTCGGCCCGTCGAGCCCGTGCCGGCTCTCTGCAAGAGCACTTCAGCTAGTCCCACTCCCCCGCCCTTTCCCCGTAGCCCTGCAATTTTTTTTCCTTCAGATACTTATCCAATTCCCATTTGAAAGCCATGGTTGAATCTGCCTCCACCACCCTTTCAGGCAGTGCATTCAAGATCCTAACCACTCGCTGCGTAAAAAAGTTTTTTCTTATGTCGCCTTTGTTTTTTTTTGCCAATCACCTTAAATCTGTGTCCTCTGGTTCTCGACCCTTCCGCCAATGGGAACAGTTTCTCTTTATCTACTCTGTCCAGACCCATCATGATTTTGAACACCTCTTACCAAATCTCCTCTCAACCTTCTCTGCTCTAAAGAGAATAACCCCAGCTTCTGTCGTCTATCCACGTAACTGAAGTCCCTCATCCCGGGAATCATTCTTGTAAATCTTTTCTGCATCCTCTCTTAAGACCTTCACATCCTTCCTAAAGTGCAGTGCTCGGAATTGGACACAATACTCCAGTTGAGGCCGAACCAGAGTTTTATAAAGGTTCATCATAACTTCCTTGTTTTTGTACTCTGTGCTTCTATTTATGAAGCCCAGGATCCCGTATGCTTTTTTAACTGCTTTCTCAACCTGCCCTGCCACCTTCAACGATTTGTCCACATATACCCCCAGGTCTCTTGTTCATGCACCCCCTTTAGGATTGTACCCTTTAGTTTATCTTGTCTCTCGTTCTTCCTTCCAAAATGTATCACTTAGCACTTTTCTGCGTTAAATTTATCTGCCACATGTCCGCCCATTTCACCAGCCTGTCTATATCTTCTTGAAGTCTATCACTATCCTCCTCACTGTTCACTATACTTCCAAGTTTTGTGTCATCTGCAAATTTTGAAATTGTGCCCTGTACACCCAAGCCCAAGCCATTAATATATATCAAGAAAAGCAGTGGTCTGAGAACTGACCCCTGAGGAACACCACTGTATACCTTCCTCCTGTCTTTAAAAAAAACCCAACCGTTCACCACTACTCTCTGTTTCCTGTCACTTATCCAATTCTGTATCCATGCTGCCACTGTCCCTTTTATTCCATGGGCTTCAACGTTGCTGGCAAGCCTATTATGTGGCACTTTATCAAACGCCTTTTGGAATTCCATGTACACCATGTCAACCGCATTGCCCTCATCAACCCACTCTGTTACCTCATCAAAAACTCAATCAATTTAGTTAAATATAATGGGCTAAAAACTTCGCTGGGGTGCTACTTTTAGCACTCCGAAAAATTAGCGCCCCTCGCGCTGGAAATTTACTGGAAGCGCCCCGCATCCCTCTTGGGTCGCTGCGAGTCAATATCCCGGCGCTACGTGCCGTGGTATTGCAGGCCTTCCTCCCCTTATTAATGAGGCCCTATTCGGGCGCTAACGGGAGGCGCAAAGCAACCCAATTTTTCCCCCAATTTGCCTTTAACAAATCCGTGCTGGCTTTCCTTAATTCATCCAAGTGACTGTTAACTTTGTCCCTGATTATCATTTCTAAAAGCTTCCCCACTACTGAGGTTAAACTGACTGGCCTGTAGTTGCTGGGTTTATCCTTACACCCTTTTTTGAACAAGGGTGTAACATTTGTAATTCTCCAGTCCTCTGGCATCACCCCCGTATCTAAGGAGGATTGGAAGATTATGGCCAGCGCCTCCATGATTTCCTCCATAACTTCCCTCAGCATCCTAGGATGCATCCCATTCGGTCCTAGTGACCTATCTACTTTAAGTACAGACAGCCTTTCTAGTACCTCCTCTTTATCAATTTTTATCTCATCCAGTATCTCCACTACCTCCTCTTTCACTATGACTTTGGCAGCATCTTCTTCCTTGGTGAAGACAGATACAAAGTAATCATTTAGTACCTCAGCCATGCCCTCTGCCTCCATGTGTAGGTCTCCTTTTTGGTCCCTAGTCTGCCCCACCCCTCTTACTACCCTTTTACTATTTATATGCCTATAGAAGACTTTTGGATTACCTTTTATGTTGGCTGCCATTCTATTCTCATACCCTCTCTTTGCCCCTCTTATTTTTTTCACTTCTCCTCTGACCTTTCTATATATGATGTGGAGATGCCGTATATATAGCCTGATTCTCAGATGTATTTGCAACCTGACATCTGTCATACGCGCTCTTTTTCTGCTTCATCATATTCTCTATCTCTTTCGTCATCCAGGGAACCCTGACTTTAGTTGCCCTGCCTTTCCCCCTAGTGGGAATGTACCTCAACTATACCTGAACTGAGATGCACTCGGGACTCCTGCACTACCTGCCTGGTCCTCCTTGTCTGTCTGGCTGTCACCGATTTCCTCTTGGCCTGCACACCCTTACGCTGCGGGGTGACCACCTCCTGATACGTGCTATCCATGAAGCTCTCAGCCTCACGGATGCACCGCAGTGATGCCAGCTGCTGCTCAAGCTCTAAAACCTGGAGCCCGAGCTCCTCCAGCTGACGACACTTCCTGCACACCTGGTTGTCCAGGACACTGGAAGCGTCCTGCATTTCCCACATGGCACGAAATGTGCATTCCACGGGACTGAGGTGCCCTGCCATCCCTCTACTTAATAGATTATTAACTAACTTAACAGAAATAAACTCAAGACTTTAAAAAAGAACAATCACCAGTTACTCACCAATTTGTCCTTTTTCTCTTCAGCTCCTTCCTTTGTGCTGACGTCACTTATCTTGCTCCCTGATGCTCGCACTCCCTCCGGGCTCTCGGGCCTACCTTTATCTCCAGCCACTCCTCTCGCTCTCTTCCTCCTTTGCCCTCTGAATTACCACTCTCTCCAAATTCCCAATTTAGCATTCTGTCTTGAAGCACTCCATTTAGGATCACTCTTTGCAGCCCACTCTCTCAGGAACAGGCCATTCGGCCCGACTGGGCCATGTCGGTCATTTTTACTTCACACGAGCCTCCTCCCACTCTAATTACCTCTTCCACTCTGCCCCCGTATTGCCCTATTCCCTTCTGCCTCATGTATGCATCAAGCCTAGCCTTAAATGCATCAATGCTCCCTGCTTCACGTGGCAGCGAGTTCCACATTTTCAGCACTCTTTGTGTAAAGAAATTCCTCCTAAATTCTTTATTTGATCTATTAGTGGCTATCATATTTATGCCCCCTTGTTCTAGACTGCCCCACAAGTGAAAACAGTTTCTCCATATCCATCCTATCGAATCCCTTCATAATTTTAAAGATCTCTATATCAGGTTTCTTCTTAATCTTCTCTTTTCCATAGAAAATAGCCCAGGCTCAATCTTCCCTGATAGTTGCATCCTCTCAATTCTGGTAACATCCTTATAAGTCTTTTCTGTACTTTCTCCAGTGCTTCAATATCCTTTGTGTAGTATTCTGATCATCCTCGACACACAAGATGAGCATCCAAGGTGCAATGCAGATCTTCATTGTCAGAGAGAAGAACTGAGTGAGCGTTGGGGCTGTTCAACTCAACAAGAGGCGTCTCTGGGAGGTGGGGGGAGCTCACCTTCCGGGAGGGAAAGGCGGAAAATCAGAGGGAGAATCACCGGGGAGCTATTTTGTCCCACCTCGTAGCCACCAGTTACGGATCCCCATTGGAAAGCCGCTGTGAAACATAATTTAAAATCCAATAAATTTACACCAACGTCATGCAGCAGCTCCCCGCTAAGAGGAAATGGTTCTCCTTCATTCAATGTGCTGTTTGCTGTATTATTAAATCAGGAGCACAAGCCATTTCAGTAAAGGTCTGTGCACAATAACAAATTCTAATGTTTGTTAGATCTGTTAAAAATGTTCTCTGAGAACGTGGCCTTTTTCCCCAGCGGGGTAAGAGCTTCGCGGGCTTTTTCAAAGGCAGGGGGCGGGGCCAATTCGTTGGTACCCGTATATAGGTGGAGCGGTTGCTAAACCCGAGACACTACACTAGTAGTGACTCCCACCCTCCCACCTCCTCTAACCTAACCTTTAGGGGTAGAGGGAATTTAAAAGGTAGGTTCGATTTTATATTTTGTTTTCAGGGACTTAACTCCTGGACCTAAGATAAATAAGTTTAAATTTTAGTAATAAAGTAACATAAGGGTTAAGTCATGACAGGAAGTCTCGGACCCGTTTCATGCTCCTCCTGTGCCATGTGGGAAACCAGGGACACTTCCAGTGTCCCTGACAACTACGTGTGCGGGAAGTGTGTCCAGCTGCAGCTCCTGACAGCCCACATGGCGGTGCTGGAGCTGCGGGTGGACTCACTCTGGTGCATGCACGATGCCGAGAACTCGGTGAATTGCTCATTTAGTGAGTTGTCCACACCGCAGGTAAAGGCTAGGACAGACAGTGTATGGGTGACCAAGAAGCAGGGCAATATCAGGAAGGTAGTGCAGGAGTCTCCTGTGGTCATCTCCCTCCAAAACAGGTATGCCGCTTTGGATACTGTTGGGGGAGATGGCCTACCAGGGGAAGGCACCAGCAGCCAGGTTCATGGCACCATGGCTGGCTCTGCTGCACAGCAGGGCGGGAAAAAGAGTGGTAGGGCTATAGTGATAGGGGACTCAGTTGTAAGGGGAATAGACAGGAGTTTCTGTGGCCGCAACCGAGATTCCAAAATGGTATGTTGCCTCCCTGGTGCAAGGGTCAAGGATGTCTCGGAGCGGCTGCAGAACATTCTGAAGAGGGAGGGTGAACAGCCAGCTGTCGTGGTGCATGTAGGTACCAACAATATAGGTAAAAAGCGGGAAGAGGTCCTACAAGCAGAATTTAGGGAGCTAGGAGCTAAATTAAAAAGTAGGACCTCTAAGGTAGTAATCTCTGGATTGCTACCAGGGCCACGTGCTAATCAGAATAGAGAGAACAGGATAGTGAGATTGAATACGTGGCTTGAGCAGTGGTGCAGGAGGGAGGGATTCAAATTCCTGAGGCATTGGAACCAGTTCTGGGGGAAGTGGGACCTGTACAAAAGGGACGGTCTGCACTTGGGCAGGACTGGAACCGATGTCCTCGGGGTAATATTTGCTAAAGCAGTTCGGGAGGATTTAAACTAATATGGCAGGGGAAGGGGAACCTATGTAGCGAAACAGGGGGAAGTAATATGCAGTCAGAAACAAATGTTAGAAGGGTGAGAAACAACAGGGGAAGGCCGAGTAAACAAAGGCAAGAAACACAAAGGGCCATACTAAATCATAAGTCTAAAAGGACAAAGGATGTTAATAAAATAAGCCTAAAGGCTCTGTGTCTTAATGCAAGGAGTATCCGTAATAAGGTGGATGAATTGACTGTGCAAATAGATGTTAACAGATACGATGTGATTGGGATTACAGAGACGTGGCTCCAGAACAATCAAGGCTGGGAACTGAACATCCAGGGGTATTCAACATTCAGAAAGGATAGAATAAAAGGAAAAGGGGGTGGGGTAGCATTGCTGGTTAAAGAGGAGATTAATGCAATAGCTAGGAAGGACATCAGCTTGGAGGATGTGGAATCAATATGGGTTGAGCTGCAGAACACCAAAGGGCAGAAAACGTTAGTGGGAGTTGTGTACAGACCTCCAAACAGCAGTAGTGAGGTGGGGGAGGGTATGAAACAGGAAATCAGAGGTGCGTGCAAAAAAGGCACGGCAGTTATCATGGGTGACTTTAATATGCATATAGATTGGGCTACTCAAACTGGAAGCAATACGGTGGAGGAGGATTTCCTGGAGTGTTTAAGGGATGGTTTCCTAAACCAATATGTTGAGGAACCAACTCGAGGGGAGGCCATCCTGGACTGGGTGTTGTGTAATGAGGAAGGACTAATCAGCAATCTTGTGGTACGAGGCCCCCTGGGGAAGAGTGACCATAGTATGGTGGAGTTCTACATTAGGATGGAGAAGGAAACAGTTAAGTCAGAGACCATGGTCCAGAACTTAAATAAGGGCAGCTTTGAGGGTATGAGGCGTGAATTGGCGAGGTTAAATTGGCAAGCGATATTTAAGGGGCTATCAGTGGAAGGGCAATGGCAGACATTTAGAGATCGCATGGATGAACTACAACAATTGTACATCCCGGTCTGGCGTAAAAATAAAAAAGGGAAGGTGGCTCAACCATGGCTAACAAGGGAAATCAGGGATAGTATTAAAACCAAGGAAGTTGCATACAAATTGGCCAGAAGTAGCAGCAAACCCGGGGACTGGGAGAACTTCAAAACTCAGCAGAGGAGGACGAAGGGTTTGATTAGGGCAGGGAAAATAAAATATGAAAGGAAGCTTGCAGAGAACATTAAAATGGACTGCAAAAGCTTCTATAAATATGTAAAAAGAAAGAGGTTAGTAAAAACAAACGTAGGTCCCCTGCAGTCGGAAACAGGGGAAGTCGTAATGGGGAACAAGGAAATGGCAGATCAATTGAACAAGTACTTTGGTTCGGTGTTTACTGTGGAGGACACACACAACCTGCCGGAAATAAAAGGGGTCAGAGGATCTGGTAAGAGAGAGGAGCTGAGGGAAATCCTTATTAGTCGGGAAAAGGTATTGGGGAAATTGATGGGACTGAAGGCTGAAAAATCCCCGGGGCCTGATGGTCTGCATCCCAGAGTACTTAAGGAGGTGGCCTTGGAAATAGTGGATGCATTGACGATCATTTTCCAACATTTCTTAGACTCTGGATCAGTTCCGATGGAGTGGAGGGTGGCCAATGTAACCCCTCTTTTTAAAAAAGGAGGGAGGGAGAAAGCAGGGAATTATAGACCGGTCAGCCTGACATCGGTCGTGGGTAAAATGATGGAAGCAATTATTAAAGATGTCATAACAGACCATTTGGAAAGTGGCGACATGATAGGTCCAAGTCAGCATGGATTTGTGAAAGGGAAATCATGTTTGACAAATCTTCTGGAATTTTTTGAGGATGTTTCCAATAGGGTGGACAGGGGGGAACCAGTAGATGTGGTGTATTTGGACTTTCAGAAGGCCTTCGACAAGGTCCCACACAAGAGATTGGTGAGCAAAGTTAAAGCACATGGGATTGGGGGTAATGTGTTGACGTGGATTGAGAACTGGTTGGCACACAGGAAACAAAGAGTAGGAGTAAATGGGTACTTTTCAGAATGGCAGGCAGTGACCAGCGGGGTACCGCAGGGTTCGGTGCTGGGACCCCAGCTGTTTACATTATATATTAATGATTTGGACGAAGGGATTAAATGTAATATCTCCAAATTTGCGGATGACACTAAATTGGGAGGCAGTGTGAACAATGAGGAGGATGCTAGGAGGCTACAGAGTGACTTGGACAGATTGGGTGAATGGGCAAATGTATGGCAGATGAAGTACAATGTGGATAAATGTGAGGTTATCCACTTTGGTGGTAAAAATAGAGAGGCGGACTATTACCTGAATGGTGGCAGATTAGGGAAAGGGGAGGTGCAACGAGACCTGGGCGTCATGGTACATCAGTCACTGAAGGTGGGAATGCAAGTGCAGCAGGCAGTCAAGAAAGCAAACGGAATGATGGCCTTCATAGTAAGGGGATTTGAGTACAGGAGTAGGGAGGTGATGCTGCAGTTGTACAGGGCCTTGGTGAGGCCACACCTGGAGTATTGTGCGCAGTTTTGGTCTCCTAACTTAAGGAAGGACATTCTTGCTATTGAGGGAGTGCAGCGAAGGTTCACTAGATTGATTCCTGGGATGGCCGGACTGACATATCAAGAAAGATTGGGTCAACTGAACTTGTATCCTCTGGAGTTCAGAAGAATGAGGGGGGATCTTATAGAGACATTTAAAATCCTGACTGGTTTAGACAAATTAGATGCGGGCAGAATGTTCCCAATGTTAGGGAAAACAAGAACCAGGGGTCACAGTCTAAGGATTAAGGGGAAGCCATTTAAGACTGAGCTGAGGAGGAACTTCTTCACCCAGAGAGTGGTGAATCTATGGAATTCTCTTCCACAGAAGGTTGTTGAGGCCAGTTCGCTAAATATATTCAAAAGGGAGTTAGATATAACACTCACAACTAGGGGGATCAAGGGGTATGGCGAGAAAGCAGGAATGGGGTACTGAGGTAGCATGTTCAGCCATGAACGCATTGAATGGCGGTGCAGGCTCGAAGGACCGAATGGTCTACTCCTGTACCTATTTTCTATGTTTCTATGTTTTAAAAGAAAAATACGTTCAGGTAATTGACTTCAAGCAAAATGGAGCATAGAGGGATAGCATGGCTTTTCTTTACAGAGTTTATCATGTCTTTGGGGCAAAATGGTGGTGCTCCAATTTGTGGCGTCACGGAGCAGATTGGTGCGGTAATTCAGCGCACCTCGTGTTTCCACTCTGAGCTGTGCTATTGTGCAGAAGCCAGGTACTCCGCACGGGGAGGGAGCAGAAGAGTGTAGGGACATCCCAGGCTGGTCCTTACAATTCCAAATGGCCAGTTTTGGGGCAACAATCACAAAGGCCTGGGAGTAGGTCTCCCAATACACCCTTCGGACCTGAGGGATTCGAGGGAGGAAAGGGAAGTGCTTTATAGTTTCTCGGATAACTCTTTGATCATTTGTGTTCCACACTATGTAAAAGGTGGATGAATGATGTCTGGGTTCGGTCAGCTTCTACTTGGTGAAGAGTACTGAGCTCATTTAGTGAGACTTTGAAACTTCATGGGTAGATGTGACATTGCAGTCCTCCCCGTTACTTGGAAAATTGGATCTGTTATCATTGGACAGAGAAGGTCCCAGCGGATTTAACAGAGGGATTTAATATTATAGAGGGCTGGGATGGAATAGAGAAAAGCAGACGGTTTGCTGTGGTTGAGGGGTCTAGAACGAGGGGATATGGATCTAAGATTGAATCCAAAAGATTTAGGACAGAGAGCGGGAGAAAGCCCCCTACAGAAAAAACTGAGGCTCTGGAATTCACTATTGGAGTTAGTGATTGAAGCAGAGCCCATGTCAATATTGAAGAATAGGCTCGATAGATCGGTTGAGGGGAAAGGGGGGATAAAGCGATTATGGGAACAGGGCGGGTACTGGGATTAGGATTACTGCTCGTGTGGAGGATAAACACCAAGACAGACCGGTTGGACCGAGCGGCCAGTTTCCGCGGTGTAATTTCTGCGCAATTCTATGTAGCGTGCTTGCAGGTGCAGCCTTTTGCCTCTGTTTTTGAGCTGCATTATGCACTCGGGTGTGCTGCAGTCAGAAGCAATGTTCCCCCTAATATTTTTTTGGGTGCGCGTCCCATTCGCAATTTCGCACGCGCGAGACGTCTCCCACAGGAAAGCCGGCGAGCGGCGGCCTGCACGGGACCTCCCGCGCAGCTTGGCGGGAATGTTGATGTCGCAAGGCCGCTTCTTCCTCTGACTTCCGGCAGTAGATTTTGGTTAATGGCGATATCACGGTCAAATGACCACCCACTCTTTCACCCATCCCCACCCCACGCAGCTTGTTAAATTTGCTCGGCACCTCCGGACTTTTGGAGTGGTAGATCAAAAGTGGACAGTGTTTTGATCAGGATTAGATTGGGATATGGCGGGAAGGTGGAGTTGAGGCCGAAGATCAGCCATGATCTTATTGAATGGCGGAGCAGGCTCAAAGGGCCAAATGGCCTACTCCAGCTCCTATTTCTTATGTAGAAGTGAACACCATCTCAATTTTCACACGTTCAAAAATAAAGCATCTTCCTGTTGGACCCTTCAAATGGAACTCCACACACTCCAGTCTGTTTTAGCCTTGTTTTGTAGGGGGGCGAGGAGGAAAACCCTTTCAATATAAACTATTGCTTCCCATCTACAAAACTGTAAAGATCTCCTACCTATTTAGATTCGCTCTCACCAGGGATGTTGCTCGATTGACAACAGTTATGGACACATTGGAATCCAGGGACACATTAGAATCCCCGAGGACTTTGGTGTCTGTGGCTGGTTGGTTTGCCGCCCGGGAGGCAACCAAGCTGGAAAAAGACTAAGCGCTGGCCGAAAACTCAGCAGTCCCATGGTTTGCTGGTTAATGTTAGGAGGAAGCTGTCCTCACTGGTTCATGCCCACTGCCGGCCGTATACCTGTGTTCAGTCATAAGGACACAAGAGGTCAGAGGTGTATTGACCAAGAAAACTCGGTTGTGCAAACCCACTTCTGGAAGAAAGCAGCTTACACTAACTGGGATCAGTTTACGTACAGAACAGTTCGTGTTACGACACTACTGTGGACAACCCCAGGAGGAGCAAGTCCTTTTATAGTCATCGGGGTGATGTCACAGAGACATGGTGACATCGCGAAGTAGCAAAAAAAAAAAATGCTCATTTCATTTTGTTGGGTTGTTAGATCATGTCATAGTCGGCCTTGTGACTCGGCATATATCTCCGCAGGCGAGGCAGCATAGCCCCCTTGTGAGTCGAGATGTCCATTGTGAGGTTTTTTTGTACGGCGGATGTGGTCTGAGGAGCAGCATGATGCCAGTTTCTGATGGGGCCTGTTTTCAGGTAATGGCCTTGTGTGTTATGTGACGCAGTATCATGCTGCTGCTGTCATGCCTTTCCACTCCAGAAGAGGCAAAGAAAAGTGCAATGTAACATTCCAACGCAGCTGTGAAAATATCAGCAGGAAGCCATCAAAACGTCATCGAATCAAACCAAAAACAATAACTTCATGAATTGCTCTCAAACCCACCATAATCCCCAACACAAGCTGCACAATTGCGTGTTGCCAATGAGTTTCTCTTCGATGACAGGCCTGTGCAGCAAACAGGTCCTCAATTTCTTCAGAGTTACACTGAGGATCGAGTTGTCTAGTTTGTTTCTCCTGACTGAAAAATCCTCAAATGACTTCCCCAGCACATAGATAGAACAGTACATGGGTGTCCATGTGGGTGATGCTCGATTTATGCAGTTCATAACCTGTGACTTTGTTACTTCTGCGCCAGGTAATCCGGTCTTTTCAATGGAAATGGTACTGTGTGGCCCGTGAGATACCTTCAACGTATCGCATTGCAGGTTCGCATCAGAGAGATTTTCCGAGGTCTGTGCCCGGGTGCTGCTAATATCGGATAATTGGGCCGTTCCTTTACAGGCGTGCGCTCTGACACTCCCGAGTTGTCAATATTCACTGTGCCCGGGTGGGGCGGCACTGTACCTGGGTGCAGACCCAGGAATCTCCCCTTGTATCTCGGTCGGAGGCTCTGTCTCCTGTGGATTCTTGATTTCTTGTCTCTCTCTCTCGCTCTCTCTCCTTCGGATCGGCTGATGGCTATTGCTGCTGGTTCGGGTACTTCAGAGAGGGGATCTGGCTTTTAAAATCTCCAAACTTACCTGCAACTTTTCCGGAACGGAGTCTCCCTGCCACGTTTTTTTGTACTCCCGCCTCCTGTTGTTTAACCGTGCCGTGTGCTGGTGAAGAGGAACAATCGACCCACGACCCAGCCCCTGTGCCACCTCACCGGCTGATTTACAGCGCCCGCTCAGTTATCACGCTGGCAGGAAGAGCTCAAGGGGACATGTTGGCAACAGGATCTGCTTTGGTGGTAGTGTGGTGCTCCCATTATAGCTCGCAAGACGATCTCGGCCGCACCGAAATACATTGCCTGAGTTTGCGTCAGTCTGCTCGCTTTCCGGTAATCCGAGTCCTCAAATTAGACAGAGATGTATTAAATTGTCCATTGTGACTCTGCTTGGACTTCATTACAGTATTGCAGTGTAATCATATATCCTCAGCGAATCAGCCAGAGTGCCTTGGACCTTCAGAGTGAAGGTCAGAGGCAGGATTTCGATCTGAAAATCTGAGTGGTGTTTCATGTTCTGCTTTCTCTTGCAGTTTATCTTGTTCAGTCAGTTTTACATAGAATGTACAGTGCAGAAACAGGCCATTCGGCCCGACTCATCCATGCTGGTGTTTATGCTCCACCCAAGCCTCCTCCCACCCTATTCATCATGTCAACATATCCTTCTATTCCTTTCTACCTCATGTGTTTATCTAGCTTCCCCCCATATTACAACAATGACTACACTCCAAAAATACTTCATTGGCTGTAAAGCGCTTTGAGACGTCTGGTGGTTGTGAAAGGCGCTATATAAATGCAAGTCTTTCTTTAAATGCACCTATGCTATTTGCCTCAGCTGCTCAGCAAGTTCCACGTTATCCTTCACTTTGTGTGTGGGCAGTGGGGCTGCTGGCACGGTTTTGCGTTCAATGCGGTGAATGGGTACAGCTCTGGCCAGCTGCAGGCTCGGCCACCACATGGTTGGGTTACAAGATTAAAACACTCCGATTATTACTTGTGTCGAACACGGGGCGGGTGCTGCAGTGTGTCGGAGTGACGAATCCGCACTTTTGCCACACAGCAAGTCGGGGATCTCGGCCGTGCTTTGTCAGGAGGAGGTGGACTTGGTGGGGACGGGCAGGGGGCAAGATCTTTTAACCCGTAAATGAAATCAGGTGGCCGAGTCAACCTCAGACTGATCTTGTGCCCTTTCCTCGCTCGCAGCTGATTGTGACCGACAGCTCAGCCCTCTGCTGCAGGAGGACCACGGGAGACACGGAAGATAAACACAAATCCTGCTTCCTCATCTCGGCAGCTCTCTGTCCCCTCTCTCTCTCTCTCCATGGTTCCGTTGGTAGCTGTGGCTCAGTGGGTAGCACACTCGCCTCTGAGTCAGAAGGTTGTGGGTTCATAGTCCTACTCCAGGGACTTGAGCACATAAATCTAGGCTGACACTGCAGTGCAGTGCTGAGGGAGTGCTGCACTGTCGGAGGTGCCGTCTTTCAGATGAGACGTTAAACCGAGGCCTTGTCTGCTCTGTCAGGTGGACGTAAAAGATCCCATGGCACTATTTCAAAGAAGAGTAGGGGAGTTCTCCCCGGTGTCCTGGCCAATATTTATCCCTCAACCAACATAACAAAAACAGATTATCTGGTCATTATCACATTGCTGTTTGTGGGAGCTTGCTGTGCACAAATTGGCTGCTGCATTTCCTACATTACAACAGTGGCTCCACTTCAAAAGTACTTAATTGACTGTAAAGCGCTTTGAGACGTCTGGTGGTCGTGAAAGGCGCTATATAAATGCAAGTCTTTTTTTAGTGTGCTTTGCAGAGTTTACCGTCCCTTTAATCGTAATTAAAAAAAAAAATAAGAAATCCTCTCTTCCACTGATACGAAGCTATCCTCTACTGGAATTCCCACCGCCACCTGCTCGATTGATGGCATGACTTCCCTCAGGCATTGCTGGATTAGAATGTGTTCGGGTTTTGGACCTCAGTGCCCACTCTACCATTTTAAAGGAGGCGGTTTCTTCTCGGAGCAGTGTTTGGCAAACCTTGTTTCATTTGTTTACACTTTTTTCATAAATGCAGTGCCCCTTTAAAACCACCATGCATTGCGGTACCGCTGCGAGTATCCTTTATAGATTTAGACTGATAGCACTTGACCGAGGAGCCACGAAACTTGTAAATATAGCTTTATTTTTTTACTAGCGGGTATTATTAGTTAGTGGTGTCAGCAAGCACAAGGACAGAGACTGTTGCCTCCTAGCTTCATACAGCACTGGTTAGAAGCCTGTGCAAAACTAGTGAAGTAGTTTAGTGAGATTATTTGTGGGGCGCCTTGTAATTCAATTATTAATCATTGCAGAGTCCATTGTGCAGACTGTGGGTTCATTTTCATTCAGCTCCCGATGAGACTTTTTTTCCACTATGTTTTTAAAAATTGAGTAAACTTAAGTCAAAATGGTATAATACAATAAATATGACTGCGGCTTTGAGGCAACCTGTTGCTGCCGGCCCCCCCTCCAAGTGGCAGATACCCAGGGCTCGGAGTGTGTTACGAGACAGTTATGTATTAAGGAATTTGGATACCTTAAAGCACCAGATTGGAGCTCGGGTGGTTTATCAATGAGTCTTCAGATATTTAAATGCAGATCAACATTTTTGTCATGCTTCCTAACTTAAACAAAATAGAAAGATTCATGGCAGGAAGAAATTTGGAATTTTGGGAGGTAACTGCGATGAGGGTTAACAAAAGAGCTGGGGAATTCTCCCCAATATTTATTCCTCAACCAACCGCGCTAAAACAGATTATCTGTCTTTATCACATTGCTGTTTGTGGGACCTTGCTGTGCACAAATTGTATGTCGCGTTTCCTACACTTCAAAAGTACTTAATTGGCTGTAAATGGCTTTGGGATGTCCTGAGGCCGTGAAATGTGCGATATAAATGCAAGTCTTTCTTTAAAGTTTTCTGATTTTTGTTTAATGTCAGCTGGCTAACGATAGTGTGTTAACAATTCTCACGATCAAATCATCTGATTTGAACAGAATTTATAAGGAATTATTTAAATGCATGACCTCCTCTGTCATTCATTTATATTGAGAGGTCGCACAACACCAGGTTATAGTCCAACAGTTTTATTTGAAATCACAAGCTTTCGGAGCTATCGATCGCCCCTTCCTCAGGTGAAGTAGTAAATCACATTCATTTATATCACAGCCCTTGACTGTGGTCAGCATTTGTATCAGATTCTTTTGTTGCCTGCACAGATCAGCATCAAATTGGCACACTCCAGAGAGGCCGCAACAATGGGAGAGATTTCAGGTGGTGCCGCAGAGGTTGATGCTCTGAGGTTGGAGGCCGCGGCGCATTTTTGAGGCAAAGTTTTGAGGCTTTACTCCACAGCAAGGGGGATGCTGGGACTGTCAAAATAGGTGCCAAAAGCAGGCATTATTCCACTGCATCGTCACCGCCCTCCCTCACCTTGGCTTCACCCGCCCCAAAAATGCACCTTGTTTGATAAACCAGTTAAAGAGAGAACATAACCGCTGCTGTGACTGGGGTCAGTAAGGGGTTAACTGCATCCACCACTGCAGTGTGTGCTGAATCGGCGACTCCTCGATCAGCTGGTCAAGCCTGACCGGCCGTCTGTTGGGCAGCAGACGGCCTTGAACGGAGCCGGCTGCCAATCAGCGGTGATCATTGTGTGAGGGGGGGGGGGGAGGACCAGCTGTGTGAGCGCCCTCGCACCAACGTGGCAGCTGGGTCGGGGCGGACGGGCCACTAGTTTGTCACTTTTAGCAGCGGCAGTTTAAAAAGTTGGCAGAGAGCACAGCTGGACTGCATCTGCCGACTTGAGCAGGACACAAGACAAGACCGAGAAAGGAAGCCAAACCACCCTGCTTGAGGAGTCCGCTGAGCAGCCGTGGACGGTGCACCGCCTGTGACTGTTGGCATCACTGAACCTCCCTCGGTCGGCTGGAGTAATTGGAGTTGGAGAATTGAATGGAGTGGGGGTGGGGGGAGGGCCTCTGTAGTTTTTGAAGCCTAAGACACAGGTCATGGGAGGTCTAGAGCCACACAGGATTGTGGGAAAAGCCTCTGCATATCTGATGTGCAGCAGCTGGATTGCAAAGCCTTGAAGAAGCTGCAGTTTTTTTAAAAAAAAGAACTGAAGGACATATTTCAGTGACCGTTATGGGTTGTGATTCCTTCCCTAAGGTAAGGTTTCTGCTCTGTAGTGCAATAGGAATGGGATAAAAATGCCAACCGATCAAATCTCACTCATCTGAACTTGGATTCAGTCATTGTAGTTTTAAAGTGTGACTTTGTTTTGCTCTTTTTTTTATATATATACATGTGTATAAAACGATGGATTTACAATCACTTTTTGACCCTAAAACTCCATTCCTTGATCCATTGTAAAAAAAAAAGTGAGAGAGGCCTGAACAAGGTAATGAATATCCTTGTGTTGAAGCTGAATTAAAGTTTGAAAGAATGCATTTCTTTAAACTGTCGGGAGCAGGACTTTTTTTTTGTTCAGCTCATGCTGAATTCTGGCAATGATTTAACTGGTAAGGGGCGTTTTTATTTGGTGCTGTTCAGGGTCATACTGGTGGTGATTCTCTTTTTAAAAAAAAAAATGATTTGTGATTCAAGCCGCCTTTATTGTGGATGAGCGTGAATTCGACACCTCACGGAAGGCTAAGTTTGAACAAGCTGTCGTAGACTGGTGCTGGGAATGTGATGACTACATTCGAGTGGGAATAGGGGAAAGTAGTTGGATTTTTTTTTGCTGTTGTAATTCCTGCAGGCATACAATTTAAAAGAAAATGTCTATGCACTTGTGGTTGCCTGATGTTCTGTAACTGGGTCCTTATTTTTGGCTGTTCGATGGGTGTAGTTTTCTTTGGATCCGATTGGTGTGTGCTGTAGTGTTCTGCGCTTTGTGATGTCTCAGGGTTTCATTGTGGTTCTTCCTGCTCCCACCCAATTCAACCACCCAAAGTTGTACGTTTGTGGTTTGCCCTGCATTCAAGTGGAAAAGTAGCATCGCGATTTCTGTTAACTCCTGCCACGGGATTCCCATTAACGTTTGTGATCTAGCCGTCCCTGCAGGAGTTGTCTGGAGCTGTAAACCCAGCCACCCGCGCCCTGTCTTTTAACCTTTTAATGGCACTTACTTCCAGTGTTCGTTCCATGCTGTGGCTTCTTCAGGCAGACTTTTCTTCCCCTCTTCTCCCGGTGGCTCCAGGAAAGCCACCAGCCGTTCTACAGGCCTGGCCCTGCACGGTGAGCGCTGGTTGCTATTCGGCCACGGGAGGCGTCCTCACTGAACCCAATCGTGTCCTCGCAGGGATCTCGACTGGATAGCGATCAGGAGCAGAGGCCCTGATTTTCTTGCCCTTCCGTCCTTGGCTGAGGAGCATTGAGGCCAGTTGCAGCAACGCATGGCTGGTGTGTCGGGTCAGCACAGAGCCGAGATCAAACTTGTGACCTGGTCTGTCTGGCTGCGATGGGGACTGACTGTAACTTAGTTTTTGGACCTCCTACAGGCTGCACCAGACGCTCCTCTCAAATGCTTGCAGAGATTTTATAAAATCTTCAGGAGCAAGGGGGGTGGGGGGAAAATTGGGTGGGAAGTTTGCGGCCGATTGTCCGGAAATATAAGAACCTAAGAGATAATAGCAGGAGTAGGCCATTCGGCCCCCTTCAACCTGCTCCGCCATTCAGTAAGATCATGGCTGATTTTCGACCTCAACTCCACTTTCCTGCCCGATCCCCATATCCCTCGATTCCCGAGAGTCCAAAAATCTATCAATCTCGGCCCCGAATATACTCAACGACTGAGCATCCACAGCCCTCTGGGATAGCTGATGTAGCGCTGAATCAACTGCTCTGCTTTTCTTCAATTAGATGTTTGTTCCCCTGCAACTCGAAATCGGGTGACAATTCTTTGCGTCCATTTTAACTTATAAATCTCCCACACGAGGTGCAAGTAAGTGATAATCATAGAATCATGCAACTCAGAAGGAGGCCATCCAGCCCATCAATTCATCGTGCCTGTGCTGGCTCTTTGAAAGAGCTCTCCCAATTAGTCCCACTCCCCTGCTCTTTCCCCATAGCCTTGCAAATTTCTCCTTTTCATGTATTTATCCAATTCTCTTTTGAAAGTTAGTATTGAATCTGCTTCCACCACCTTTTCAGGCAGTGCATTCCAGATCATAACAACTCGCTGCGTAAAAAAAAATAAAAAAATTCCCCTCAACTCTGGTTCTTTTGCCAATTATCTGAAATCTTTGTCCTCTGGTTACCGACCCTTCTGCCACTTTAAACAGTTTCTCCTTATTTACTGTATCAAAACGTTCAAGATTTTGAACACCTCGATCAAATCTCCTCTTAACCTTCACTGCTCTAAGGAGAACAACCCCAGCTTCTCCAGTCTCTCCACATAACTGAAGTCCCTCATCTCTGGTACCATTCTAGCAAATCTCTCCTACACCCTTTGCAAGGCCTTGACATCCTTCCTGAAGTACAGTGTCTGGAATTGAACACCGTACTCCAGCTGAGGCCTAACCAGTGTTTTATATAAAGTGTTAGCATAACTTCCTTGCTTTTGTGCTCTATTCCTCTATTAATGATGCCAAGGATCCCATTTTAACAGCCTTCTCAACTTGTCCGGCCACCTTCAAAGATTTGTGCGCCTACACCCCCAGGTCTCTCTCTCCCTGAACCCCCTTTAAAATTATACCATTTATTGTCTCTCCACATTCTTCCTACCAAAACGTATCACCTCACACTTCTCTGCATTAAATTGCATCTGCCATGTGTCTGCCCATTTCACCAGTCTGTATGTCCTCCTGAAGTCTGTTACTATCCTCCTCATTGTTTACTACATTTCCGAGTTTCGTGTCAGCTGTAGGGATGATTTAAATCCGCTTTAGGGAAGTTCTAAATTACTGTGAGTGTTTCTTTTATAAGTTGTAAGCGCGTTTGACACTGCATTATACGGAGCTCTCCAGAGTCCCGATCTGAACCCAGAGTGATACCGTGATTTTAGCATTGCTGCAAAGCAGAAACAGCTTATACTTTCCCCCCTTTCTAGCCTGGGATACTGAAAAGAAAAAAAAAAAGGACTTGATTTCTGTAGCGCTTTTCACAGCCTGAGGACGTCCCAAAGCGCTTCCTGCCAATGACGCACTTTTGAAGTGTTGATCATTTATGTAATGTACGAAACGCGGCAACCAAATTGCGCACAGCAAGGTCCCACAAACAACAGCGAGGTAATGACCAGGTCATCTGTTTTTGATGTTGGTTGAAGGATAAAAATTGGCCAGGACAGGGTGAAGAACTCCCCTGCCATGGGATCTTTTACCTCCACCTGAGATGGATCCTCGGTATAAAGGCTCATCTGAAAATTAGCACCTCCGACAGTTCAGCACTCCCTCGGTACTGCATTGAATTGTCAGCAAAAAATTTGTGCTCAGGTCTCTGGAGTGGGACTTGAACCCACAATCTCCTAACACTGAGGAGAGAGTATTACCGTTGAGCGATAGCTGGCACTATAAGGGGAAGGGGAACACGGGAAACTGTTTATTCTTAGGCCTTGATAATTCATTGGCTGTAAAGTGTTTTGGGATGCCCTGAGGTTGTGAAAGGCGCTATATAAATGCAAGTCTTTCTTTTTTCAGGGCTGTTCAGCCCCCTTTAAGTCCCCGTCCGCCTTTTCAGGTGCTGCAGAGCCACTTCAGTTTCCGGCGGCAGTAATAGTGAGCGCTCCCTGCTGGTCGCGGGTATCCCGCCAGGAGCTCGCCCCGCGTTACACGTTCACGCCGACCAAGGAAGATGGGTCAGGGTTCCAGTGGGGTCTCGGCGGTAAATGGAAATCCTGCCCCACTGTAATTCCGTTGGCACTCCAGCCCCTGGTGCCCTCACTATTGCCCCAGCCGAGACCAGCTAACTCGGGGATCAAACATGGTGCCTTTTCTGTGGTATGTTTGGCTCACTCTACGACGACACACGGTGCCTTCACCCACTGAGCCATTCGGCAAACACTGCTGAATGTTCACTTAAGTAACACTTTCAAGCTGCTTCATGGAGTTCATTAATTGTTTCAATCAGCAGATTATCAATCTTTTTTTTAAATTGCAGGATTGAAACGATAAAGTAAGTAAAATGAACCACAAAACGTCTAGCTGTAAACATCTCTTAATACCTAAATTCTTTACAAATCTATATAGTGTACTTGACTGTCGAGTGGTGGCCCAGTTAGTGGTGTGTCCCAATAACACGCATTGTTGTGCTTTAGGATGGTGTGACTGGAAGTCTTTGGTTCTTGTTTCTCCATATACTGAGGTAATGAGTCCTAAATACCCTCAGAACAGTGGCCAGCATTCAGTGATTTTACAGCCTTGTAACTGGCTCTGCCCCTGGTGCAGAAATGGTTTGTGTGTGTGTTAGACTGGTTCTTTAAGTGAAGCTGCCTTTCCAAAAAATACTTTAATCCCCATCAGTCCTGAACAAAGAAATTTGGGTTCTTTTTTAAAAAAATAAATAATAATTCATCCGTCATTATTCCTGCCCTGCAGGTTTCCCATGGGGATGGAGAGAGAGATTGCTTGTGTCTTTCGGATCAGACGTTAAACTGAGGTGGATGTAAAAGATCCCATAGTACTATTCGAAGAAGAGTAGGGGCGTTCTCACCTGGCTAACATTTATTCCTCAACCAACATCACTAAAACAGATTATCTGGTCATTTATCTCAATTGCTGTTTGTAGGGCCTTGCTGTGCACAAATTGGCTGCTGCATTTCCTACATTACAACAGTGACTACACTGTAAAAGTACTTCTTTGGCTGTGAAGCGCTTTGGGATGTCCGAAGGTCATGAAAGGCGCTATATAAACGCAAGTCTGTCTTTCTTTTGTGAATCTCCTAACAGGGAGCTGATGATTTATTTTTAACGTTTACTTTTGGGATGTGGGTGTCACTGGCAAGGCTGGCATTTTTTGCCCATCCCTAGTTGCCCTGAGAAGGCGGTGGTGGTGGGGGGCTTCTTGGACCACTGGTAGCAGTTTGATACAACTCGGTGGCTTTCTAGGCCACTTCAGAGGGCAGTTAAGAGTCAACCACATTGGTGCGGGAATAGAGCCCACATGTAGGCCAGACCAGGTAAGGACGACAGGTTTCCTTTCCTAAAGGACATTAGTGAACCAGTTGGGTTTTTATGACAATCCAACAGCTCCATGGTCACTTTTACTGACACCAGCTCTTTGGTTCCAGGTTTTTTTAACCTGAATTCAGACTTGCAAACTGCCATGGTGGGATTCAAACTCACGTTCTCTGGATTATTGGTTCGGGCCTGTGGATTACAAGTCCAATAAAATAATCACTAAACTACTGTCCCCTTACCTTGGTGAGCTGTACTTAGAAAAATAGGAGCAGGAGTAGGCCATTCGGCCCTTCGAGCCTGCTCCGTAATTCAATATGATCATGGCTGATCCTCTATCTCAATACCATATTCCCGCTCTCTCCCCATATCCCTTGACGCCTTTTGTGTCTAGAAATCTATCTATCTCCTTCTTAAATATATTCAGTGACTTGGCCTCCACAGCTTTCTGTGGTAGAGAATTCCACAGGTTCACCACCCTCTGAGTGAAGAAATTTCTTCTCATCTCAGTCCTAAATGTCCTACCCCGCATCCTGAGACTGTGACCCCTCGTTCGAGACCCCCCCCCCCCCAGCCAGGGGAAACATCCTCTCTGCATCCAGTCTGTCTAACCCTGTCAGAATTTTATACGTTTCAATGAGATCCCCTCTCATTCTTCTAAACTGGCAGAGGATTGAGTGTCATCACTGATCTCCATGGAATGGAATGAGGAAAGAAGGTTGGATGGATTAAAGTGAGAAGTCGCACAACACCAGGTTATAGTCCAACAGCTTTATTTGAAATCACAAGCTTTTGGAGCGCTGCTCCTTCGTCAGGTGAAGTGAAGAAATGCATATGGGCACAGCATATATAGTCAGAGAAACATCTCCAACTGAAACAACTCCTAAGTTGAGGGGCGAGGAGGGGCTGAGGAAAATAAGCCTGTGTGGTAGTACAATGAAATTCCTCATGGATAACTAAATAACACGAGATCTCTGCCAAACCAAATAGAACGTTTACCAAAAATATCCAGCTGAACTCTTTCAAACTTCGGAGATGCAGGCGGACCCTTCAAAGTCCCAAGATAAACGCTGCAGTCACACGAGCAGCATCAGGCCCTGTCACACTGCGTGCTCTGTTTATTTGTTTTGTAGGATTTAAGACCCAGTTCCAAACACTTTCAACTGAGGGGGGGGGAGGAGATTGCAAATGGCAAGGGGCGGAGGAATTGAATCTCCTTGCACAAGCCTTCGCCTGATGTGTCCTTTTGGAAACAGCAGAGAGAGAATTTGTGACTGGATACGGGGTTCCTCCCTCTTCATCATCTTTATTTTGATTTCACAATGGTGGCTCTAATTTTAAAACTGTACGGTTTAAATACTCTTGCTGCTGTAGCCATTTGTATCATCTTAAAATAATAACATGGAACAAAAATCGCCCAGGGATTGCATTTTTTCCCCGCTCTTTGTTACTTTTCTTCCGTTCCTTCGCTCTAAAGGGCAGTGTTGACTCCTTGCTGTAGCTTCGTCTCCCAGGTCCCAGACCTTGTTGGTTCAAGCATTCCTCACATGCAGTGTACTCGGTTTATTCTCTTTGAACTTCTCCCCAGTACGTCGACGAGTAGAGGTTGGGGGGGGGGGGGGCGGGGAAAGAAGGAACAGAGAGTGACGATGAGGTCATGTTTGCACCCCTATTTTCCAAAAAGCAAAAAGGCAGTGTAAGCATTACTCATACATGTGTGGTTTTCTTGGGTGGAGTATGGCTGTCAAATGGCCAGTTCTGTATTTCCCTCAGCCCTGTGTCTGTTGCAATGTAGCAGTGACACTGCTGATTGTACCGAAGGACGGGATGTGAGGCCACTCCATTATTGACCAGAAGTAGCAGACGAAGGCTGCTGCACATAGTCAACAGGATATAAATCAACATTTTTGCTTTAAATGCGGGTCCGAAAATCCGAGGAGACTTACAGTATTGTGTAGCTTTGCGAAACTCAGAAACGCAGGTCATAATGGGGACCAGCGATTTATTACGGGACATTCTGCCGAGAATTCTGTGTCAAATTGGGAAAATCCAGTCCTCGAGCCAGGCCCAAGTGGTCGTTCCTCTGCTCCGACTCTGCACCATTATTACAGCTGCTCGCATTCTCCAAATAGCTCAGCCATTTGCATGGATGGCCAACTCCACTCTACTAGATTGGGCAAAACAAACCCACCCTAAACCCTTCTCTGAAATAGATATCATCGCCCTCTGCCTCTGACCTCCAACTTTAGCACAGGCTCTCGTTGGGCTCTTTAGTTGCTGTTTCTTGTTCTCATCCAATTTTACCCAGAGGTAGTGCAATATTTTTTTTTTAAATCACCTCGAAATTGGTTTTGGCCTTTTTCGGGTGCAGAATGGTCAGTGCACTTGCAGCGTAGGCCTCAGGCTCGCTCGAGACTAGGCCTCGAGCCTCGTCTTAAGAATTGCGGAGAGCTGCGGGCGCCTGTCGAGCCTCGGAGGTGACGGTCCAATTTGGGCTGGCTGCCCTGCCAGCAGTGGTCCTCAGCTAAGTCCTGGGAGCGGAGCGGGGTGAGGGTGGAGGTGGTGGAGAGACGAGAACGTCAGGCTGTCTAGCCTGGGCCGGCAGCGGTCCGCAGTAGCGCTGTGGAGCCCGGAGGATCACCTAAATACCTGAGTGGAGCAGGCCCGGCATGTGCTCAGCTCCGTGCTAACCAACATCGGGGCTGGGTCCTGAAATGGGCGTTAGGCCCCACAATAACATATTTAAGGGGGCCTAAAGCCTGTTTTAGACGGCCGACCGGGACACCTGAATATTGTCCAACACAATACGGCGTTGGACGAATTTCAGGCGCCCTTGGGGCATGGCAGGTGGCATTGCGGAATTGGCACTTTGATGCTCCTGTTCTGTGCCTGGCAGATGGGCACAGTGGGGGTTCAATTTCTAGGAATAGCTAATCGAATAAAGACCAATGTCCATCTAGTTCCTGTTCTACCAACTTGGTAGTCGCACAATAGAGTTCTTGAAGCACTCTATTCCTGGGTAAAATCACACCGTTATCTATAGTTGGTGGCTTATATATGTCCTCTCCTGCACAGTTTAAAAAAAAAAATTGTTAATATATTTCAATTGTTTGTTTTAGGGCATCTGAGGAGCTGAGCCTCATTGAGGAGAAGCAGCATCTCCGTGTGTTTTCGGTCTTCCTGCTGTGTGTGTTTGTGTCATTTCTGAGGCCCTAAATAAAATAAGGAATTTTAATGAAGTCAGAGCTGTTTCTGTGTGCATTCTACATCAATACAGAGTGTTCCAGCAGCGAGTGTGTGTGCAGACAATGAAATCAACTTTACTTTTGCTTTTTCGGACATGCCTGTTGAATCCCGTCACATTCTAAGTTGTGAATTCATTGCTCCATGAAGGATTCCATCAAGCCAAAACTAAACATGGTTAAAAAGCGGAAAGCATCAGCTGTTACATGGCACTCCACTGGAAAAGGTGGGCTGTGGTATAACAGCACCTCGTACCCTTACATCTCATACTCACCTCCCTCATTTAGTTACTACTCCCCCATTCTCCTCCTTCTCCATTCTCTCTTTTCCCTTCTCTTTCTTTTACCTTCTCTTTCTCCTTTCTCTCTGTAAACATTTTCTCTCTCTAACCATTCTCTCTGCCCCCGTTGTCTCTCTCTCTGCCCCCGTTGTCTCTCTCTCTGCCCCCGTTGTCTCTCTCTCTGCCCCCGTTGTCTCTCTCTCTCTCTCTCTCTCTCCCCGCTGTCTGTCTCTCTCTCTCTCTCTCTCTGCCCCCTTGTCTGTCTCTCTCTCTCTCTCTCTGCCTCCGTTGTGTCTCTCTCTCTGCCCCCTTGTCTCTCTCTCTCTCTCTCTCTCTCTCTCCCCGCTGTCTCTCTCTCTCTCTCTCTCTCTCTCTCCCCGCTGTCTCTCTCTCTCTCTCTCTCTCTCTCTCCCCGCTGTCTCTCTCTCTCTCTCTCTCTCTCTCTCTCTCTCTGCCCCCTTGTCTGTCTCTCTCTCTCTCTCTCTCCCCGCTGTCTCTCTCTCTCTCTCTCTCTCTCTCTCTGCCCCCTTGTCTGTCTCTCTCTCTCTCTCTCTGCCTCCATTGTGTCTCTCTCTCTGCCCCCCTTGTCTCTCTCTTTCTCTCTTTGCCCCCGTTGTGTCTCTCTCTCTCTCTGCCCCTTGTCTCTCTCTCTCTCTGCCCCCGTTGTCTCTCTCTCTGCCCCCGTTGTTTCTCTCTCTCTTTCTGCCCCCCTTGTCTCTCTCTCTCTCTCTCTCTCTCTCTCTTTGCCCCCGTTGTCTCTCTCTCTCTCTCTCTCTCTCTCTCTCTGCCCCCTTGTGTCTCTCTCTCTCTCTCTCTCTCTGCCCCCCGTTGTCTCTCTCTCTCTCTCTCTCTGCCTCCCTTGTGTGTGTCTCTCTCTCTCTCTCTCTCTGCCTCCCTTGTCTCTCTCTCTCTCTCTCTCTCTGCCTCCCTTGTCTCTCTCTCTCTCTCTCTCTCTCTCTCTCTGCCTCCCTTGTGTGTGTCTCTCTCTCTCTCTGCCTCCCTTGTCTCTCTCTCTCTCTCTCTCTCTGCCTCCCTTGTCTCTCTCTCTCTCTCTCCCCCCTTGTCTCTCTCTCTCTCTCTCTCTCTCTCTCTCTGCCTCCCTTGTCTGTCTCTCTCTCTCTCTCTCTCTGCCCCCCTTGTCTCTCTCTCTCTGCCCCCCTTGTCTCTCTCTCTCTCTCTCTCTCTCCCCCCTTGTCTCTCTCTCTCCCCCCTTGTCTCTCTCTCTCTCTCTCTCTCTCTCTCTCTCTCTCTCTCTCTCTCTCTCTCTGCCCCGTTGTCTCTCTCTCTGCCCCGTTGTCTCTCTCTCTCTCTGCCCCGTTGTCTCTCTCTCTCTCTGCCCCGTTGTCTCTCTCTCTCTGCCCCGTTGTCTCTCTCTCTCTGCCCCCTTCCCTCTCTCTCTCTCTCTCCCCTTCTCTCTCTCTCCCCTTCTCTCTCTCTCTCCCCTTCTCTCTCTCTCTCCCCTTCTCTCTCTCTCCCCTTCTCTCTCTCTCTCCCCTTCTCTCTCTCTCTCCCCTTCTCTCTCTCTCTCCCCTTCTCTCTCTCTCTCCCCTTCTCTCTCTCTCTCCCCTTCTCTCTCTCTCTCCCCTTCTCTCTCTCTCTCCCCTTCTCTCTCTCTCTCTCCCCTCTCTCTGCCCCCTCCCCTTCTCTCTGCCCCCTTCTCTCTCTCTCTCTGCCCCCTTCTCTCTCTCTCTCTGCCCCCTTCTCTCTCTCTCTCTGCCCCCTTCTCTCTCTGCCCCCTTCTCTCTCTGCCCCCTTCTCTCTCTCTCTGCCCCCTTCTCTCTCTCTCTGCCCCTTCTCTCTCTCTCTGCCCCCTTCTCTACTCTCTCTCTGCCACTTGTCTCTCTCTCTCTCTCTCTCTGCCCCCTTGTCTCTCTCTCTCTCTCTCTCTCTCTCTCTCTCTGCCCCCTTGTCTGTCTCTCTCTGCCTGCCTCCCTCGCTCTCGCTCTCTCTCTCTCTCTCTGCCCCCTTCTTTCTCTCTCTCTGCCCCTTCACCCTCTGCCCCATTTTCTCTCGCCCTCTCTCTGCCCCCTTCGCCCTCTCTCTGCCCCCTTCGCCCTCTCTCTGCCCCCTTCGCCCTCTCTCTGCCCCTTCGCCCTCTCTCTGCCCCCTTCGCCCTCTCTCTGCCCCCTTCGCCCTCTCTCTGCCCCCTTCGCCCTCTCTCTGCCCCCTTCGCCCTCTCTCTGCCCCCTTCGCCCTCTCTCTGCCCCCTTCGCCCTCTCTCTGCCCCCTTCGCCCTCTCTCTGCCCCCTTCGCCCTCTCTCTGCCCCCTTCGCCCTCTCTCTGCCCCCTTCGCCCTCTCTCTGCCCCCTTCGCCCTCTCTCTGCCCCCTTCGCCCTCTCTCTGCCCCCTTCGCCCTCTCTCTGCCCCCTTCGCCCTCTCTCTGCCCCCTTCGCCCTCTCTCTGCCCCCTTCGCCCTCTCTCTGCCCCCTTCGCCCTCTCTCTGCCCCCTTCGCCCTCTCTCTGCCCCCTTCGCCCTCTCTCTGCCCCCTTCGCCCTCTCTCTGCCCCCTTCGCCCTCTCTCTGCCCCCTTCGCCCTCTCTCTGCCCCCTTCGCCCTCTCTCTGCCCCCTTCGCCCTCTCTCTGCCCCCTTCGCCCTCTCTCTGCCCCCTTCGCCCTCTCTCTGCCCCCTTCGCCCTCTCTCTGCCCCCTTCGCCCTCTCTCTGCCCCCTTCGCCCTCTCTCTGCCCCTTCGCCCTCTCTCTGCCCCCTTCGCCCTCTCTCTGCCCCCTTCGCCCTCTCTCTGCCCCCTTCGCCCTCTCTCTGCCCCCTTCGCCCTCTCTCTGCCCCCTTCGCCCCTCTCTCTGCCCCCTTCGCCCTCTCTCTGCCCCCTTCGCCCTCTCTCTGCCCCCTTCGCCCTCTCTCTGCCCCCTTCGCCCTCTCTCTGCCCCCTTCGCCCCTCTCTCTGCCCCCTTCGCCCTCTCTCTGCCCCCTTCGCCCCCTCTCTGCCCCCTTCGCCCCCTCTCTGCCCCCTTCGCCCCCTCTCTGCCCCCTTCGCCCCCTCTCTGCCCCCTTCGCCCCCTCTCTGCCCCCTTCGCCCCCTCTCTGCCCCCTTCGCCCCCTCTCTGCCCCTTCGCCCCCTCTCTGCCCCCTTCGCCCCCTCTCTGCCCCCTTCGCCCCCTCTCTGCCCCCTTCGCCCCCTCTCTGCCCCCTTCGCCCCCTCTCTGCCCCCTTCGCCCCCTCTCTGCCCCCTTCGCCCCCCTCTCTGCCCCCTTTGCCCCCTCTCTGCCCCCTTTGCCCCCTCTCTGCCCCCTTTGCCCCCTCTCTGCCCCCTTTGCCCCCTCTCTGCCCCCTTCGCCCCCTCTCTGCCCCCTTCGCCCCCTCTCTGCCCCCCTTCGCCCTCTCTCTGCCCCCCTTCGCCCTCTCTCTGCCCCCTTCGCCCTCTCTCTGCCCCCTTCGCCCTCTCTCTGCCCCCTTCGCCCTCTCTCTGCCCCCTTCGCCCCTCTCTCTGCCCCCTTCGCCCTCTCTCTGCCCCCTTCGCCCTCTCTCTGCCCCCTTCGCCCCCTCTCTGCCCCCTTCGCCCTCTCTCTGCCCCCTTCGCCCCCTCTCTGCCCCCTTCGCCCCCTCTCTGCCCCCTTCGCCCCCTCTCTGCCCCCTTCGCCCCCTCTCTGCCCCCTTCGCCCCCTCTCTGCCCCCTTCGCCCCCTCTCTGCCCCCTTCGCCCCCTCTCTGCCCCCTTCGCCCCCTCTCTGCCCCCTTCGCCCCCTCTCTGCCCCCTTCGCCCCCTCTCTGCCCCCTTCGCCCCCTCTCTGCCCCCTTCGCCCCCTCTCTGCCCCCTTCGCCCCCTCTCTGCCCCCTTCGCCCCCTCTCTGCCCCCTTCGCCCCCTCTCTGCCCCCTTCGCCCCCTCTCTGCCCCCTTTGCCCCCTCTCTGCCCCCTTTGCCCCCTCTCTGCCCCCTTTGCCCCCTCTCTGCCCCCTTCGCCCTCTCTCTGCCCCCTTCGCCCTCTCTCTGCCCCCTTCGCCCTCTCTCTGCCCCCTTCGCCCTCTCTCTGCCCCCTTCGCCCCCTCTCTGCCCCCTTCGTCCTCTCTCTGCCCCCTTCGCCCTCTCTCTGCCCCCTTCGCCCTCTCTCTGCCCCCTTCGCCCTCTCTCTGCCCCTTCGCCCCCTCTCTGCCCCCTTCGCCCCCTCTCTGCCCCCTTCGCCCCCTCTCTGCCCCCTTCGCCCCCTCTCTGCCCCCTTCGCCCCCCTCTCTGCCCCCTTCGCCCCCTCTCTGCCCCCTTCGCCCCCTCTCTGCCCCCTTCGCCCCCTCTCTGCCCCCTTCGCCCCCTCTCTGCCCCCTTCGCCCCCTCTCTGCCCCCTTCGCCCCCTTCGCCCCCTCTCTGCCCCCTTCGCCCCCTCTCTGCCCCCTTCGCCCCCTTCGCCCCCTCTCTGCCCCCTTCGCCCCCTCTCTGCCCCCTTCGCCCCCTCTCTGCCCCCTTCTCCCTCTCTCTCTGCCCCCTTCTCCCTCTCTCTCTGCCCCCTTCTCCCTCTCTCTCTGCCCCCTTCTCCCTCTCTCTCTCTCTCTCTCTCTCTCTGCCCCCTTCTCTCTCTGCCCCCTACTCTCTCTGCCCCCTACTCTCTCTCTCACTCTCTCCCCTGTTCTCTTCCTCTACCTCCCCCCCTTTCTCTCTCTCCCTATTCTCTCGGCACCTTCCTCTCTCTTCCCTCCCTCTATCACTTCCACTTGCGCCCCCACCCCTCCCCGGCATGCGTGCGCAGTCGCTCTCACTCTCCCTCTCCCTTTCTCTTTCATTCCCTTTCTCTTTCATTCTCTCCCTCTTTATCTTTCTCTCTCTTTTTCTCTTTCTCTTTCTCTCCTCTTTCTCTTTCTGTCTCACTTTCTCTCTCTCTCTCTCTCTCTCTTCTCTCTCTCTCTCTCTCTCTCTCTTTCCTTTGCACCTTTTGATCCCTATTATATTGTCACAGCCACCTGGCTGCAGGTGTTTGTGTGCTGCAGTCAGGTGGCTCTACGGCTGTAATAGGGTACAGCCGCTCTGTACAGCTCTGTGAGCTGGCACCGCCCACCTCATTGCTTTGCATTCTTCTGATCACTGGAGAAAGTAAAAGCAAACTGTGAAGTTGGGATTCAGCAGCCTAGAGGAGGCACGAGGATCCGTCCTTTAGTGGGAGAGCACGATTTTGTGTGTGAGAATCCTGCAAGATGCAAGTTAATTCACTTGTTTTTGTGAAGTGTGATTTTTACCATCATAAAATAACTGAACTGACTGAGGGCCAGGTTTCATCTACAACAACAACTTGTATTTATATAGCGCCTTTAACGTAGTAAAACGTCCCAAGGCGCTTCACAGGAGCGACTATCAAAACATTTGACACCGAGCCACATAAGACATTAGGACAGGTGACCAAAAGCTTGGTCAAAGAGCTAAGTTTTAAGGAGCGTCTTAAAGAAGGACAGAGAGAGAGAGAGAGGTTTAGGGAGGGAGGGACCTGGACAGCTAAAGCAGGAGTTATTTCTGCCTTAGTCAGGCCCAAATTGTATTGTGAACTCTATAATTTTTGGGGGGCAGGGGCGGAGCTGCTGGAAGCACAGTTGGCTGGAACATTCGCTTCATTTTTAAAACTTTAGTTTGAGTCAGCTCAGCATAATAGAATTGAACCCTCCCCTCTCAGGCAGCTGTTTGGATCCACAGGGGAAGTAATCCTTCACACATGAGCAATCTCACGCCGAACAGTCAAAAGGGCGGCTGGTTTGGGCAATGCGAGATGTTATTCTGGTGAGCTGGAGGGTGGTGTTCTGAGGTTGGAATTGAGTTACATTGTTGGGACAGCTGGACTCTGAACCTGGCCTGATGCTGCTTGAGGCGCACATCGGTCCTGAAGGTCGAGGATTGTTCCACAGAGTACGATGGTGTTGTGGCTCCGTTACTTGATGAATCCAGAGAACGTGAGTTCGAATCCCACCATGGCACTTGGAGAATATTTAAAAAAAAATCTGGAAATGAAAATCTGGCATCAGTAAAAGTGACCATGAAGGTGTAATATTATCGTAAAAATCCATCTGGTTCACTAATGTCCTTCAGGGAAGGAAACCTGCCGTCCTTACCCGGTCTGGCCTATATGTGACTCCAGTCCCACACCAACGTGTTTGACTCTTAACTGTTCTCTGAAATGGCCCAGGAAGACGCTCAGTTGTATCGAACTGCTTGCAGTTTGGCAATAAATGCCAGTCTTGCCAGCGACGCCCGTGTCCTGAGGATGAAAATAAAAAAAATACTTCAGTGACGATGCAATTCACACAGTTTTTTTTTCCCCAAAGTGTCTTTTTTTTTAAGTCCTCTCAGTCAGGTGAGCTAATTTTTTTTTTTTAATGATGTGTAATTTTTGTTAGTGTTTAGAATTCTGGCCTTCAATCACTTCACAAAAATCACCTGCAGATATGGTGCTTCTGCCTGTTGAGGTTCGAAATTTACAGGCAGTCTAAAATGTCACTATGGAATGGCCTTTTGGGATGTTACACGCAGTACTCATCAACAACAACTTGCATTTATGTGGCACCTTTTAACGTAGAAAAAGATCTCTGGTCACTTTGTGGAGAGTGGGGCCAAAGTGGCTGAAGACCCTGCCACCAGTGGTGGGCCAGGGTGAAGAGGGTGAGATGCACAGGCGGTCGGAGTCGAAGGATCGGAGCAGATTGCAGGCTGGAGGAGACTGCAAGGGCAGGGTGGGGTGAGGCCGTGAGCTGCTTTTACACTGGCGCTTGTTTAGTTTGGATTGAGGCACGCCCTCTGAGCCAGCTCCTCGTGTTTACGTTACTCGATCAGACGCCATTATCCGATGGCAGAGTTGTAGACTTACAGAAAAATTGGGGTCTACAATTCTGCTGCTGGAATAAGAGAGCTGGGTTAATCAATGTGAACACAGGGATTGCGGTGCGGGGGAGGAGGGGGGGAGTCAACATGTGAACATCAGTCTCTCTCAATCCATACTGGACCCTACATTGCAGGGTCAGAGGAAGGGGTCAGGAGGAGCAGACCTTTGGTGGTTATCGGGGTGCCTCTGCAGCTGAAGCTTGTTGGGATGAGTGGGTGGTGCCGGGACCCCCACCAGGAAAGATTATCATCCCGCCCCAACCAGCCTCCTGTGTCAGTGTGTCACTTAAAAAAAAAGTACTAAAATTTCTACGGCCACTGATCTTTGAGGGTCCAGCTTGGACCCCTGGCCGGTCTCCACTTGTACCGAGTATCATTGACTTATATCAGGTGCCGACAGTATGGAAGGTCCCAACTGAGGGCCAGGACATGGGATTTCCTGCCCCCACCCCCTGACCCTGTGCCCCCTTGTTGATAGCCTTGTAGGAGTGCTTGTAAGTTCCGCCCACACAGGCCATCCTGGTTACTCGCACTTGAGGCCAGGAAGCAGCGTATCTGGGTTCCGACTAAGTTTGCAGCAATTCCATTGGACTCCTTCTGATGTAAGGCGGGGCTGCTCGAACGGCTGTGGATGTGAGGGGCCCAGGTATCTCACTGGAGGCTTATTACGACAATTCTGGAGTGTGGCATGAGGAAATGTAGCAGCCTAAATAGAAAGTTGGTTGACAGAAAAAAAAACCCAAAGGGTTACAGCTAATGGGGGTTGCTGGGATTGGAAAGGGTTTTGGAACTGGTGTATCCCGGGGGGTCAGTGCTGTGTCCAATTTTGTTCTTGCTAAATTTGGATGATTTGGACTTGGGCATAAGGAGTGCAACATTAAAATTAGCTTCAGACACAAAAGTAGGGACATTGGCCAAAAGCGAGGAGGGTACGGACTACAAAATACTTAAGGAGGACGTAGGTTAGTGGAATGGGCAAACAGGTGGCAGATGCACCTTAATGTGGAGAAGTGTGAGGTAATGCATTTTGGGAGGAAAAGCAAAGAATGGGAGTCTACACTGGGAAGGTAGTTAAAGGGTGGACACCTCTGTTAGAAACACTAGTCTAGCTTCCCCCAATGGTTCAGTTGGTAAACAAAAGTGAGAAGTCGCACAACACCAGGTTATAGTCCAACAGTTTTATTTGAACTCACAAGCTTTCGGAGCGGCTGGAGCAGCCGCTCCGAAAGCTTGTGATTTCAAATAAAACTGTTGGACTATAACCTGGTGTTGTGTGACTTCTCACTTTTGTCCACCCCAGTCCAACACCGGCATCTCCGCAGTTGGTAAAGGCAGCGGAGCCAGTCAGACCAGGAAGACCTTGGGTACTAGGGATGTTTACATTGGGAGGAAAAATAGAGCTTGTGGTGATCTTGGTGCGGTATAATATCCTACAAGGATTCCTAGAGAGATGTTCAATATTAGCACAAATTCTAGGACAGGACCTCGGTTTAATGTGTCCTCTGAAAGACGGCACCTCCAGCAATGCAGTACTCCCAGTGTCAGCCTGGATTGTGTGCTTTGGAGTGCAGCTTGAAGCCACAACCTTCTGACTCTGAGGCGAGTGTGCTCTCACTGAGCCTAGCTGATACTTTGCTAGCTGACACTTTCTTGGTGCTTTTGTAAAAATATAATCATGATCTCTTGGGTACAGCATGTAAGAGTTTAGCATTCTCGACCGCTGTTGCCTCCGCATGTATGTGATTTATTATCCTCCCTGCTTTGATATTGCTATTGATTTTAATCCCATATCATCTTGATTCCTAATCATTACCCCTGCGTTCAAAAATCTAATACCAGCACGCTAAGTAATTCAAGAGTTTAATTTTCATTTGTAATGCATAGCTAACACATTTGCTTAAAATTCCTTTGCTGTGCTATTTTAACAGGCTTAAAATGTGGGGTAGAGTTTCTGCTTTGGGCGCAATCGCCAATCTGCACACAAATTGCGCTGGTTCAAGTATCCGCTCAAACTCACTTGCAAACACAAAATCTTCAGCGCAATTGGGCAGCATTTTAAAACGTATTTTGTTTATTTTTTCCCTTGCATTAAAAAATATTCCTTGATGTATTTAAGAGTGGTAACCTGCTGCATTTTTATTAATTCAGTGAAATTGGGTTTAGCACAAAAAAAATCAGCATTTTTAATAAGTGTCTGTTCCAACACCTGTGAGTAACCTGATTTTAAATAACTGAAAATGGCTTTAAAAAAAAATACAGAACCATTTACAGGAAACTTTCGTTTATCCGGCACCGGCGTGGTGCCGGTTGATCGAAAGTGCCGGATTACAGAGAGGTATACTTACCAAGGTACGAGAGCCCCGTACATGGCCACAGGCTTAACAATTGGGACCCGGAGAGGGAAAGTAAACGAGACTCCAGCTTTTTCCTCCATGGCGGCGACAGGTCCGAGTCGGAAGAACGTTGACCCCCCTTTCGTGGGGGCGAAAGGTCAGAATCGGGGTCTTGTCTGTATAATAAAACTTACCTGATTTTTGCCGGTTAAGCGAGAATTCCGGATATTTGGGTGCCGGATAAACGAAAGTTTCCTGTACTAGTTTCATTAGTGTACACTAGTCAGTTTCTGAGTAAATTAAATATTTTTTAATTTTTAAAACTTAAAAAAATAACTCAATTTGGCGGAGCCTCCTCGAAGGACCACAAACGGACGCAATTAGCGGAAAGATGCCATGCTGCTTAATTCGATCATGGAATCGCTGACTTCCAGAGCGAGTTTTTTTTTAAACTAGCGCTAAAGATCGCGGGAGCTTGATTTGCGCTGGATGTAACTTGCGCTTGAAATTCCTCGCTCTTCTGGGCTGGTTTGGCTGATTTTGGGCAAATTGTGCTGGTATTACCTGGTGGAACTCGACCCCATAAAGTAAATTTACACCATTTTCATTAGCCAGTGCGTAACGCGAGGAAATTAAACCCTTTGGGAGTAGTCATTGTCTATTTGTGTGAAATTGCTTGGTGCACCATTTTAACAAGGAATTACTGTATTTAAAATAAGGGGCAGAGGCATGGCGTTCAAACATGTTAATGCGTTTTTAAAAATGTTTTTTATTCGTTTATTGGATCAGGGCATCGCTGGCAAGGCCAGCATTTATTGCCCATCCCTAGTTGCCCTTGAGAAGGTGGTGGTGAGCCGCCGCCTTGAACCACTGCAGTCCGTGTGGTGAAGGTGCTCCCACAGTGCTGTGAGGGAGGGAGTTCCAAGATTTTGACCCAGCAACGATGAAGGATCGGCGATATATTTCCAAGTCAGGATGGTGTGTGACTTGGAGGGGAACTTGGAGGTGGTGGTGGTCCCATGTGTCTGCTGCCCTTGTCCTGCTGGGTGGTAGAGGTCACGGGTTTGGGAGGTGCTGCCGAAGAAGCCTTGGTGAGTTGCTGCAGTGCATCTTGTAGATGGTACACACTGCAGCCACGGTACGCCAGTGGTGGTTGGGGTGCCAATCAAGCGGGCTGCTTTGTCCTGGATGGTGTCGAGCTTCTTGAGTGTTGCTGGAGCTGCACTCATCCAGGCAAGTGGAGAGTATTCCATCACACTCCTTACTTGTGCCTTGTAGATGGTGGAAAGGCTTTGGGGAGTCAGGAGGTGAGACACTCGCCGCAGAATACCTGGCCTCTGACCTGCTCTTGTTGCCACAGTATTTATGTGGCTGGTCCAGTTAAGTTTCTGGTTAATGGTGACCCCCAGGATGTTGATGGTGGGGGATTTGGCGATGGTAATGCCATTGAATGTCAAGGGGAGGTGGTTAGACTCTCGCTTGTTAGAGATAGTCATTGCCTGACACTTCTGTGGCGCTAATGTTACCTGCCACTTATCAGCCCAAGCCTGAACGTCGTCCAGGTCTTGTTGCATGCGGGCATGGACTGCTTCATTGTCTGTGGAGTTGCGAATGGCGCTGAACACTGTGCAGTCATCAGCGAACATCCCCATTTCTGACCTTATGTTGGAGGGAAGGTCATTGATGAAGCAGCTGAAGATGGTTGGGCCTAGGACACTGACCTGAGGAACTCCTGCAGCAATGTCCTGGGGCTGTGATGATTGACCTTCAACCACCTTCCTTTGTGCTAGGTATGACTCCAGCCAGTGGAGCGTTTTCCCCCTGATTCCCATTGACTTCAGTTTTACTAGGGCTCCTTGATGCCAGACTCAGTCAAATGCTGCCTTGATGTCAAGGGCAGTCACTCTCACCTCACCTCTGGAATTCAGCTCCTTTGTCCATGTTTGGACCAAGGCTGTAATGAGGTCAGGAGCCAAGTGGTCCTGGCGGAACCCAAACTGGGCATCAGTGAGCAGGTTATTGGTGAGTAAGTGCCGCTTGATAGCACTGTCGATGACACCTTCCATCATTTTGCTGATGATTGAGAGTAGACTGATGGGGCGGTAATTGGCCGGATTGGATTTGTCCTGCTTTTTGTGGACAGGACATACCTGGGCAGTTTTCCACATTGTCGGATAGATGCCAGTGTTGTAGCTGTACTGGAACAGCTTGGCTAGAGGCGCAGCTAGTTCTGGAGCACAAGTCTTCAGCACGACAGCCGGGATGTTGTCGGGGCCCATAGTCTTTGCTGTATCCAGTGCGCTGAGCCGTTTTGCTACTAATATCGCACAGGACAGTTTTTCGGCATTGATGGTGGACTGTCTGAGTAGCATCTCAGAGACCCATACAGTGCCCGTTCTGTTCCGTTAATTTACGCTCCTGGCCTGTTCCCTTTTTCAAAAATGGCTATCGCAGCACCAGGCTCCTGGTCCTTTCGAAGTTTATTTTCAGTTCATAATAAGGTTACTAAATGAGAAATTTTAGATTGTCATCTGAAAACAAGCAGTTTTCAACTTGGGTCAGCATTTATTTATTCCTCTCCTCCCTGCATTTTTAACATTTTGTTCCCACTACTTACATCAATGGAGAAATATCTGACTATCACTCAAGTTCACAAGATACTTATGAATGAGGAAGACCATTTGGCCCATCTTCATTCATTCAATCAGAAGGAGCCTAAATTCTTCACTTCCTCCCCCTCTTCCCCCTCTTCCCCCCCCCCCCCCCCCCCAGCCATTATTGCAGAATCTAATTATTTCTTCATTGATTCCAGGGTTTATGCCTTCACTCCTCTCTCTCTCTGGGAGTCCATTCCACATGCTCATCATTCTGTCTGTGAAAGGAAGCTTCCTGCTGTCAATCCTAAGTTTGCCTTTTATCAGTTTGAAACTGTTTACACTTGGGTCCTTGGCCCATTATTTGTGGACAAAAGTGAGAAGTCGCATAACACCAGGTTATAGTCCAACAGCTTTATTTGAAATCACAAGCTTTCGGAGCGCTGCTCCTTCGTCAAGTGCCGCATCATCATTATTTGTGGGAGTGAGGAGTATGTGTGCCTTGTCACAGGAGTAATCCTGCATTCACGCTTCTCCCTGCAGAATCTTGGGGGGAGGGGGGTGGAAATTGACTTGTATAGAGAAGGACAGAAGGTCCCACATCTTCTTTAGACTCACTGAATTTGGCCGTCTGTTGGTTGGAGCATATTTGTGACAGCTTGTTCCTTTACCTTTTTCGAGATTTCTTGTTTGGTGTTTTACAGTTGGAGTTTATGACTTGTGATGCTGCTGTCATAATGGACTGCTCCATTGACCCGTGTAGCTCTGTGTGGCTGGGCGGAGAATCTGACAACATTTTGATGCTGGAAAAGAAAGGGAGCTTGAGAGATTACGGGAAGGAATTGTCGAGCGTAGGGCCTGGATGGCTGAAGCCATGGGCACCCAAAGGTGGAGCAAAGGAAGTGGGGAATGCACGAGAGACCTGTACTAGAGGAACGCGGAGTTCTCAGAGGGTCACAGGGCTAGAAGAAGTCCCAGAGATCGGGAGGGACTTGGCCATGAAGGGCTTCAAACATAAGGATGAGAATTTTAAGTTTGAGGAGCTAATTTAGGTCAGCAGGCACAGGGGTGGGTTATGGATGAGCGGGATTTGTTGCGAGTTAGGATACGGGCAGCAGAGTTTTGGATGGGCTGAAATTTATGGAGGTGGAAGATTGGAGGCCGGCCAGGAGAGCATTGGACTAGTCAAGTCTGCCGGTGACAAAAGGCATGGTTCAGGGTTTCGGCAGCAGTTGGACTGAGGCAGGGACAGAGGTGGATGCTACGCGGATGGAAGTAGGCGGTCTTTGTGATGGAGAAAAAAATAGAACTGTTACGATATTAATTCGCTTAGCAACACGGAATGGGGAATTGTTGCATTATTTGTTCAGCAGTAATGAATGACCTGCGGTGACATCACCAAATGTCAACAATCAATAACCAAGGGGTCTTACCACAGGACGAACCAAAATATTTTCTCTCAGTTGCCCAATGTTCTATAATAGTGCTGGATTATGTTTAAAACCGGGATTTCCTAATCCATACAAAAGTTCAGAATAGAAAACATGAGGACGAGGATTGTGTAGAAGGAGCTAAAGGAGTGTCGCTGACATGAAGTGCAGTGAGTGAGTGGAATTTTGTATGGACTTGCGTTGCAGATGTGCTTGATGTACATAACACCAATGAGCTTTGTCATTCACTCAGCTCTCTAAACAGCATTAAAGTTTCTAGTTTGCTGCAATGCTATTTTTTTTTGCTTTATTGGAGAACTTGCACAATTTTCTTGACGTTTCTGTGGCTAATCACCTACTTCAGAAGATTAAATACATTTGAATCCATGAAGGTGTGAATGGCACACGGTTTCTTGGAAGGGATGAGGACTCAATGACTTAAGAATTGCTAGACGAATAAAGACCAAGGCCCAGTTTGCCTGTTACCATCCTCATAGTCGTATGATACAACGATAATGGAGTTGTGACTAATCATGGCAATTAATCTCTATCAATTAGTCTACAACAAACCCAGACATGAGGAGAGGAAAAACCATTGTGCTGGAAAGTTTTGGGACCCATAGGTCCAAAGTTGCCTGTCCCTTCCAAGCACGTTACACCTAAGAACATAAGAAATAAGAGCAGGAGTAGGCCATATGGCCCTTCGAGCCTGCTCCGCCATTCAATAAGATCATAGCTGATCATCCACCTCAACTCCACTTTCCCGCCCGATCTCCATATCCCTTGATTCCCCAAGAGTCCAAAAATCTATCTCTCTCAGCCTTGAATATACTCAATGACTCAGCATTCACAGCCCTCTGGGGCAGAGAATTCCAAAGATTCACAACCTTGAGTGAAGAAATTCCTCCTCCTCTCGGTCTTAAATGGCCTACCCCTTATCCTGAGACTGTGCCCCCTGGTTCTAGACTCTCCAACCAGGGGAAACAACCTCTCAGCAACTACCCGGTCAATCCCCCTCAGAATCTTGTATGTTTCAATGAGATCACCTCTCTCATCTTGCGATCTCTGTGGCAAGAGGTTTGGCTTTTTCGACGTTCAAGTGATTTCAGCGCAGTGTAATGGGAATTCCCTAGTGCAATGCTGCTGTGACGTCAACAAGCTGTCTACGCAGCCAATCACAATACAGAATTCTCACAACAGCGAACCTGGAAATGAGAAGCTGCTTTTGTCTGGGCTTTTTAAAAATGTTACAGTGCAAAACAAAGATTGGTGCTCTCACGTGGAGATGAGGTAGAACCTGAAATACCATGAACAAACTCTTAAGGAAAAAAACAATTTCTTTTAAAAGTTTCTTAAAAATTGCAATTTTTATCATAATGGGGAAATTTGACACTCCACAAAATTAAAATTAGTTTTTCAGGGCCATAACGTTTGTTCAACAGTCAAAACGCTGTTAAAACCCCAGTTACACCTAATCCAACAAGGCCTAACATTTAATGGGGTATTTAACAGCGATATTACAAAGGAAAAGCCCAAGTTTTCATCAGTTTCACTGATTGCCGGCTATGGGGATAGAGGGGTTTGGGGTGAGGGGGTGGGGGAGACGTGGCACAGTGCAGCCAGTGTTGGAGCAGTGAATGACTGACCACAGTTTCAGGATTTCCGCGTTTAGATGCGCATGTGCTACATCCTGAAGTTGCGGTCAGTTTCAAAGGGGTAATAACGGCGAACGCGTATTCTGGCCCTTTGTGTTTCAGGAGGTATTTTAGCAGCCACTGTTTTATTGCACATCGTAAGTATTTTGTGCGGGTGGGACTCCTGGCACAGTGCCTTGTAACTGGGTCATTTAAGTGAAATGTTGCTGCAAAAACACTAAGTTCTACAGCATGTGTGTACCTGCTAATCTCGCTTAACCCTTGGAACCTTTGGTCTTTTCCTAACCAGCCAGCTGGTTTTTATTGCTATTTGAAGGAGTTAATCAATGTGCCATGAACTCTTTTTGATGAGAATCAATCCTGGCATCTAATGGTCTGGATTGGAGAGGGGGGAGAATCCTAACCTATACTCTTGCTTCTTAATGTTGGGCTTGAGTTCTGTCATCAAAATATAAGTGAACCAACTTGTCTCCATTTATGTCACTTCCAACTTTAAGCATTTTCAAAGCCCTGGATCATGCCCCCATAATCTCTTCTCCAATGAAAACAGGCTCAATTCATCGACCTAAAGCACTGGGGGTCGTTTTAACCTAACCCGTCGTGTGGGAAACTAATGGAATTGGGTCGAACGCCGGTTTTAATCCCCGTCCGATATTACTCGATTGACTTCAATGGAGAGTAAAATCGGGCGGGATGTAAGACGGATGGCCAATCTGAGCCCACCAGTTTCCCGCCAGCCAGGTCAGGTTAAAATGGCCCCGTGTTAAACTCTCATTCTCTCTCCACGGATGCTGCCTGACTTTCTTGAGTGCTTCCAGCATTTTCTAATATTATCTCAATTCCACGAGCTTGTCTCCATAGCTTCCCCAGAAGTTCTTACACGTTCTGTTCTTGTTTTGTGGTATTAAAATGTTGGTGGCTCTGGAAGTTCACATGTTTTCCTCACCCCCCCCCCCCCCCATCCCTTTTTATCGTAGCGAGCGTGGCCTGAAGGAAATGTTTCCAGATGGGGACCTTGAACTGGGCAGCATGGAACAGCTGGATCTCCACAGCAGCACTGATGTGGTGACCAATGGCAATAAGAGTGACCTGGAGGCAGCCAGGAGGCTGGCCAAGCGGCTGTACAATCTAGAAGGGTTCAAGCGCTCGGATGTTGCACGACACTTGGGAAAAAAGTAAGTCTGAGTGGCTCTCTGTTGACCAGTGTACCCAGGATGCCTTTGTTAATCTGAATTTGACTGATTCACCATACATAATTGTATAATCAACATGTTGCATAGACTAGCCTTATAGTCCCTTGAGAATAGAAGATTAAGGGGCGATCTAATTGAGGTGTTTAAGATGATTAAAGGAGTTGATGGGGTAGATGGAAGAGAGAAATGATTTCCTCTGGGGGAGTCCAGAACAAGGAGGCATAACCTTAAAATGAGAGCTAGGCAATCCAGAGGTGAAGCACCTCTTCACACACATGGTAGTGGAAATCTGGAAAACTCTCCCCCCGAAAAGCTGTTGAGGCTCGGGTCAAGTGAAAATTTCAAAACTGAGATTGATAGGTTTTTGTTAGGCAAGGGTATTAAGGGATATGGAACCAAGGCGACTAGATGGAGTTAAGATGCAGATCAGCCATGATCTAATTGAATGGCGAAACAGGCTGGAGGGGCTGAATGGCCCACTACTGTTCGTCTAATAACCATGAAAGGTCAGCGGTCAGTGCTCGTGGTTGGGTGAGAATCTGAACAAGTTTAGCCACAATTTTGTATTGTGGTGCTGGTCTAACGACAGTAACTGATATTTATGTAATAAAAAGGCGGGGCTTATTAGCGATGATGCTGTAAGCGGGTTGTGCAGAGTTTGGACTGGAGGTTGTATCACATACAATGGGAAGCCTTGTCCCACTTGGGGTCTGGATGACTTGGGAACACAGGAACAAGAGTAGGCCAATACAGCCCCTCGAGCCTGTTCTGCCAAGATGTGCTTTTTTAGATGAGGGAGTTTAGAGCAGGTAAGAAGGACACCAGTAAGTATACAGATATTTACCTTTACATTAATGCGGTTGTGATGTACTTAGATACCCAGCATTCACTTTCTATGACAATTGCACTGCCACTTTTAATTTAGAATGCAGTCTCTGGTCCCACACAGGCCCTTCCACTGCTTCACAAATCCTCCTTATTCTAATTCTCTCTACTAGCTCTCTCATTTCCACCTGCTACCCAGAACAATCTTACTTCTCTGTCTGAGCTCTCATGATCTTTCACCTGAAACAGTGTGTTTTGCCAGGGCAGGGGAGGGGATTTGCCCCATTTTATACATGATCCATGATACTATGTTTAACCCTAGCTGGGCAAAAAGAACCCATTTTGCAGCATCATTAGTTTGTTCAGTTGAGTCCTGTTATTACGTAGATGTCGTTTATGATGTCTCAGACTCCGTGCATTGATAATTTCACTGCGTGCAGGATTAGTACATAACATGTATAACTAAAATTTATCAGACTGTCAGAAGTGGGTTCAAGTCCCACTTCAGAGACTTAAGCACATAATCCAGGCTGACACTTTAGTGCAGTACTGAGGGAGTGCTGCACTGTCTGAAGTGCCACCTTTCGGGTGAGACGTTAAATCCAGACCTCGTCTGCCCCCTCAGGTGGACGTAAAAGATCCCATGACAGAATTCGCAGAAGAGCAGGGCAGTTCTCCCAGTGTTCTGGCCAATATTTATCCCTCAACTAACATCACTAAAACAGATGATCTCATTGCTGTTTGTGGGAGCTTGCTGTGCACAAATTGGCTGCCACGTTTCCTACATTACAACAGTGACTGCAGTTCAAATATACTTAATTGGCTGTAAAGCGCTTTGGGACGTCCTGAGGTCATAAAAGGCACCATATAAATGCAAGTCTTTTCTCTTCTTCTCTTCTCGCCTCTCCTCCCTTCTCTCCTCCTCCCTTCTCTCCTCCTCCCTTCTCTCCTCCTCCCTTCTCTCCTCCTCCCTTCTCTCCTCCTCCCTTCTCTCCTCCTCCCTTCTCTCCTCCTCCCTTCTCTCCTCCTCCCTTCTCTCCTCCTCCCTTCTCTCCTCCTCCCTTCTCTCCTCCTCCCTTCTCTCCTCCTCCCTTCTCTCCTCCTCCCTTCTCTCCTCCTCCCTTCTCTCCTCCTCCCTTCTCTCCTCCTCCCTTCTCTTCCTCTCCTCCCTCCTCTTCCTCTCCTCCCTCCTCTCCTCTCCTCCCTCCTCTCCTCTCCTCCCTCCTCTCCTCCCCTCCTCTCCTCTCCTCCCTCCTCTCCTCTCCTCCTCTCCTCTCCTCCCTCCTCTCCTCTCCTCCCTCCTCTCCTCTCCTCCCTCCTCTCCTCTCCTCCCTCCTCTCCTCTCCTCCCTCCTCTCCTCCCTTCTCTCTCGACACTTTTCCACACGTCCCCTTGTCTTTCCCCGTCCCTTGTCGTCTTTCTAACATGATAGTCAGCATACTTGGAACAAAACTCACAATGACTAAAAGGTACATTCATTTTCAATTCTTAACTAATTGAATTAAATTGGAGCCAAGCATTGTATGAATAGAGTAGGGCCCGGGGAAGTGCTGAATATGGTGGTTGTTCACTTATAAAGACCTGCACAACTCACTCACCATTACATGACTGAGTTGTAGGTCATGCTTACGTGAAATAAAGAGTGGCCTGGTGCTTTCCTTTGCAATATCCTCTACACGCTGTCCGTGATCATGAGTCCCCGACTTGCTTTCATGTAAAAGGCAATCATAATTCATTTCTTTCTGCGACGCTCCCAAACCCAGCACTTCCTGTTTGAAGCAGGCTTGCTATAACTCACTGTCACTTGCGAGTCATCCTTCATGAATCAGAGCTGAAGTTACTAAAATTGCAAAGGGTTCCTCAGTAACCAATAATCATATGTGCTTTCCTTTTTATACCTGTTTATTTGTAAAGACAACGACTCCCGTTTGATCTCTGCCGCCTTCTAACGTAGGTTCAATTCAAACCAGGGCAAGCCTAGTAAAAATACTATGTTGTATTGAAGAGTAGAACTGAGAAGTGCAATCATTTTGATTTATTTTTTAATCAACTTGTTACAATTTTCAATTAAAAGCACGTGTGATGCATTAGGGCAGCAGGATGGTTTGCATAATTATCTCGCCTGAAACAACTGTTGTGCAGTTTTAAGCTGTGCGCAGTAATTACTGCCATGTCTTTCGGATTATGATGTTAGAAATAGATGATCAAAACTTCGCAAGACAAGAGCATTGGTGCTATTGTGTCGACTGGGAAGAGAATGGGGGTAAAGAGCGTTTGGAATCTTTATTTAAAGCAGTGCAGTATGTTGGACTACATCAACACATGGAGGATCAGGATGTATGTTCACGCTAGTGGTTGACTGCACCACCCTCCCCCATGCTATTCATTTCCTGATGTCATCCATATTGAGGCCAGGGCACCCCTCCACTGTGCTGATTAATGACAAAACAAAAAGTAATCTTTTTTCACATTAACTCCTCCCCCCCCCCCCCCCCCCCCCCCCACCCCCCTTTGCTGGGGGTCAATTGAAAATTTCAAAACTGAGATTGATAGATTTTTGTTAGGTAAGGTTATTAAGGGATACGGAACCAAGGTGGGTAAATGGAGAAGCAGACTCGAGGGGCTGAATGGCCTACTCCTGGATTCCTATGTCTCCGATGGTATGGGGAAGTACATCGCAGAGCTGCATAGACCAGAAAGTCCTGTGTTTTATTCCTGGTCTGTGCTGAGTTACCTCACCTCAGCTGGGGTAAGAGTAGAGACATGTCAGTCGTCTCAGTGCCCCTGCCCTAGGGGAGGGAATGTTGTCTGGGTTTCCTATTGCTGCCCCACCCTGTAAATGGCACATGTGTGGACATTGGGCGAGTGGGTTGAATAGCCGGCCAGCATTCATTGTCTAGACTCTCAGATGAATGGCTGCTTTAATGAGGCACCAGAGCACGACCGATGCCCGTGAAACTGTACCCCTGAATGGTTCAATGGCTTCATGTGAGAAGTTTGGGAAAGAATGTCATTTTCACATTGATTTAAGAAAACTTGCTTTGTATTTAGTTGCAAGTCTCAAGTTTCTTCCTATATGAAGATAACGGAGGCTCATTCTGACTATTACATATAATAAAATAATCGTCTCTCTTTCCCCTTCGCAGTAATGACTTCAGCAAGTTAGTGGCCGAAGAATACCTCAGATTTTTTGACTTCACCGGGTTGACCTTGGACCAGTCCCTAAGGTAAGCTGGAGGCTATTACACGTGACAGGTTTGTTTCACCTAACCTGCTAATACTGGTTTTTGTCTTGATAATCGACTGATGCTTGGATTTCCAAAGACTGCAAATCTTACCAAGGGGTCAAACACCTAGATTGGCAAAGTTTTCCGATTGGCATAGTTTTCCGATTGGCATTTACTCTCTGCCTGTCACGGTGAGTGATGTTAACGTTAAGAAATGGGTTTTCGGAAACCCAGTGTCAGCATCAAGCAGTCCCACTCCGGTACAGCACAGCTAGATGCAGAGTAAAGCTCCCTCTACTCTGCCCCGACAACCTCACGTCTCACTCTCCTGCTCTTTCCCCACTTGATAAAGCTGTGACTAAATAACATACACGGGTAACTAGTGTACGTGTTAATCCTACCCCTCTTTCTCTGACTCCGACACTTTGCTGTATCAGTGTACATGGCAGAGTATGGAAGGAGCTCCTTTCTCACTTACCAGTTTGGACTACACTGGTGTTCTACCAGGGTGCTCTGCACTGTGCTATTGATAATACTTTTAAAGCACTGGGCCGGAGGTTCCTGGGGGGCCCACTCTGCTGGTGCAAGGGCAGTGCAGCAGAATCCGCATCTGCTTCAGCCCCAGGTTGGAGACCTCATTCTCAAGTTCTGAGTCATTGACATATCTGGGTGGGGAGGCGCCTGCAAGGGCACATCAGCCATCCTGGCCCAACTCCATCCACCCTTCTAAGGAAAAGTGACGTCTGACGTCCCCCCGAGTTCCAACTGGGCTGAAGACCAAAATCTTTCTTTTTAAACTCTTGGGCTCTCACTGAGCCAGTCTGATGCTAGAGAAGGTGCTGGATATACTCCGGGATCAAGTATCTCATTCTAGTGAAGGCTTGGGATCCTCAAAAAGCTTCTAAGGTCTCAACTGGCAAGGACGCAAAGATTGGAATTCCCTGGCGAAGCCTGGAACCTCTTCTCCAACCCCCAACTTGACGTAGGGCAGTGGATTGAAGATCCACCATGGGAGTCTTGCATTTATATAGCGCCTTTCACAACCTCACAACGTCCCAAAGTGCTTTACAGCCAATGAAGTACTTTTTTGAAGTGTAGTCACTGTTGCAATGTAGGAAATGCTCCCCTGCCACCCCCCAAACCAGAATTTAAAGGTCTGCAGAGCGGAACTGAATTCCAGCCCATATTCTGGGCTCCCCGGGCAGAGATTAGAGTTGGGCCCTCTTCCCCACCCAGGAATTTTGGTGCCACAGGATTGAAGCAAACCTGGCCAAACCAACAGAAGTTTTCAGAAGTGACGGCAGGAATTATAGCACTTAGAACACAACATGATTCCTCCCCTCCCCCGCACCCCCCTCTCCCTCAGCAATCCCACACCATCTACCACTTTATTTGCAAAAAGGAAACAGCAGTCCTCAGTTGAAGAGACAATATCTTCCTTTCTTCTTCCTGTGGTTTGACCGAGGGTTCTGAAAGCATTCACGCTGTTGGCTCCAGTTCAAGCAGTGAATCAGTTTGCTGTGGGAATGCGCAGTCCGATGAATCCTTTAGCTAGCTCTGTAACTGTGAGGTGATGTTTAAGACATGAGACAGTGACAGCTACTGGCAGAGCATGAATGCTACACCCATTTTTGCTCTTGTACATCGGCAAGCTGTCTCGTCTCAATACTTTAGATCCATTGTGTGATCTGAATGGACGTCGACCAATATTTTTGGTCATTTTGTTGTCCTTTCCCCCCCCCCCCCCCTTGCGTCCTTCCCCTCACCCCTCCCTCAGTCCTGCACCTCACCCTTAACCATCTCTTCTTCGGTGAACAGGGATGAATTAGCTTGACCCTTGGCAATGGTAAAACAACTGCATTCATTCAATAAGTAACGGTTTTCACGGGGCAGAAGTTTCAGAAAAGCTCCCCCAAAGCTTCCTCTGTTACTGGCTCACTCTGCTCAGCTGGCTGGTAGGGAAATCCCTTCACCACCCATACACAGGTGAATGGAGGGCATCAGTCATCCAGCCTAGGGGTAGCCATGTGTTGCTTTGGTTACTTCAATAATATCATCTACGGTTTTATTATGGAGGAATAGTCAAAATACATTACTTTATATTGACAGGTAATAGGAGCGTTTCGAGAGGAGTGGGCTGGAATTTGAATGTGGCATCGCTTCCTAAAATGGTTTTATGTAATAAAAGAATTGTAGCCTGGATTTGATTTCTGCTACATGCACAGATGCAATATCATTTCCTATATTAATGTTGAATTCTCAAGTTTTATCGAGCGTTAACTGACGGTGTTCAACACCAGTGGGTGAGATGTTGGAGCTCAGATTGAGGGCCAGTGCTGTGAACCAAATACAAACAGGCCCCGATTACCTCAGGACACTAACTCCTGGCAGGAGAGGCTGCGAGAAAATGCCTCTGAGACTTGATCTATGAGCTGCAGTACTTTGGGGAATCTGCCCGTATTTAATTTCAGAAGCTGGATGGTACGAACACATTGTTTTGTCTTCCGATGTCCCATGTTAAAGTTGCACATCAAATACTTGTAGAGGAGGTGTCAACGCTTGTTCCTTTAATGTCTTCTTGTTCTGTTGCAGATTTTTCTTGAAAGCATTTGCACTAATGGGGGAGACTCAGGAGCGAGAGCGGGTTTTAATCCACTTCTCTGACAGATACTATCAGTGTAACCTGGGCACTATTCCTTCTCAAGGTAGGTCCTCAGACCAGTGCAATGTGCAGTCCTAGTTCTGTGGGATCAGATCAGGTACTGGGGCATTAGGAAGATACGAAAAGACCAGCTGGTCCATCAAGCCTGTCGTGTTCCAAAATGGTGCAACCCATCAACCCCATCCCACATCCTCTCCCAAGTCCATGGGACCAATCCCAGACCTCACAGAGCAACTAAATACATCAGCCACTGGCTGACGTAACACAGCCCCATTCTTTTAAGCACCCCTAGGGTGACGCTATCTGGGCCAGCAGCCTGATCTGTTTCAGAGGTTCAATTCTACCAAGGACTATGTCCACATCAGCTTCTACATGTTCAATTTTGGCACCAAATCTATTGATAACTTTAGCATCATCATCAGTAGTGAAAACTTAGGCAACGCAGCCATTTAAAACCTCAGCCATAACTTGGGACTCAACCCAAATCTACGCTGCAGAATCCCGCAGTGACCCTACGAGTTCTTTAATGGTCCTCTGGCTTCTAACATTGCTATCACTACCACACATTTACCCCATCCACTTCACCATTGCCCCATGCCCCTTTAGTCAATCTCTGATAGCAGAACTCATTGCCCTCAAAGAAGTCTAATAGATACCTCTATTCTCATGAGAGTTATTTACCTTACACCGGTTAAAATATTTCCGCATTACTTTGATTTATCTTAGGACATGACGAGTTACCCATTTTGGTTTTGTTTTACCCCGTCTTTTAGCACTAGGGACATAACATGGCTTCTTTCTGCACAAGAATGGTTTTGGAAGTATTCCATGTTTAGTCTACCCCACAATCAGCACTACCCAAATCACCTGCTATTTTGCATATTTAACCTGGCACTAACATTGTATTTTCAGCAGCCTTGGTTTGACTGATCAAGTTGAATCTAATAATATTCTGGTCACAATTGCCCAGGTGTCACCCCAGATGGAGAAGGGTGGCTTAAAAAGTTCCTCTTCCAATCCAAATATTCTATATTTTAATGCCCCTCCATTTAAAAAAAAACACTTCAAAACGAGAGATATCTCTCTTGTATATTTAACAGATGCACATCTCAGTGTTTTAATTCTGGGAGTTTGCTAATAATAGAAAACTCAGGTGGCATTTAAAAAGTATTGAGAACAGGAAAAAAGGGAGCTTATTTTCATTTACCAGACCTAAACTGAAGGCATTCTCGATCATTCACTATTCGTATGTTAATGGTATGACTAAGGATATCTGAGACAACCCCGGTAGCTGTAATCATTTTCACACATCGACCTGCTGCTGTGCTACTGGTCCTTACCATTAGCTTAACAATGAAGAATTCCAGGGAGTCCTGGAATGATTGAGCACTTGATCAGAAGATAATATTTTAGGATACAGTATATTAGTGATTTGAGACATGACGTGTGGTGAGTGTAGCATGCTTGGGAGGAACAGGTGACTCTGGACCTCTGGTTCCTAAAGCTCTCCACCACTGGGGGTTTTCCTCACCTCACGTCTGGGTCTGTTGTAGACCAATTGATAGAGATTGACTCCATCATCGTTGTATCATGCCATTAACAGGATGGTAAGAAGGCAAACTAGATGAACCTTGGTCTTTTTTCATCTAGCAATTCCTATGCGAAAAGGTGACTTGCTCCCAAGAGGTTACCAATTCCTTTTAACCCACAGCTGAGGATACAAGAGAGTAGATTAGTGATTATTCCACCTTCAATATTTCCTCCCCTCCCCCTTGTGCCCACTGTGGTCTTCCATTGTGTGGCTTCCCACGATGGCAGTGGTTGAGGTTTGGCAACCGAACCTTTTCATGACAAGTTGTTACCTGACAACACGACCCAACCCAGCTGCTTTATTCAGGAAGCCATTTAATTAAAACAAGGAAGCGAGCAGTTTGCTAGTCCCATCACTTTATTTAAACTACTCTTGCCTTCCAATTATTTCAGATTGCTGCACGGCATTTAATTTCTATGTAAAATAAATGATACTGAATTAAGTTCTTTGGGTATTACAGGATGAGTTAGATGACTCTGCATTAATTAGACCTTTTGCTCTGTAGATTTCACAGCTCCGTTGCTAATCTTCTGGTGTTGAAAAATTCAGAAGCATGAGTATGAGAGCCTAGTTGAGAGTCTAGTTGTGAAGGGATAATTACTAGTCCTAGCCCTTTTCGGGCTACCCCAGATCAGGCATATTCCCCAGACGTTCACCTTCAATTAAAGTTAGAGATAGCCGAATCCTAGAGACGCTTGATTGGGTCGAAAGGTCAGACTATCTCTCCCTAAAGGAAAGGAACGACTTGAAGATGTTACCGTCCTCCAGATAGCACTTTTAATAAGTTTAACGAGACTGTAACCTTCCGGATATTATGAGGGTCTGGAAAACTCCCCCAGAATTCTGCAACTCCTCACCAAAGAGTGTACAGAGATTGAGTTCGCGAGTTTGATACAGAAGTACTATGTGAGATAATTCTAAAAATATATAGATTTATTAAAGAACCGACTTGCAGTTAACAGTTGGTGATTCAATCGCAACTTTAACAGTTCAAAATACAAATAGCTTACAATTCTTATTCTCAGAGTTCCTTATTCTCAAATTTTAACTTCGTTACATTTTTACATTTCTACTTATTCTTAATCCAGAATATCCACCAAAATCAAATACCTTTGATTACCCGAGACTCAAAGAGTTGAAAACTTAGAGCTTGCCTCTGAAGTTGAGAATCGCTTGCCCCTTCCAGCGACTTCTGTTTTCCCATTTGAAAATCCTATCTTTATACCCTTTTTATAGTGGTATATCCTTTGAAGTTTTCTGCTGATGTAAGCTAATTATCTCTAGTCATATTCCTGTTGACTTCTTTCTATTCTTACTTTCAGTTCAGCTGCTGCCTGCAGAATTATGTCTGCTGTGTAGGTGTTCAAAATTTATCATAAAAACAATGTAACAGCAGTGGTTCTATTTGATGCCATTTTTACGAAGGTCTTCTATTCAATTCTTAAGTCACCTCAGCTGGTTGTATTACAGACTCCTGTCTCCTATCTGTTCCAAGTTCAACACATAAACAATGTGATTGCTTGGTGCATCTATTGATGTCATATTTATGAAAGTCTTCTGTTTGTATCTTTTTACAACATGTAAATTAAAAACACTTCAACCGGGTATCTCATTGTCCCCCTAGCTACCTCAACTGGTTGTACCAAGAATTATGTCTCCTGTCTTTCATTTGATGTCATATTTATGAAGGCATATGTTTCTTTAATGTTCTGTGTTTCTGTTCGAAGTGTTAGTTTCTAACACTTTAAACTGGGTATAGCTATTGTGTTCTTTCCAAACTGCAGACTTCTTGGAAACTCCAACCCTTTGCTTCAATAGGGCCCTTGTCTCAGTGTCAACAACCAATTCCCATTTCAAAAGCTTGTATGGTGTTTACAACTTTGTGTTAACGACTCATCTTATCTCAGAAGCCTGTATTTACAGCTTTGTGTCGTTGAGGCTTTTAGATTTTTAAACCCAGTTTGTCATATTTTAATAATGTCAGAATTCTGTTCATAGGATGGTGTATTTTTCTGAATAGGTATGGCTCATTCCTTTACAGTTGGGAAAACGCATCTCACAGCAAATGGATTAAAGTCAAGCTCGCGTTACTGGAGTATTGTGTCCAATTCTGGGCACCGCACTTTAGGAAGGATATGAAGGCCTCAGAGAGGGTGCAGAAAAGATTTACAAGAATGGTTCCAGGGATGAGGGACTTCAGTTACATGGATAGACTGGAGAAGCTGGGGTTGTTCTCCTTTAGAGCAGAGAAGGTTGAGAGGAGATTTGATAGAGGTGTTCAAAATCATGAGGGGTCTAGGCAGAGTAGATAGAGGGAAACTGTTCCCATTGGCGGAAAGGTCGAGAACCAGAGGACACAGATTTAAGGTGATTGCAGAAGAACCAAAGGCGACTTGAGGGGAAAACTTTTTTACACAGCGAGTGGTTAGGATCTGGAATGCACTGCCTGAAAGGGTGGTGGGGGCAGACTCAATCGTGGCCTTCAAAAGGGAATTGGATAAGTACTTGAAGGAAAAAAATTTGCAGGGCTGTGGGGAAAGGGCGGGGGAGTGGGACTAGCTGAAGTGCTCTTGCAGAGAGCCGGCACGGGCTCGATGGGCTGAATGGCCGCCTCCTGTGCTGTAACCATTCTATGATTCTATGAAGTGGTTTGATTGGAATTCGTGGTCCGTGTGTGCACGTGATCCATGCTGTTGAGGTTTGTTTTCCCTTGGGTCGTTCCAAGGGGAAGGCCCCCAGGTTTTGTCAGTGGCTCTCTAACCAGACACTGGGAGCTGGATGATCTCAGCCCAAGGTATTCCATTCTCATCCTTGCCTGGTCTTACCTGACACCTCCCCAAGTGGGGAAGGGGGGAGAGATGTGAATAAAACTCATGGAGGAATTGCAGGCATAAACCCATTGCTGTCCCATGTTGCAGGACCTTTGCACTTGCACGTGCTTCAGGCATTTTCAGCTGAGCAGTGTGAAGGCTGAGTGATTGGCCCATAAACGGTCACTCATCTTCTCCACATGAAGTTGGCGTGTCCAACCAAGGCTGGCTTGTCAGTTTGTGGAATTTGGATGGTTTTGTTGAGCACTAGAATAAGCCTTTCTATCCTTTTACAGATGGGGTCCACTGCCTTACTTGTGCACTGATGTTGTTGAATACAGATCTCCATGGCCACGTAAGTAATGGGGTCCAAGAATGTACATTGAACCCTTTGAAGCCTAGACTGACTTGGTTAAATGGAACAGGAAACTGGTTTATCTTACCAGGCATAATTATGTATATTATTTTACAATTCAGCCTCTTGATTTGATAGGAATGTGTAAGATGTTTGATCACAGGCCTGCAAACTGCTCCACGTTAGGAGTGATAGCTGCCTGATTGGTTCACAACTGTAGTCTATTTTGGTATTGTCAGTCTAAACGGTCAGCTCAGCTCAATTGATTCAAATGGGTTTGCAATCCATGGTCGTCATAATATTTTCCCCAATGTTGCCAGCTCTGCTAACAGTTTATATTCTGAAAAATACCAACATCACACTTGTTTATTCAGATTGGGCCAGAGCCATCAGCGCTATCTAAGAATATTGTTCATAAAATGAATTTGTCTTCCAGTTCACCGATTTAGATTGAAAGTCATTGCTGCCAATCTAGTTGGGTTTAAGCTTGATTTATAAGCCTTAATGGGGGAAAAATTTGGTTGATTAGCGCCTCCTGTTAGCGGGGCGCAAAGCAACTAGCGCCCGGGCGCGGTGATGTTTGCGCCGCTCGCGAAATTGACCAGACATTTTGCGGCAGCGCTAAACACTACCGCCACGATCTCCTGCGCTGGCAGATTGTGATGTCAGTCAAGCGTGCAACGCCCTGGTAGCACCCCGGACCAGATATTGAGTGGCGCCCCCTGCCTTTCCGCCTGCCGCTAGCAGCGACAGGTAGAGGGGAACGTTTTGCAGTCGGGAAGGGACTGAAGGCGTGCTGTTTAAAGGCGGCCGCTTCCTGCCTTTTTTTGTCAGCGACATTTTTGCACCACGCATTCTGAGAGAGAGAGACTGACTTCTGGAGAGATTCAACGCTGTGTGAAGGAATTTTGGGTACTGAGCAGCACTTTGCAGGTTAATTTTGATTTGACCTTCCTTGCATCGATTTAGAAGAGACTGGCTGCACTCTGAGCTCTTTCCCTGGGCGCCTCTATTCTTTCCAGCAGAATTGATGTACAGGTCTCTCTCCAAGCTGAGATTCAAGGCTGCAATGAGCAGGGTGTGGATGGAGAGCAAGATCGACCCTTCCCTTTAAGAACTGGCCGGCGCCATTGTGTCTGTGTTCCATTGCTAACTGACATCACATGAGCTTCGCCAGCGCTCTGAGGTAGCGCCTCGCTCCTCGGTGTTAGCACCTTAAGAGAGGTGTGTAGCGTCTGATTTAGCGCTCCAATCACCTCCAGGGGCGATAGAGGCCAAGTTTGCAGTCGGAGGCGATAATTAGCGCCAGGCGCTAAACTTTGCGCACGGCCGATAATTGCGCCCCAAATGGGGCGATACCGAATTTCTCCCCCAATAACTCCAATGCAGTGACACTTTGTTCATTACACAGCCCACTCATTCATATAATCAGTGAATGTATTTCTGCTGTCTTCCTCAGGTCATAATACTCTGTACGCACTCACGTACACCACCTATGTTCCATGCTTTATGCACTAGAATTACGAGCAGGCAGTGTCGCTGTTAACAGGGGATGAAGTTACTCTCTGCGCACAGAGAGCGCGTTAAATGGAGTGTGTTTTCTCCCCTCCCTTTTTTTAAAGCAGTTAACCCACAGGAACAAACTCACTTTCTGCAGCATTGGCTTGACAGGGTAGCTGCAGGGAGGATGTTTCCCCTGGCTGGGGAGTCTAGAACCAGGGGTCACAGTCTCCGAATAAGGGGTCGGCCATTTAGGACTGAGATGAGGAGAAATTTCTTCACTCAGAGGGTGGTGAATCTTTGGAATTCTCTACCTCAGAGGGCTGTGGAGGTTCAGTCGTTGAGTATATTCAAGACAGAGATCGATAGATTTTTGAATATTAAGGGAATCAAGGGATATGGGGTTAGTGCAGGAAAGTGAAATGTGGTAGAAGATCAGCCATGATCTTATTAAATGGCAGAGCAGGCTCGAAGGCCCAAATGGCCTACTCCTGCTCCAATTTTTTACGTTCTTATGTTCTTAAGATGTGTTATAACTAAAGCATAACTGGGTGGCCAATGGCACCATATTTGCCATCACGCGGCATAACTAGCACTTGGTGGGGGGGGCAATGCCATGAGGGAGAGTGCAGAAGGTACAAAGCACACTTCACTGAAGACGCTCTTCAAGTGATAATTGGTGACCTTTGCCCTTGTTGAGTAACTTCGGGATTCTGACCTCCGGTCAGGTATGAAACCGAAGATGTATCATGAACGGGTGCGCCAGTCACTTGCCTACTTGCAGACCATTCTGCAAATGGGGTTTACCACACAGTTTTGGGTTCTGTTACCCATTTGGGACCATGTTGTGAAGTAAGAGTGGCTTCAGACTGGGGTTGAGCAGCATCAGCAGGAGAGCTCTTGGTCAGGCAGGCAGTATGCACAGTTAAAGCATTTGAGATGCATCTCTGCCACAATGCTCAGGGCCGCACTCCAAAACGCAATACAGGCGCATTTCAAAAGCACAATCAGGATAAATGTACTGGAGGGATTCAGGCCTCCATGTCCTTCAGTGGTCGCTGCTAACAGAGACCTGTGGACACTGTAAGGCTTCACCCTTCCAAGAGTGGCATGAGTGCAGAAAGTCTGGGAGGGGGTGGCTCGCAAGTCATTGCCAGTCACTTGCCAGGGTGACAGACAGGCGGTGCCCCTGAAAGAAAGCGAAACACCCGCTGTAGCTGGAACAGTGGCCAGCTGAATCATAAACAGGTCCACAGTAGCCAAACCTCCATGCCTAACGCAATACATTATGTGGGCATGACAAAGTAAAACTGCTGCAGTGCCTTAGCGTACCAAACACAAAGGGTAGTGGCTATGTTGCACATCCTGTTAAACCCATGCCATGTAAGAACATAAGAAATAGGAGCAGGAGTAGGCCATTCAGGCCCTTTGAGCCTGCTCCGCCATTCAGTGAGATCATGGCTGATCTTCTGCCTCAACTCCATTCACCGGCCCTGTCGCCATATCCCTTAATGCCCTTACTAGTCAGAAATCTATCGACTTCTGTTTTGAATATACCCAATGACTGAGCCTCCACAGCCCTCTGGGGTAGAGAATTCCAAAGATTCACCACCCTCTGTGTGAAGAAATTTCTTCTCATCTCAGTCCTGAATGGCCTACCCTTTATCCTCAGGCTGTGGCCCCTGGTTCTAGACTCCCCAGCCAAGGGAAACATTCTCCCAGCATCCACCCTATCAAGCCCTGTAATAATTTTGTATGCTTCAATGAGATCCCCTCTCATTCTTCTGAATTCAAGAGAATACAGGCCTAGTTGACTCAATCTCTTCTCATACGACATATGTATTCGTTATTGATGAAGTAGAGACACACCACATCACCTTAAAACTTGCAGTCATTGCATCCTTTCAGAATTCTTTTCCCGACAAACAGTAGTAATAAGGAATTAACCCGGGGTGGGAAGGGGAGGGAAATAGTCCCCAAATTATACCTGGCCTCATAGAATCATAGAAACCTACAGCACAGAAGGAGGCCATTCGGCCCATTGTGCCTGTGCTGGCTCTTTGAAAGAGCAGTCATGCCTAGTTCCACATCCCCGGCTTTTGTCCGTAACCCTGCGAGTTCCTCATCCTCAAGTACCCGTCCAACTCCCTTTTCAAATTATTTATGGAATCCACTTCCACCACCTTTTTAGGTAGAGCGTTTCAGATCCCGACAACTCTGAAAAACTTTCTCCTCATCTCCCCTCTCAGTCTTTTGCCAGTGATGGGCTCATTTTACTGAAGTGTTTTCAGTCCACCTACTGAAAGATGAGAGAAACGGAGGTGAGGGCATGTGTGAAAAACACAATGTCCAGTTCAGGTCACAAGGGGGTCTTGTTACACCCCCGGATTATGCTTTCCTATGATTTAGATATTACTCGGTATGGGCGTGCTCCTGAACTTATGACACACGGGCCGCTTACACAAGTGTCCAGCGCCACTCAATTCGAGAGAATATCAAAGGAGGTCCCGGAATGTATAACTGGTTTCTTTAATGAGACGTAGTCTCCTCACACATAGATCCTGAAATCGAAGTAGCTTTACTGTTTACTGTAGTACAGGTAACTGATGGCCTCTGACATTCCCCAGTTATTGCTCTTCCTCCTCCTCCTGATTACCCAACATATCCAGCAGAATGAGACGTGCTGACGCACCCATGCCGCTGTGTTGGCAAACAGTCGAGTCACTCCTTACAACATCTCCCTCTCTGCTCTGTACTGGACCTCTTCGCTGTTGTGCATCATTATGGCAATCTTCAGTTGAAGACAAGAATGGATAAGTTTGCAAATTCCCCAGTAATTGCTGTTTAACGGGGCTTTAAGAAGTCAAAATATTGGCAACACCCGGTCTGAGCGTTGGTGTAAATTAAATTGATTTGCTCCTAGGGCCATTACTGTGAGTGTGAGCAAAAACTTGTGACCACTTGGTTAATGCTAGTGCACAAAATCACCATACCTTAACACACTTAATGCATGTGCTCTGTCTAACTCGGAGAACTTTCGACCCCATTGCTAATGCACGACTTTTATTTACGGAGAAGGGAAGCCCTGACCCTATCCCATTTTACACTGAAAACATGCCAAGATAATAATCTGGTTCTTTTAACTGTGGCACTGTCACCAATGGGGAGGTATTTCAGAGCAGCTCCATTGAAAGCAATGGGACCAACAATTTGCGATCTGCACGGGAGTCGATCTGAAGTTTCTAGATCATGCGACCTCTGGGTGCGCAGCTGAACACAAACTCTTGCCCAAGACTTTTGTTTCCCTTTAATCGTTCAAACTGATAATTGTGAGAGAGGAAGTCCGGTCCTGGCGTTCTAGTGCGAGTAGCGCCCAGGCGATTCTGCTTCAAGGGATAGGATGTGATTTAACGGCGTGCACGGTAACTAAAGGAAGTGACAGGTAGGTGGTGCTAGAGCTGACTTTACTGCTCAACCTTCCCCGTCTTTAGCAAATTCTACTTTTGCGCGGGGAGACGGGAGGGCCGCAATGATGTCACGGAAGAATGACTCGCTGGTACATTTCAACGTGACATACCGCATTGCATCATCTGTTTGCAAACGGAAACAAATTGCCAAATACCTTTTTACATGCAGACAATGCCCCTTTGTAAAGAAAGCCTAATCAGGCATATTGTCCATGAGCGTGAGCTTAGTTGTAACTGGGAAAGGCGAAGGTTCGCAACCTTGGTGTCATATTTGACCCTGAAATGAGCTTCCGACCACATATCAAAGACCGCTATTTCCACCTCCGTAACATCGCCCGTCTCCGCCCTTGCCTCAGCTCATCTGCTGCTGAAACTCTCATCCATGCCTTTGTTACCTCTAGACTTGACTATTCCAACGCACTCCTGGCTGGCCTCCCACATTCTACCCTACGTAAACTTGAGGTCATCCAAAACTCAGCTGCCCGTGTCCTAACTCGCACCAAGTCCCGTTCACCCATCACCCCTGTGCTCGCTGACCTACATTGGCTCCCGGTTAATCAGCACCTCGATTTCAAAATTCTCATCCTTGTTTTCAAATCCCTCCATGGCCTCACCCCTCCCTATCTCTGTAATTTCCTTCAGCCCCACAATCCCGCCCCCCCCCCCCCGCCACCCCAAGATACTTGCGCTCCTCTAATTCTGCCCTCTTGAGCATCCCTGATTATAATCGCTCAACCATTGGTGGCTGTACCTTCTGTTGACTAGGCCCTAAGCTCTGGAATTCCCTCCCTAAACCTCTCCGCCTCGCTACCTCTCTTTCCTCCTTTAAGACGCTCCTTAAAACCTACCTCTTTGATCAAGTTTTTGGTCACCTGCCCTAATTTCTCCTTATGTGGCTCGGTGTCAAATTTTTTGTCTTTTAATACTCCTGTGAAGCGCCTTGGGACGTTTTACTACGTTAAAGGCGCTATATAAATACAAGTTGTTGTGGCTGTTGTCGGCCTGTCGCGATCATAGTTCTCCTGCACCTTCACCTGTCTGCGTGATCACCATCGTGGAATTTAATCGGATAAGTCATTTGATCTGCGACAAATTGATTTCTGCCCCTAATTCAGTTCATTTCTTCAAAGATAGTTTGTTTTGTCCCAATCAGCTACTGAAAATAATCCAAGCATCAGAGAGTGCAGTTAATCTGTTATGCCTGCAGATGGCACACTACTCGCCTGTTTCAGTAGGAGAGTCGGTTGTAGAAATAAGTTTATACAGCGGGACGTTTCCATAGCTAGCTGTGGAGTGCAATTGTTAACCTCATACACATGGCGGGGGAAGGGACTGATGATGTAGCATATTTCTGTACTCGTGTGTTATACCATGAGGCACCTTGCACTGTTTCAACGGGGGGCGGGGGGTATTGACTTATGCTGCACTTGTGTCTTTCCTTGTGGCTGGTGCAAAAGTTTCGGAGAAGGTTGTCCTTTTTAAAAAATCATTCTTCGGGATTTGGGCGTCAGCTGGCAAGGCCGGCATTTGTTGGCCATCCCTTGAGAAGGTGGTGGGGAGCCTCTGCCTTGAACCGCTGCAGTCCATGTGGGGAAGGTCCTCCCACAGTGCTGTTAGGGAGCGCCGGGATTTTGACTCCCCGCCAATGGAGGAACGCCGATGTACCTCCAAAGTCAGGATGGTGTGTGACGTCGAGGCGGTGGTGTCCCAAGCACATGCTGCCCTTGTCCTTCTTGGTGGTGGAGGTGGCGGGTTTGGGAGGTGCTGCCGAAGAAGCTTCAGCGACTTTCTGCAGTGCTTCCTGTTGACAGGGATGCGCTGCATCACTAGACACGAGTGCGGATCGTAGATAGGGCGATAACATTGTTGCCCCATTGTTGCGGTGGCACTACTTACCACTACCCAACAATGCACAAATGCCCCATTTATCCCAACGTTTCCCCCCCTACCTCGTATTGGCACGGTCGTCAATACAAATATTATGATACTTGATATTTTCATATTTCCAAATGGTCTGACATTTCCTTCTATCCAAACGCTTTCATTAAAACTTGTTGACCTAGCTTGGCTTTTGTCAGATTCTTTGTAATTTCTTCTAACCTATTGGATGAGGATTCTTCCCACTTTCTCCAACTGATGGTGATTGGATGCTACAACCTTCCCTGTGGTGCCGAGAAAGTCTGTTGGAATATGAGGGAGAATTTGTTGCTGTTAATAAAATTGAAGTATGACACTCCTTTAGGATGCTGTGATATACACAAACATCATATAAACATGTTGATAATTCTTCTATCAAAGCATATATCTGAGCATGCCACAGTATTCAGAATTTATCATCTACCTTGGCCCCAGAATTATGACACTAATTTTTAGCACACATTGTTCACACTGCAGCGTATACTTCAGCGAGCGAGCGGCTGATAAAGTTAAAGCTGGCAGCTTTTACAGCACAATGTGGTGTGCTAGAGAGGCAATGTAATTCATATAATTTATATCATTGCGCTCTTTGTAAACAAACAACAAAGCTTTGGTTAAACACCCTTTCATGAGGGAGGGGTCAAAAAAAAGAATGATTCCTACCAGATTGCAAGCTTTTCTCCAGCCTCCTTGAGTCTCGAACAACAAAGGCCATCTCCTCCAAACTCTGCGTGCCCATGCATCTTTCACCAACCTGCACTCAACGGTAACGCAAATGAACTTTTTCCTTTTGTAATCTGGGCTTTACTCTACTTGGTTTCCTCTCCCCCTCCCCAATCTCGGTTGGTCTTTTGGGACAAGGGAAGTCATTGTGTGAGGAATCAGTTTGCTCCATTACAGCAGTGGCTGCACTTCCAGAAAAAAAAAGTTCATTGGCTGTAAAGTGCTTTTGGATGTCCAAAGGTCATGAAAGGCGCTGTATAAAGTCTTTGGGGGAAAAATTCAGTTGGTTGCGCCTCCCGTTAGCGCCTTAAGAGGGCGCTAATGGGGCGCAAAGCATCTAGCGCCCGGGCGCGGCGAAGTTTGCGCCGCTCGCGAAATTAACTAGACGTTTTGTGGCAGCGCTAAACACTACCGCCACGATCTCCTGCGCCGGCAGATCGTGACGTCAGTCGAGTGCGCACGCCCCGGTATCGCCCCGGAGCGGATATTGAGTGGCGCCCCCTGCCTTACCGCCTGATGCTAGCAACGACAGGTTGAGGGGAGCGTTCTGCAGTCATGAAGGGAAAGGGGGAGTGCTATTTAAAGGTGACCGCTTCCTGCCTTTTATTGTTGGTGCCATTTTTGAACGACGCATTCTGAGAGAGAGAGAGAGAGACTTCTGGAGAGATTCAACGTTGTGTGAAGGAGTTTTGGGTACTGAGCAGCACTTTGCAGGTTCATTTTGATTTGCCATTCCTTGTATCGATTTAGCAGAGACTGTGGGGGCTGCATTCTGAGCTCTTTGCCTCGTACTCTCCATTGTTCTTTCCAGCAGATTTGATGTGCAAGTCTCTCCAGGCCGAGATTCAAGGCTGCAATGAGCAGGATGTGGATGGAAAGCAAGATTAACCATCCCCTTTAAGAACTGGCCCGTGCCATTGTGTGTGTGTTCCATTGCTGACTGACATTACATGAGCTTCGCCAGCGCTCTGAGGTAGCGCCTCGCTCCTCAGCCTTTGTGCCTTAAGACAGGTGTGAAGCGCCTGATTTAGCGCTCCAATCACCTCCAGGGGCGATAAAAGTCAAGTTTGCAGTCGGTGGCGATAATTAGTGCCAGGCGCTAATCTTTGCGCCCGGCTGATAATTGCGCCCCAAATGGGGCGATACTGAATTTCTCCCCCTTTTTCTTTTACACTGATTTGGTGCATTGAGAACCTGTCACACCAGGCTGTCCATTCATTGTTCTGGGTAATGTGCAAGATATTTTTTCAAAGACTGGGCATTTGAAAGCATACTGAAGGGGGACAGTGTATCTTGTTTGATGAAGGGATACAGCTTCTGTAAACCAATTCAAGGGTTACATTGAATTACATCAAGTGTACAGCGCAGAAACAGGCCGTTCAGCCCAACAGGTCTATGTCGGTGTTTATGTTCCACACGAGCCTCCTCCCACCCTACTTCATCTCACCCTATCAGCGTATCCTTCTATTCCTTTCTCCCTCGTGTACTTATCTCGCTTCTCCTTAAATGCATCTATGCTAATTGGCTCAACCGCACCTTGTGCTAGCGAGTTTCATATTCTCACCACTCTTGGGTAAAGAAGTTTCTCCTGAATTCCCTATTGGATTTATTAGTGACTATCTTATATTGATGATCTCTAGTTTTGGACTCCCCCACAAGGGGCGCAGTCCCACCAAAATACTGTCGCTCTCAATATGGTTCACACATTGTAAATAACTTATCGGACACGTACACACATAGTGGTCTCTTAAAGTTAGCCCTCAGTGTGTGACCATGCAGGTCCAAGAAGATGATGGGCATTTTTAAAACAAGCCAATATGACGTATAAGATCTTGGGGCACTTTGTGCCAGCAAACTTTGAAGACACTCTGGTGATTACTTACTTAAAAAGAGGAACCTTGCCCAGTGATCACCCTGTAGTGTCTCACTCAATGTCTGGTATTTTATATTAGTGGCTGGGTTAGGTAGTTTGCTCCTTGTATTTCCTGATCACTACCATGTTTGTTTTCTACAGACTCTTTGGGCCTAGAATGAATTGATCTGCATTGCATAGGAACAGGAATTGGCCAGTCAGCCCCTCGAGCCTGTTCCGCCATTCAATTAGATCATAGCTGATCTGCATCTGAACTCCCATCTACCTGCCTTGGTTCCACATCCCTTAATACCCTTGCCTGACAAAATATCAATCTCAGTTTTGAAATTTTCAACTGACCCCTAGCCTCAGCAGCTTTTTGGGGAGAGTTTTCCAGATTTCCATGACCCTTTAAAGAAGTGCTTCCTGACATCAGCCCTGAACAGCCTAGCTTCTAATTTTAAGGTTATGCCTCCTTGTTCTGGACTCCCCCATCAGTGGAAATAGTTTCTCTCTCTCTCTCTCTCTCTACCATATCAAATTCTTTCATCATCTTAAGCACCTCAATTAGATCACTCCTTAATCTTCTATACATAAATGCAGTCTGAATGACAATATTAAGCCTGCAGAAAGAATGCACTGACTACAAGGCACACCACTCACTTGTGGTATCTGTGAGGATCTGAAATGGGAGTGTTGGGCAGATGGGGCGATTACTAATGACAGCAATTTTAGCAATGACGTTTAGGGGTAGAAATTAGGTCGCGCCCCATTTGGGGCGCAAATATCGTCTGGACGCAAATATTAGCGCCTGGCGCTAATTATCGGCACTGACTGGAAACTTCACTTTTACCGCCCCGGGAGGTGAGTGGAGCGCTAAATCAGGCGCTGCACACCTGTCTTAAGGCGCAAAGGCCGAGGAGTGAGGCGCTAACTCAGAGCGCTGGCGAAGCTCATGTAATGTCAGTCAGCAATGGAACACACACACAATGGCACGGGCCAGTTCTTAAAGGGGATGGTTAATCTTGCTTTCCATCCACATCCTGTTCATTGCAGCCTTGAATCTCGGCCTGGAGAGACTTGCACATCAAATGTGCTGGAAAGAACAATGGAGAGTACCAGGCAAAGAGCTCAGAGTGCAGCTCCCACCGTCTCTGCTAAATCGATACAAGGAATGGCAAATCAAAATGAACCTGCAAAGTGCTGCTCAGTACCCAAAACTCCTTCACACAACGTTGAATCTCTCCAGAAGTCTCTCCCTCTCTCTCTCTCAGAATGCGTAGTTCAAAAATGCCACCAACAATAAAAGACAGGAAGAGGCCCCCTTTAAATAGCGCCCCCCCCCCCAGCCCCACAGCGATTGATAGCGTTCAAGTCTTCTGGTCGTTGGATGCGCCAGGCGGTAAGGCAGGGGGCGCCACTCAATTTCCGCTCCGGGGCGCCACAAGGGCGTTGCACCATGGAATGACGTCATAATCTGCGCGCGCAGGTGGTCGCAGCGGTAAGTTTTAGCGCCGCCGCACAATCTCAAGTTAAGTTCTCGAGCGGCGCAAACATCGCTGCGCCCGGGCGTTAGCGGCTTTGCGCCCCATTAGCGCCCTCTTAAAGCGCTAACGGGAGGCGCAACCAACTGAATTTTTACCCCTTAGTGTCTTCATAAAAAATGGATAGAACTGCAGAATGCTAACTTCAAAACGTTGATTAAAAATCCCGGTATCTCATATGTAAGAAAAAAGGGAGTTTGATTTATTTGGTCGTCTTAAACCAGTGGCCCTGCTCGTAACTGAGCTGATCCAGTCTGAGAGGTGAAATTATTGCCCTCGATCTTGTGCATTGTTCTGGTAATTTTTCAGACATGTGACGTTCTCTTGTCCTGTGCCATTGCCTGCAGCACATTGCTGGGTGGACAGTAACAGAATGAACATTTAGCTCTGTTCTAGTTGCGATGGGCTGAGGTTGTACTGACTAAAGCAGATGACCGTTTTAAATGATTTGCGTTTTGACTTTGTTTTACTCAAATGCATGGCTTATTAAAAGAGAATCCTGCTCCATGGATTCTAACACAGTGTGACCGTTGCATGTAGCCAGTGCCTGTTGGAATGAAGCAAGGTAATTGCATGAAGTACTAACTAAATTTTGTACCTGTTTTCCTCTCCCTCCTCACCTCCCTCTCCCTGGACCTCCTGCCTGTCTGCTTGTTTGCCTGGCTTGCTAGGCGGTAAGTTTTGCTTTAATCATGCTCTTTGATGTGCGTCCATTGTCTGAAATAACCTCTGTACTGAATTGAGCCCTGTGTTAGTACCGCCAGTCCCTGACTCGTGCAGCTAGTGGCACCACCAAAGGAAACTTGCAGGATTTGGTAAAGCGGGTGGTGGGGAGTGGGGGAGAAATGAGAGGACCCTTTTTTTTTAACCGGGCCTTCTTAGTCACCATGTTAACACGAATCAAGCAAGTTTAGTTTGTTACTGAAGCTGGTTGCATGAGACCCGCCGTCAGGAGCTGCTGGTACTATAGCAATAGGAAACCAATTTATATCAAGCTGGAGACTATGTCTACTGCTGTTATGTTGCAATTTGGGTATCACGTTTGTTTCACAGTGCCTCTGAATCTTGGCCAGATGCACTGAAAGCAGTTATATTACCACTGATTTATTACCATTGATTGGCACCCCATCCACCACCTTAAACATTCACTCCCTCCACCACCGGCGCACCGTGGCTGCAGTGTGTACCATCTACACAAGATGCGCTGCAGCAACTCGCCAAGGCTTCTTCGGCAGCACCTCCCAAACCCGCGACCTCTTCCACCTAGAAGGACAAGGGCAACAGGCGCATGGGAACACCACCACCTCCAACTTCCCCTTCAAGTCACACACCATCCTGACTTGGAAGTATATCGCCGATCCTTCATCGTCGCTGGGTCAAAATCCTGGAACTCCGTCCCTAACAGCACTGCGGGAGTGCCTTCACCTCACGTTCGAGAAGGCGGCTCACCACCACCTTCTCAAGGGGCAATTAGGGATGGGCAATAAATACTGGCCTTGCCAGCGACGCCCAGATCCCATAAGCGAATAATTTAAAAAAAATTATGTTGCGTTTGGCTCTGGTATGAACAATGACAGACACAAAAGACCCTCTCTGGTCCATCCATTCTGTCCCACACAATTGTGATGCTTTGTGCCATGCGAAACCACGTGATCTCCTGGGGGAGGCGAAAAGCCAGATTCAAAAAACCGAGGCCACTTTGGGAAATTCCTCTCCACCCTGCGTAGGCGATCGAAACTAGCCCAGGAGATCGCTCTGGCCCTGATATTACTAAGCAGGAGCTACCTTTTGTACGAGCTGATCGCCGCCCCCCCATCCAGAAACGGGTCCAGATTTGCTTGAGGGTTGAATACGCTGTGGTATAATACTACAGTAAAGTCGACACAGACAGCAATGCCTTCCGAGCTTCTGAGTTGCAAGAGGGGCTGATGCCGTTTGAAGTTCTGCTGAGTTTTTCCAAACGGTATCAAATGTTTATGTTTCAAAAAACTTTCTACAAAGTTGGAGTGTCAGCATTGCTGGTAGCACCTACGCAGCAATACCTAGTGAAATAACCAAGTCAGTAACTCGGAAACTCGGCCCTTACGGTTCTGGCCAGTGTACTGTTTCTGGCTCAGCGAGGGCAGATACCAGACCACTGCAGTGTAGATGTCCAGGTAACCTCTAACCCCAAGATTGTAGCTTATTTCCTGAGGTATTGATTGCCCATTTGTTTGTAATATTAAAGTCTAATCTCTCTGAGCTGAATCGAAAGGATGATTTTTTTTAAAGAAAGCTTGCATTTTTTAAAATAGAAATTCCTCTTCGGTCAACATCTCACGTGTACAGGTATCAGAATTGGAAGTTCATGTGGAAAATTGAAAGCAAAAGATCTTTCCATTTTCTTTCCGAACTGCCGTGGAATTTATGGTTCCATATCCCTTAATACCCTTGCCTGACAAAATATCAATCTCGGTTTTGAAATTTTCAACTGACCCCTACCCTCAACAGCTTTTTGGGGCGAGAGTTCCAGATTTCCACGACCCTTTAAAGAAGTGCTTCCTGACATCAGCCCTCAACGGCCGAGCTCTAATTTTAAGGTTATGCCTCCTTGTTCTGGACTCCCCCATCAGTGGAAATAGTTTCTCTCTCTCTCTCTCTCTCTACCATATCAAATTCTTTAATCATCTTAAACACCTCAATTAGATCACTCCTTAATATTCTATACATAAATGCAGTCTGAAAGGCAATATTAAATTTATGGCAGCAATGGTTTCTTCCACTTGGAGAAGGGAAGCCGCTGCAGTGCTTCTGACTGCGACCATATGATGAGGCATGTCTGCGATCTGATCCCACACTCGCCTGTTCATTCTCTTGTTCATAGGCGCTTTTCCTGGTGCCTGTGGATTATTTTTGTTTTGCTGCAATGAATCTGGCGTCGTAATAATGTTGAACAGACTCGGATGCTTTACGTAAATCGAAGACTAGCGATTTGGCGATGAGATAGTGCACCGATTCTGTGATCCTGGTGATTGGTGCTGCTTGTGAATCAGCCCACGCCACTTTTATATTTCACCAGGAAGTTATCCGTCTGTGTAACGTTGCAGTTCGGTTTGTGAATTTTTTTTGGTTGTTGTTCGTAAGTGTACAATTCGTACCTTCATGTCAGGTCTTCAATCTCTCTTCCGTCATGTTAACATTTGATTGTAATTCTTTCTACATTCCAGAATATTGGGAAGAAGATGACCTGCCAAGACTTCATTAACAATTTGGATGGTTTGAATGGAGGGAAGGACTTCCCAAAAGACCTATTAAAGGTACAGAATATGGAACTGCTAACAGTGTGTGATTGGTAACTTAAATTGGAAGAAGCAACATTCCTAATCTTTCAACAAGTAAATGTCTGAGATGCTGTAGTAAGTCTCGTGCTCTGGTTATGTTTTTACTGAGGGTGGTGACAATACTTTCACCTGGGACTTCAGTCGTTACACTTGTGCACACATCTGTATTGAAGGCTGCTACTGGGCTGGGCATGTGTCTGTACGAGGTGCTTTCACCACAGTATTCTTGGGCAATGGCAGTTTGTGGCAGTGGCTTCATATTCGTGAAATGTCCAAACTCCCATATCATTGTATCCTTCCATCTAACGAAGGGTTTGCTCTTCTCTCTCCACTTTGCCACATGCGCTCCTTACTTTGGGAATGTAAACCAGTCGGGTGAATTCCTGCAGTCCTTTCCTGGCACTCGGTACTCACTCATGACTTGCTGTATTGTTTTCGAGCTGATGAGTGGTTGACTTTCTGCTTTCTCCTGGCTGGCCTCCCATCTTCCATCCTCCGTAAACTTGAACTCATCCAAAACTCTGCTGCCCGTGTCCTAACCTGCACCAGGTCCCGTTCACCCATCACCCCTGAGCTCGCTGACCTACATTGGCTCCCGGTCCTGCAATGCCTCGATTTTAAAATTCTCATCCTTGTTTTCAAATCCCCCCGTTGCCTCACCCCTCCCTATCTCTGTAACTTCCTCCAACCTTGCAACCCTCCGAGATCTCTGCGCTCCTCCCATTCTGGCCTCACACGCATCCCTGATTTTAATCGCTCCACCATTGGCGGCCATGCCTTCAGCTGCCTGGGCCCCAGGCTCTGGAATTCCCTCCCTAAGCTTCTCCGCCTCTCTCTCCTCCTTTAAGACGCTCTTTAAAACCTATCTATTTGGCCAGGCTTTGGTCATCATTCCTGATATCTCCTTATGAGGCGCGGTGTCAAATTTTGTCTGATAACGCTCCCTGTGACGTGCCTTGGGATGTTTTACTATGTTAAAGGCACGATATAAATACAGGTGGTTGTTGTTCTACTTCCTTGTTTTCATTGGATAAAAGAAAATGGAAAGAGAAAATAATCCAAGTCTTTAAATATTGGAGATATTTAGCATGTTATTTAACTTGGATGTGAGAAACGATCGAGAGGCACAGGTTCAAAATGAACAATTATCAAGCAAGATTGAAAAATAGAAGAAATTCCCCTTCCCTGGAGAGCAACAGATTGTGAAGCACACTTGCAGTTAAAGGAATTAATGATATGTCAATTAAAAAGGAACAAGATGAATAATTGGTCAGGAATGGAACTGAATATTACTGAATACGTACAAGTGGAGATGATTAAACACTCTGTGGGACATGATGCCTGTACTGCTCCTTTTGAAAGGTGTTGTAGCCAGTCTGTGACTATAGAAACACTAAGACCCTGAACGCACATGTCGCTATTATAAGGAACCCACTGACTTCCATCCTGATGCATGTCAGACTTCAGTTACTAAGGAGCAGGATTTCATGAGCACAATTACAAGACCGATTGCAGAGCTGTAGAAATATGTGGAGCTGAGCTTAGTGCCGACGGCAGAAGATGGAGAGAGAGAGTGCGAGTGAGCTGGAGTTGGCAGCTCTTGAGTATTTCCGCACCCAGGAGTTTCAAGGATCATTTACATTTGACTATTGTTGTCATACCCAAGCTCAATTAAGTGTAAAAAGTCCATTAAATATCAACATTTGTCGTGGGGATTCGAGCAACTAATAGCTTTTTGCAGGAACAGAGGTGCTAGAAACAGCGTAATGAGACCCAGGCCCAATGAGCCTTGTCACATAAATGCTTGGCAGCTTTGAGTTTCCATAAGGCAATAAAAGCGAGGCACAGGAACCATATTCATCTTGTGAAACTTTTGTGCTTTACAAGATGAGAAATGTCAGTGCTGGGGAATCAAAACCTTCTTCCACTCTGGGCACCCATCCATTGCACTGTGTACGACAGAAGCTCACAGTAGCCACCACACTACTCTGCCCCGTCCATTGTGCTTTGGCCCCATTATCAAGTATGCCTCACTGCACTGCAGGCAATGTGACATTTAGATTCTCCGCACCGGCTACCGTGCGGTTTCTGTAACGGAAGCTGTCATTTGTCGCCTGATTATGAGCTGTTTTCACGTTTTGAACTCGTGCCTACTAGTTTCCGGCTCGAGAGGGGAAGACTTCATTTTATTCCAGCTGTCAAAGGACAGTTTCATCCCGTTGGTTAGTACACTTCAAGGTTTACTAGACTAATACCGGGAATGGGCAGGTTGTTTTATGAGGAAAGGTTGGACAGGCTAGGCTTGTATCCGCTGGAGTTTAGAAGAGTAAGAGGTGACTCGATTGAAACATATAAGATCCTGAGGGGTCTGGACAGGGTGGATGTGGAGAGGATGTTTCCTCTTGTGGGAGAATCTAGAACTAGGAGTCACTGTTTAAAAATAAGGGGTCGCCCATTTAAGACAGAGATGAGGAGAAATTTTTTCTCTCAGAGGGTCGTGAGTCTTTGGAACTCTCTTCCTCAGAGGGCGGTGGAAGCAGAGTCTTTGAATATTTTTAAGGCAGAGGTAGATAGATTCTTGGTAAGCAAGGGGGTGAAAAGTTATCGGGGGAATGTGGAGTAATCAGATCAGCCATGATCTTATTGAATGGCGGAGCAGGCTCGAGGGGCCGAGTGGCCTACTCCTGCTCCTAATTCGTATGTTCAACAGAAATTTTAAAAGGCCACGTTGTGATCACTATACCGCATAATCCCACGGCACCAGAACCATCCTTACAGATATATCTATATTCTCTCTTTCCGTTGTTGCAGTGTAGAATGCTAGCACAGAAAGCATTAGTTGGCACTCCTGGAACGGCAGGTTGGGTCCATTGTCACTGCAGTGGCAACAGCCTTGACCAGTCCATGCAGCTTGTGCCACATGCTCAATCATCATTGGACACTGTGCAGCCCCTTTATATGTATACACCGCTGCTGCTGCCGCCTTTGATTCACCGTCCACCACCAGTACTAATGCTGCAGCTGAGGTACAGCGTCAGGGGTTCCCTTCATACCGAGATACATCCTGGCTGCGGTAAAACTCTTTCATCGTGTTTAGTGCCCCAAAAAATTGAAAGCTTTCTCGGCGAATTCATCTAAAACCGGTGCCCGTTTTATGCACTGAATTACATTGAATATACAGCAAAGAAACAGGCCATTCGGCCCAACCAGTCCATGTTTATGCTTCACTCGAGCCTCCTCCCATCCTTCCTCATCTAACTCTATCAGCATAACCCTCTATTCCCTTCTCCCTCATATGCTTGTCTAACCACTCCTTAAATGCATCGATACTATTCGCCTCAACTACTCCCTGTGGTAGTGAGTTCCACATTCTCACCACTCTCTGGGTAAAGAAGTTTCTTCTGAATTCCCTGTTTGATTTCTGAATTCCCTATTTGATTGAATCTTTCAAACACTGAATTGGACTGAATCCGCCTTGGTCCTTTGGTCTCAAAGCTGAGCCAGTTTGGAGGAACTGTGGATCAAACTGTTCGAAGGGCTGCACTGCTTAGTTCCACATGTTGCAAAATGTGGGGCAGCATTACTCAAGTGCTCGCAACCTCATCTGCAGCAGTTTTATAGCACTTGCCTGGTCTTGTGCAGGCGGGTGAAGTTTAAATTAAGTTTGAACTGCAAGGCGACATTGTTGTACTCGTTGTACACAACTGTGAGGGCCTAACCATTTTGATGCAGTCTACTGTAGTTTTATACTCCTTTGCCAGTACAAAAACCACACGACAGATAACTGGAGTCAAAATCGCTGCGTGTCTATTTTCTTATAGGTGCGCTTACAGAATAAGTGAGGCTGATTCACGAGCCAGCTGTCAAGCAGGTTCAGATAAATTTGCACAGGACTATGTTTTTATTACAGTTTGAGATCAGTCTCACACTGTCCACATAGAAAGTTGGAGTGAGCTTTGCTGAATATCAGATTACGAGTAAAACCAGAATCAGCTGCAAAGATCAGAGCTGATGGCTCATAAATTGGATGTCAAGTACTTGTAGGACACGGACTGTTGTCTTGCTTCTGCCAGTTCCTCTGGTCATTATATACACTGAAGACAAATGACAGCTGGTCGGACATCTGGCCTTCTAATTCGTTTTGATAGCTTCCGCTTTGGTACATATATATTCATCGTTACCTTTGATGTTCTTTGCAAGTCTGATTGTCTGTCTGTAGAGATTCGAGAAGATTAGTGTAACTACAGTCAAGGCTGATGTGCTGAATCAAAAGCCACCCATGAAATCCATGTAGTAGAAGCTTTAAAATCTGGATCTCCTGCCCTTTTTGATGACTTTCCTCCTCTAAAGCCTCTTTGGTTGTCTTGACGTCTATTGGAGTGTGTATTTGAACAAGCGTCAGGGCCCCTGCCCTGTAGAGACATGCACCTCCCCCCTGTTATAGTGATGAGTCTCATCTTATTTCCTCAGTAAAGGCAGGTGCTTTGAATCTACTAGTAGCTCACCTGATGGCACAGCTGAGATCAAGGGCTCCACCTTTTTGAGAGCCACAGGTGTAGGAAGGTGCAAATGTACAAGATCAGGAAAGACCATGTGGTCCATTTGGCCGGTCCCAATCTCCAGGAATAGCAACAACAACTTGCATTTATATAGCACTTTAATGTAGTAAAACGTCCCAAGGCGCTTCACAGGAGCGATTATCAGACAAAATTTAATACCAAGCCACTTAAAGAAATATTAGAAATAACAACAGAAAATGCTGGAAACACTCAGCAGGCCAGGCAGCATCCGTGGAGAGAGAAACAGAGTTAACGTTTCAGGTCTGGGACCCTTCATCAGAACTGGAAAAAGCTGGAGATGTAACAGATATTAAGCAGGTGCAGAGACGGGGAGGTTTAGGAGGGGAGGAAGGAGTTGAAAGAAGATACTGTGCTTATGTAAGAGGCAGGAAAGATAAAATGTTGCAAATGGAAATGGCAAAATCATACAGCATGAAAAATGGGGGCAGGGATTATTGTCTGAAATTGTTGAACTCGAAATATTAGGACAGGTGACCAAAAGCTTGGTCGAAGAGGTAGGTTTTAAGGAGTGTCTTAAAGGAGGAGAGAGAGGTAGAGAGGTTTAGGGAGGGAATTCCAGAGCTTAGGGCCTAGGCAGCTGAAGGCACGGCCACCAATGGTGTAGCAAATGAAATCAGGGATGCGCAAGTATCATATCCCTCGTACTCTGTCCAATTTTACTCCTAGGCAGTAGAAACACCCACACCTTATCTCACTGTGATGGGTGGCAGCACCAGTGCATGGCATCATGTACATTGTGCTCTTTTTATTTACAACTGTTCTAGCTTTAAAAATGATCTATTTGTGGTGACTGATCCTCACTTCTCCAGCTGGATATTGCCAGGTTTTCCCTAAAAAAAAAAAAAAGCACAGTGTAACTTGTTCTCCGATTCTTTCCAGGGAAAAGGCTTGGCCAATATTGGGAGCACCAAGGGGGTGTAGTGCAGAGTTTCGCTTCAGGGTTGAGTATTGAGCTGGAATAGAAAAGTCTGCAGTAACTGGGATCTTTTAAATACTGCAATGTGCATGCCCCACATTCTCCCCTGTTGTAACCCCCGAGAGCTTTAGAAACATAGTAACAGGAGGAGGCCATTCAGCCCCTCGAGCTTGTTCCACCATTCAATGAGATCACGGCTGATCTGTGACCTAACTCCATATACAGGAAACTCTTTGGTATCCAGCACCGACGGGACCGGCGTGGTGCCGGTTGATCGAAAGTTCCGGATAACGGAGAGTTATATCTACCGAGGCTATTTTTAACAAACAAAAATAAAAAAATCAAGAAATGTGCAGTATACAGTATTTGGGTACTCACCTACAGAATGTTGTGTTAAATGGATGGTGGAAGATGCTTGATTAAGTACAGTACTGCCAGTTGAGGGTAATCCATAACTCTAGGAGGCCGAGTAGTGGCACTTTGGAGAACTACCCCCACTGACTAACTCGGCGTTCGCGGGAGACTCGGACTCGGCAACATTGCCGGTTATTTGAGAAGAGTTTTCGGAGTATGATTTTTGCCGGTTAAGAGAGAATTCCGGATATTTAGGTGCCGGTTAAACAAGAGTTTCCTGTACCCGCCTTTGCCCCATGTGTGGGGTTATGGGGATAGGATGGGATATGTTGGGGGGAATTAAATGCGTGGGGTTGCGGGGGTGGGGTGGGATGTGTGTGCTGTGGGGATTGAAGCAGGGACAGGGTGCTGGATTTGGATGATCAGCCATGATCGTGTTGAATGGCGGAGCAGGCTCGACGGGCCGAATGGCCTACTCCTGCTCCTAGATTCTATGTTTCTATGTTTCTATATTCCTTAATACCTTTGGTTAACAAATCTATCAATCTCAGATTTAAAATTAACAATTGATCTAGCATCAATTGCCGTTTGCGAAGAGAGTTCCAAACTTCTACCACTCTTTGTGTGTAGAAGTGTTTCCTAATTTCACTCCTGAAAGGCCTGGCTCTAATTTTTAGACTATGTCCCCTAGTCCTAGACTCCCCAACCAGTGGAAATAGTTTCTCTCTATCTACCCGATCAGTTCCCCTTAATATCTTGAAAACTTCGATCAAATCACCCCTTAATCTTCTAAATTCTAGGGACTACAACCCTAGATTGTGTAATCTCTCCTCGTAATTTAACCCTTAGAGTCCAGGTATCATTCTAGTAAATCTACGCTGCACTCTGTCCAAGGCCAATATATTCTTCCTTCCTATCTTTCGGAGAATAAGGTCTTTGTAATTGTCAAATGGTTTGGGATCCTTGATTGTTTCCCACTTCAGTTGATAACCTTCAGAAATAAAGGAATCATCACTTGAATGTATAATTTTGAAATGGTTTCTGAGTGGCAATTAGCAGAAGTAATTTGAGCTGCTCTGATGAAAGAAAATCTGCACTTGCTGTAGTTCAATTTAACATATGGTCAAGGAAGCATGAAATGTGGTGGCTTTGTCGAAGTTAGAAGAGTTTCTTTCATAAATGGGCTCGAGTGTGCAAAGCCTCCAAGCCGCCCGTCTAAAATTATAACCTAGTCAACCCTGACCAGTCTCATTCTGCAGCTGCTGTTTCCATTGCCCAGCAGCATAGGAGCCCGTCAAGTTCAGGATCAACACAGAAATGCTTTGGAGTTTCTGGGCTTTGAGCTTCTCCGAGCCAACACAATCAGGAAGGCACCAGGTTTTTTTTTTCTTGGTACCGCCCAACCTTCATGGAAGACCAGGTTCTCTTGTACTTTCTGACAGGAAGTGGAATATCTGGGTTGCATGGAGCTGGTTGTTCCTTTATAAGTGGAGTCATCAAAATAATTTCATAACCAGCACCAAAGCTTCATAAAACTTTCAACGTGCATTAACTGGAAGTATGTGTTTTTTTTTAAATTTGTGACGCCGCATGCTTACTATTATTGGGAAGGATTTAATTACTCTCTCTCCCTCTCTTCTCTCACCTTTTTGAACAGGTAAAATTTATAACATTTAAGGGGAAAGGCAACAAAAAATCTTTAAACACAGCCACTCACTTGACATTAAAGTAAAATTGGCCGCATTTGCAAAATAGCGAGAATGAAGTGGCTTGTAAATCTGCAGTCAAGGGCATTGAGTTGGCTGTCAGTTAACAGGAGGCTGTGCCAGTGGGTAAAAAGCTTTTTTAGTATAAAAGCTTATAGGTCAAATTAAACTATAATGTTGATGGCATACTTTCTGCTTTAATTCACTGTCAGCTTGTAGCCATGATTAAAGGTTTATGTTGTTACAGTCGAACATCTCCCCCAGAGCACATGGTAATTAATGTGCTACTTGAGCTACCTGCAATTCAATAAAACTATTTAAAATGTCATATAGGATGGGGGAAATAAAGTGAAATTCAATCAACATGCTGTTCCCTACAGGTATATCGAAATGAAATCAACCAACCTGTGCTTTGATATGCATTAGGCTGTGAGTTTTGTCAGTAAGACATTTGAGAGGTGTAGAATGCAGGTTAGAAGTGTGGCTTAATGTTTGCCGTAGAGACAGAACCATGAAAGAAAGAAAGACTTGCATTTATATAGCGCCTTTCACGACTTCAAGACGTCCCAAAGCACTTTACAGCCAATGAAGTACTTTTTATGTGTAGTCACTGTTGTAATCTTCTTCTTAGGCAGTCCCTCGGAACCGAGGATGACTTGCTTCCAATGCAGGGACCTACAGTCTCTGTCACAGGTGGGGCAGACGGTGGTTGAAGGGGCGGGTGGGTGGGGTGCTTGGGTTGATGTGCGCTGACGTGCGCTCCTTCCGCTGTTTGCGCTTGGCTTCCGCTTGCTCCCGGCGAAGAGACTCGAGGTATTCGGCGCCTTCCCGGATGCTTCTCCTCCACTTTGTGCGGTCTTGGGCCAGGGATTCCCAGGTGTCGGTGGGGATATAGCACTTTTTCAAGGAGGCTTTGAGGGTGTCCTTGAAGCGTTTCTTCTGCGCACCTGGAGCTCTCTTGCCGTGTCGGAGCTCCGAGTAGAGCGCTTGCTTTGGGAGTCTCGAATCGGGCATGCGGACGATGTGACCCGTCCATCGGAGCTGATCGAGCGTGGTCAAAGCTTCGATGCTGGGAATGTTGGCCTGAGCGAGAACACTGATGTTGGTGCACCTGTCCTGCCAATGGATTTGCAGAGGCAGCGTTGGTGGTACCTCTCCAGTGCTTTGAGGTGCCTGCTGTACATGGTCCATGTCTCTGAAGCATACGGGAGGGTGGGTATCACTGCTGCTCTGTAGACCATGAGCTTGGTGCTGGGTTTGAGGTCCTGGTCTTCAAACTCTCTCTTCTTCAGGTGACCAAAGGCTGCACTGGCACACTGAAGGCGGTGTTGGACTTCATCATCAACGTCTGCCCTTGTTGACAGTAGACTTCCGAGGTATGGAAAGTGGTCCACATTGTCCAAGGCCTCGTCATGGATTTTGATAATCGGGGAGCAGTACTGTGTGGCGGGGGCAGGCTGGTCGAGGACTTTTGTCTTACGGATGTTTAGTGTAAGGCCCATGCTCTCGTACGCTTCGGTGAAGGTGTTGACGATGGTTTGGAGTTCGACCTCCGAGTGAGCGCAGACGCAAGCGTCGTCTGCATACTGTAATTCGATGACAGAGGATGGGACGACCTTGGATCTTGCCTGGAGGCGACAGAGGTTGAACAGTTTCCCGTTTGTTCTGTAAATTAGCTCCACTCCAGCGGGGAGCTTACTGAGGGTGAGATGGAGCATTGCAGCCAGGAAGATCGAGAAGAGCGTTGGTGCGATGACACAGCCTTGCTTGACCCCGGTCCGTACGTGAATTGGGTCTGTGGTGGATCCGTTGGTCAGGATCACGGCTTGCATGTCGTTGTGAAGCAGGCGGAGGATGGTGCCAAACTTTTGAGGGCAGCCGAATTTGAGGAGGACACTCCATAATCCCTCACGGTTGACAAGTGTCGAAGGCCTTTGTGAGGTCTAAGAAGGCCATGTAGAAAGGCCAAAGAAGGCGGTTGGTGCTGTTCCCTGCATTTCTCTTGTAGTTGACGCGCGGTGAAGATCATGTCCATTGTGCCCCTTAGTGGGCGGAATCCGCATTGCGACTCTGGGAGGAGCTCTTCAGCCACTGGGAGAAGGCGATTGAGGAGGATTCTTGTGATGACTTTCCCTGTGGCAGACAGCAGGGAGTCTCCTCTGTAATTACCGCAAGCGGATCTGTCACCTTCCTTGAAGATGGTCACGATTACGGCATCTCTGAGATCCCCTGGCATGCTCTCCTCCTTCCAAATAAGAGAAATGAGTTCATGTATTCGCGCCAATAGTGCTTCTCCGCCATGTTTTAGCGCCTCGGCAGGGATTCCATCTGCTCCTGAGGCCTTGTTGTTCTTCAGTTGTCGGATGGCCTTTTCAACCTCATGCCGGGCTGGGGTTGTGCTGAGATGGTGGCGGGTAGCATGCTGCGGGATGGAGTTGAGGACACTCGTGTCGAAGACAGAGTCTCGGTTAAGGAGATCTTCGAAGTGCTCCTTCCAGCGGGCACTGACTGCCTCTCTGTCCTTGATGAGTACCTCTCCGTTCTTGGCCCGCAGTGGGGTAGGACCTTGGGTGCTTGGGCCGTAGGTGGTCTTGACTGCGCTAAAGAATCCATGCACGTCGTGATTGTCGGCGAGCTGCTGGATCTCCTGCACTTTCTCCACCCACCATCTGTTCTTTAGGTAGCGAGTTTTTTGTTGGACCTCAGCCTTCAGGTGTCTGTAGAGCTGCTTTCTTGCTCTCGAGTTTTGTTGCTGTTTCCAGATCAGGAATGCCTTGCGCTTGCGGCTTATTAGCTCCTGGATCTCCTGGTCATTCTCGTCGAACCAGTCTTGGTCACTGTTGTAGTATAGGAAATGCGGCAGCCAATTTACGCACAACAAGCTCCCACAACCAGCAATGTGATAATGACTAGATAATCATTTTTTTGATGTTGATTAAGGGATAAATTCTTCTTCTTAGGCAGTCCCTCGGAACCGAGGATGACTTGCTTCCACATTAAAAATGAGTTCGCAGGTGACTGATGAGTCCAATGCGGGACCTACAGTGTCTGTCACAGGTGGGGCAGACGGTGGTTGAAGGGGCAGGTGGGTGGGGTGCTTGGGTTGACGTGCGCTCCTTGCGCTGCCTGCGCTTGGCTTCCGCTTGCTCCCGGCGAAGAGACTTGAGGTGTTCGGCGCCTTCCTGGATGCTTCTCCTCCACTTTGTGCGGTCTTGGGCCAGGGATTCCCAGGTGTCGGTGGGGATGTTACACTTTTTTAAGGAGGCTTCGAGGGTATCCTTGAAGCGTTTCCTCTGCCCACCTGGGGCTCTCTTGCCGTGTCGGAGCTCCGAGTAGAGCGCTTGTTTTGGGAGTCTCGTATCGGGCATGCGGACAATGTGACCCGTCCATCGGAGCTGATCGAGCGTGGTCAAAGCTCCGATGCTGGGGATGTTGGCCTGAGCAAGAACACTGACTAAATATTGGCCTGGGGATAACGCCCCCGCTCCTCTTCAAAATAGTGCCATGGATACTGGAGTGTCGGCCTGGATTTTTGTGCTCAAGTCTCTGGAGTGGGACTTGAACCCACAACTTTCTAACTCGGAGGCGAGAGTGCTACCAACTGAGCCACGGCTGACACTCATCTGCTGGACGTAGTTGGTAAGTACCCAACTGGGATTTTCAAGTGGGAAGAGCACAGAGTTCCAAGTGCATTAGAAGGACCTGCTATTGTTGTGCCTCACCAGTACTACTCGTGGGAGGCTTGGCTATTCCCAAGTCTTCACTTGAAGCTTCCAGCGCAACACTGGGACATTTTTCCCAGAAACTAAATTACTTTTCTCACCGCAGATTCTTTAGCGACTGAATTCAAATATTTCCAAAGTTCAGTGTGGCATTGGGTCCCAGCTGGACATAACTGTGTCCCGTCCTTTGGTCTAGCTGTTATTTCAATCCATATAGATGGAAGGATAATTATTTGTGATCACTCGATGGAGTGTGGAAGGCACCTCTTGTCTTGGCTCTTGTAGAATGTCGGCTTGTTTCCCTAACTCTTGTGTGAGAGCAGGAGCTTGTAGTCATATTACATATTGCGGCATGTCAGTGGCCAGGTGGGGAAGGGGAAATGAGGACTTGCCAGGCTGATGAGAGAGGAACTCGACTGTAAATCAGGCAGGAAATTGAGACTCGGTGGCAAAGGCCTCAAGCGGCCCGTGGACTGTACAATGAGTACCATTGTTGCAGATACGTGCTACAATCTACTCGTTATGTTGAACCAATTACAAGTTGAAGTAGTTTAACTTCAGCTGTATGGTCAATGTTGACTTTGATTGACAGAATGAAGCACCATACATTATTCAACTGTGTGGAAGAGAAGCTGTTTAAAATTCACAGCTTGCTTTTCAAAACAGCAAGGCTTGTCGGAAACGCCTCTCTGTTTAACAGACCAAGAGAAATTGCTTTCTCTCAACCCTGGAATGCTGCCAGTGTGTGTGAAATTAATCATACAAAACATTGAGATGGTCCTGTTGCTTGGTATGCCAAGGTGCTGTGGCGCTAGGGGAGTAGGGTGTTAATTTATGGGCATGGTATCTCTGCACAGGTCTTCATGGGTGGCAGTGCCAAGCAGGGACAAAAAGGGTTAAAATCGGAGGCCATTTTCATGCACCTCCTAACAGTTTGTTGCACAGCAGCATTGGCAGAATCTGCTTTAGAAGCTTCCCACTGGCCCTCTTAAGCTGTGGATACTCCATTGCTGAGGGTAATTTAAAGTTGATGGGGCAGGAGTGGAAACAATCCATAAATGTATGGTTATGATTTAGCTGAGAGAAGTAAATCAGAAATTGCAGATAGAATTACATAGAATTTTACAGCAGAGAAACAGGCCATTCAGCCCAAAATGTCTATGCCGGAGTTTATGTTCCACACCTTACTTCATCTCAGCCTATCCAAATATCCGTCTAATCCTTTCTCCCTCATGTACCTAGCTATCTTCAACAACAACAACTTGTATTTATATAGCTCCCGAGGCACTTCACAGGAGTGTTATAAAACAAAATTTGACACCGAGCCACATAAGGAGATGTTAGGGCAGATGACCAAAAGCTTGGTCAAAGAGGTAGGTTTAAAGGAGCGTCCTAAAGGAGGAAAGAGAGTTGGAGAGGTTTAGGGAAGGAATTCCAGAGCTTAGGTCCTTGACAGCTGAAGGCGCGGCCACCAATGGTGGAGCGATTAAAATCGGGGATGCTCAAGAGGCCAGAATGAGAGGAGCGCAGATATCTTGGAGGGTTGTGGGGCTGGAGGAGATTACAGAGATAGGGAGGGGGCGAGGCCATGGAGGGATTTGAAAACAAGGATGAGAATTTTAAAATCAAGGCGTTGCTTAACCAAGAGCTAATGTAGGTCAGCGAGCACGGTGGGGTGATGGGTGAACGGGACTTGGAGCGAGTTAAGAGGTTTGGATGACCTCAAGTTTACAGAGGGTCGAACGTGGGAAGCCGACCAGGAGTGTGTTGGAATAGTCAAGTCCAGAGGTAACAAAGGCATGGATGAGGGTTTCAGAATGCATCTATGCTATTCGCCTCAACCACTCCATGTGGTAGTGAGTTCCACATTCTCACCACTTTTTGGGTAAAGAAGTTTCTCCTGAATTCCTTATTGGATTTATTAGTGACTATCTTCTATTTATGGGCCTTAGTTTTGGGCTCCCCATAAGTGGAAACACCTTCTCTCCATCTACGCTATTGAACCCGTTGATAATTTTAAAGACATCCATCAGGTGACCTTTCAGTCTTCTCTTTTCTAGAAAAATTGCTGGTCTGAATTGCTGATGTATTAAATGCACATTATATGTGTGGGGCAGGAGGAAGATTACCAGTACAGCAAGACGGTCACATTCCCACTCCTGTGGCTGTAGGTTCAAGCCATGGCTAAACATGACCTTTAAATCCACCATTTTCTGTGCAATGAGTTCCAGCAGTTGATCATCCTGCTAATGGGTAGAGTAACAACCCTGGCTAGGTTAGGGGGCAGTCATTGTATCTGTTTCTCAGTCGAAAGGCAGGCTGATTTATAGGCTGGTATTGCCACTGTCTGTGAAGGGCAGCTTGAGATGTTTCCATGATCCTTCTAGCGGTTGTGTACAGAGTTGAAGGGGATGAGCAGCAAACTCAGAATCTGAATCTTACCTGGTTCATAAGTTGGTGGTTCTGAAATGTTACCAATAAATTTATTTTGTAGCTTTTGTTTTGTGTTCTATAAATTTCAGAAAACTATTAAGCTGAGAGAGAAAATGTATTTGATCGTGCTAATGTTGAATTTCAAAAAGAGTTGAATTTTGAAGTCATCTGACCAATGTTTTGTTGACAGAATAGGTAAATGCTCACATTGCTAACACTTGTGGGATAGAAAGATGGATGGAGAGCGAGGCAGACAGACATGAAAAGGTCTCGATTTTCCTCTGCTATTCTGCCGCTCTGCCACCCATTGCATGTAAAAGCCGGAAGGGAGAAGGGGCCCAGGTTCCTGCCTGAATTCTCTTGGTGTCACCACTATCTCCACTGATCCCAGAGACCACCAGCGAAAGAGAGGTGGATATCCCTAGGATAATGGCAGCAAGTCCCCCCCCACACACACACAGATCGCTGGATGGAGGGAGAGGGGGCAAGTGGTGGCCTCGCTCTATAATGGCCCCAAATACCTACCTGCTGAAGGCTTGGTCCAGGACGAGGACTTCAGCAAAAAGGTTGCTACAATCTTTGGGCACTTGCTGGAGCTGCAACCTCTTGGCCCAGCAGCAGTGAACTCCCTCGTGGTGGTGGAGAGGAGCAGAGCAGGTTGGAGAGAGAATCATAAAGTAAAGAGAGAGATGGAAGCAGCAAAGGGGAAAGAGTGGGAGAGAAGAACAGTGAAACAAGGGCAACAGAGATTGGTAATAGAGACCATATTCTTCGACTTACCATATACAATGCCATCGACTAGTGCATGTATATGTTTGGGTATGTAAGTATAGGAAATACAAATTGATCTGCAGCATTCCACGTGGAGAGACAAGACCAAGTGTTGTCATCAGGTTAAGCAAGGTTAGAGGGTGGGAGATAATTGAACCAGGGCCTGCAGATGTAACTAAGTCTCAATTTTGAAGTCTAGATACCGTATTCCATTCTAAATTTCTATGTCCACATTTATAATGGAAACTGCCTATGTAAACTTGTCACCGTGTAATTACACTCACCTACCAGTGGTAGCGCTGCAGCTGGTGGGGTGGAGGGGAGGATGTCATTATAGCGTGACCAGTTTGCAGAGGCAGATTCCATGATACATAGGAACTTATAATGGGAAAAATTGACAGGAAGTGCTTGAAAATGTTTAATATTTTATATCCATTAAAATATAATATGCGCAGAGATTTAAAATGTGCATTATGTATATATTCTGGGCAGTCTAGCTGGGATCTTGGAGTTCAGGATAAGTTTGGTCTCACCCTGGTAAGTCACAGATTCGCCTCTCTCTCTCTCCCCCGCTCTTGTATGCATCAGTTAGGTTGGAGGTATTTTGTATTTGACTCTGTCTGTAACCCTGTGCTTCTTTGGCTGTGCAGTGATGAAGGGAAAGGGTGTGGAAGCCCAGTGTGGCTTTGAGTCCCAGGTCATCCAGTGGATACTGTTAAATCACTTCTGTATCTGCATTGTTAGATTTGAATTTAAGGCCTATGTTTAATGCCAAGTTATCTGTGCTTCTTCCGAAGAAGCAAAGAGCTGCAGTTACAATGTTGTTTGAGCTATTGATCAAAAATCTTTGCTTTTATTAGGCCTCAGACCTTTTGAGTGGCCTATTAATAAGTGGATTGACTCCTTATTTCCTCACGTGAGAGAATAATAACTCTTTTCAAAATCTAAAGTGAGGAAGGTGAGCTGCCTTGTTTCATAACTTCAAACACCAGGTGGCAACATTGGTCCCAGAGCGAGCCTGGATTCGGAGTGCCATAGCAACAGTAACAATGATAGAAAATTATGCTGCAACACCTATTAGTCCAATTCTTTCCCAGAAATACGTAACCTTTCCCTGCAAAAGAAAATGCAGGCAAAAATAGATCTGTTTACAAAATGTACTCCACCTACTGACTTCCATTCCACCTGCGACTTGCAGTATAGGCTTTGACGAGTTTTAGTTTATCAGTGCTTTCAGCGTGAGGAATGTTTCAGTTTGACACACCTGAAAAGAAGCACTGAGCTCTTTGCGGAGATTACAATTGTGTCGCAAAATGCTAACCGTCTTGAATTACAAAAAGCAAGGGATAAAATGGAACGCGGCATTATAAAATTCAAGAGCCAGTCATAGAATCATAGACGTTGACGGCACAGAAAAGAGGCCATTCGGCCCATCATGTCTGTGCCAGTCAGTTGCCTTTTGGGCACTCGCGGTGGAGCTTTGACCAGTCCAGAAGCAGGTTGGGTGGGGCATTTTTTTTTTTAAAGAACATGCCCTGTGCGAGCATAAAGCTGGTCTCATCGCGTATGTGTACCAATCGAAAGTAGGCTCTGCCGCCTGATTTGAATTTCTGGGCGGGCTATCCAGTTTGAACGTTTATGGGTGGCAGAACCAGTGAGAAATAGAAAAGGCGTGCTCCCTCTCTGAAGTGACGACTCACAAGATAAATGAGTTCTGGCAGCCTCCATCCCTCGTGGAAGGTCCTCTGCCTGTGAAACTGTGCTTAATTTGATCTCTGAGCTGGAAGAAGCCTTGACCGGACGTGTGAAGAACAGAATTTCACATGAATGCACTCAGGATTTCAATTGAATGCAAAATGCCAGCAGAGCGTTCAGGCCTGCCACATAACAGCCTCACCAGTAAAGACTTGATGATTGTGAATCTAGTAACAACTTGCGCTCCTTGCCCTACTGTGCTACCAATTGTGTTTCTGCGAATGGAGACGAATGTTTCAACAGCTGTTAATGGCAAACCAAAAAACGGACCATTTTATGACATGTTTCCGGGAATGTGATGGTCCAGTGTGTTGGAACGGCCGGGTATGCTTTCATGGTGTACCTTTTTTAAAAAAATTTGTTCAAGTGATGTGAGCGTCGCTGACAAGGCCAGCATTTATTGCCCATCCCTCTCAGAGCTCTCCGTGTTGGGGCCTGATGATCAGCAGGAGAATTGACAGAAGTAAACCATATGTTGAGCTGTGGTTGTGCAGTTAACATGCCCTCATCGGGAGTCGTGATCCTACCTACGATGAGAATTAACAGACATTGACTAGTGTAGTCCATGCTCCGTACTTCCTTTGGCTGGCAAGCTTCCCAGGCTGTGACAGTGCCTCAGCCGAAAACTTGAAGAAGCGTGGCATTAATTTGAGTTGCTGCAGCGCTCCCTGAAAGGATCTCCTCTTCATAACTGGCCAGAGAGACTTTACTCCATTAGCTCGAGGCATTGCATTTCAATATCTACTAATCCCATGTGGTTTCAATTCAATTTTCTATCCACAAAGTTCTGACTGTTTTGAAATCTCCTGTTTATACAGCAGTGCTGTTAACCACATACCACTAATCTAATGACTACTTGGGATCTGGCCAATATCAGTTCTCATTTTTAGTGCTTGTTTTAACTGATTTGATGTTGGGAGACAGCATTGCTCGGGAAGGGAGATACATTTATATAGCGCCTGTCACATCTCTCAGAAATAGCTTGAAGTGCTCGCATATGGTCCCGTACTTTGTCATTGTAGTTACATTGGCAAACTTGGCAGCTAAATTGTGCACAGCAAGATCCCAAAGTCAGCAATGAGATGAAGGTCCAGTTTCTGATGGTGTTGGCCAGAGCACTGGGAAGAACTTCCAGTTCTTTGAATAGTGCAATGCGATCTGTTGGATTCACCTGATTGGGTAGACGGGGGTCTCGGTTTAACGTCTCATCCGAAGGGCGGCACCTCCGACGTGAAACTGAGCAAACTGAAGTGGTGTAATCGTATGTTGTGTTTTTCAAAATGTTTTTTTTCCAATTGGGAGCTGTTCCTTCTGCGAGGTAACAGATTGCCGCCCAGTTATGAAATCCATCCAACTGCCTAAAATATTGAGTGCTCTGCTTGTGTGACACTTGTGGTTGAACAGAACGAAGGTGTGAGCCATCTGTTTTCTGCCACGCACACTTAGAGCAGGTTATTCAAGGCTCGATGGCACGGACTCCTTTTGCTCTGTAAAGCCATTATATCTGTGAGGAGAAAACAGTATTTTTAATGATGGAGAAAGGATTTTTTTTTCTCAAAGTAAAGGATGGAGCTTTAGAGGACATTTGGTATTAGAAAGACATTTGAAATCACAGAGCTGTGTGTAGATGTGCAGCTCTGGTTAACCCAGCAGCGAGGTGCATCGCTAGGCAAAAGTGGAAAGGTCCGTTCACGGTTGTCTCTTCATTCGCCAATTATTTTGGGCTCCCTAGACTTTGTAAGGACTCATCCATCATCAGTTAATAGCCAAAAAGAAAATGCTGCAGATGCTGGAAATCTGAAATAAAACCAGAAAATGCTGGAGATACTCAGCAGGTCAGGCAGCATCTGTGGAGAGAGAAAGAGAGTTAATGTTTCAGGTCGATGACCTTTCGTCAGAACTGGAAAAAAGCAGGAAATGGAACAGATTTTTAAGCAAGTGTAGGGGCTGGGAAATGGGGGAGGGGATGAAAGAACAAAAGGGAAGGTCTGTGATAGGATAGAAGGCAGGAGTAGTTAAGAGACATTAAGAGATATTCAAGACAAAAGGAGATGGTAATGGGACAGGTTAAGAAACAAAGGATGGCTCTTAACCTGTCCCATTACCATCTCCTTTTGCCTTGAATATCTCTTAATGTCTCTTAACCTCTCCTGCCTTTATCCTATCACAGACCTTCCCTTTTGTTCTTTCATCCCCTCCCCCATTTCCCAGCCCCTACACTTGCTTAAAAATCTGTTCCATTTCCTGCTTTTTTCCAGTTCTGACGAAAGGTCATCGACCTGAAACGTTAACTCTCTTTCTCTCTCTTCACAGATGCTGCCTGACCGGCTGAGTATCTCCAGCATTTTCTGGTTTTATATCAGTTAATAGCCCCTGGATCAGTGCAAGCTTAGTGAAAAGCTGACACAATCTGGTAATTTTAGGAGGTGAGATGTCTTGAGTGACCCACGGGGAGGAAGGGCAGGAGTTGCCACCTGTCTTTGGTAGTAAGTTGCATCGCTCATCTTTGGTTCGGCCACCTTGAGCGCTCCTGGAAGAGGTTCTGCTAAACTGAAGGCGAGGGTAGGCTTCCTCCATGCAGAGACTAAAATGCAGGTGATAGATGTTTCTGCCGCATCAGCAGTTTATTGCTTATCTTGCAGTCCCTTTGAGGCATGTGGCAAAGCCCGTCTAATGTATTTTATTTTCGTGACAGCGGTAAAACTGTAGCTTATGACTGATGTCTCTGTCCTCCTTTCGAAAGCGGCTTTGCGAATGATGAATCGTTCTTCCCTTTGTCAATAATTCGCCACTTTCTTAAACCATCTCATGAATGATTCAGCGCTGTGAATTAATTAAAGGCTGCGGAGATAACTACAGAATGGCCTGAATGCTTTGAACCCTATCGTCCGGTCAGAAAACCTTATGCTTTGCCTCGCCCACTTATTTATGACTTCATCCTTGACTGACTGCCTTGAAGAACAATAAAATGCTGTTTATCTTTTCCGAGCTTCATTGTGAGGATCCATCAGAATGTATCGGCTGTATAATCACTGTGTGCTAAGTACTGTGCCACACATTGCCAGTGCTGTGAAAGTTCAGTGCTGATAAACGAGCACAGCATCTGCTTAAATCACGGATGTTACTATCTCTATAACAGAATTACTGAGACGCCACGTTCGTGTATGTACATTCTTTTATTATTGGTTCTTGTGATGCGGGTGACAGTGGCATCTCCAAGAAGCCCTGAGAAGGAGGTGATGGCGGGCTACCTTCTCAAAATCAACTGTGCCGCTTGCTAGTAGTGTGAGACTGAGATCAAGTATAGACCAGGCCGGGTAGAGGTGACAGGCTCTTTTGAGAGCATAAGAAATAGGAGCAGGAGTAGGCCATTTGGCCCTTCGAGCCTGCTCCGCCGTTCAATGAGATCATGGCTGATCTACCTTATCTCCACCTTCCTGCACTATCCCCATAAATCCCGTAGTATCCAAAAATCTATCGATCTCTGTCTTAAATATACTCAACGACTGAGCATCCACAGCTCTCTGGGGTCGAGAATTCCAAAGATTCACAACCCTCTGAGTGAAGAAATTTCTCCTCATCTCAGTCCCAAATGGCCGGGTTGACTCCTTAGTCTGAGACTGTGACCCCGTGTTCGAGATTCCGCAGCCAAGGGAAACATCCTCCCAGAATCTACTCTGTCAAGCCCCTTAAGAATCTTATGCGTTTCAATGAGATCACCTCTTGTGCTTCTAGATCCTTTTCCCTTTACTGAACCCGATGCCAGCCCACAGATTTGTTGGACTGAATTCCATGAACGGACTTGCACTGGCAATGGGTTGCCAGTCGAATCCTGTAACTACTACGCCACCCAATGGGGAAGGATCTCAAACACTAAAGCTGTTCTTTAGAAGAAAAAAGAAAGACTTGCATTTATATAGCGCCTTTCATGACCACCGGACGTCTCAAAGCGCTTTACAGCCAATGAAGTATTTTTGGAGTGTAGGCACTGTTGTAATGTGGGAAACGAGGCAGCCAATTTGAGCACAGCAAGCTCCCACAAACAGCAATGTGATAATAACCAGATAATCTGTTTTTGTTCTGTTGGTTGAGGGATAAATATTGGCCAGGACACTGGAGATAACTCCCCTGCTCTTCTTCGAAATAGTGCCATGGGATCTTTTACATCCACCTGAGAGGCAGATGGGGCCTCGGTTTAACGTCTCATCCAAAATACGCCACCTCCGACAGTGCAGCACTCCCTCAGCACTGCACTGCAGTGTCAGCCTAGCTTTATATGCTCAAGTCTCTGGAGTGAAACTTGAACCCACAACCTTCTGACTCAGAGGCGAGTGTGCTACCCACTGAGCCACAGTCTGTGTTAATGACTGGAATTTTTTATGTTCAAGCCGTTATGCTATACTTGCTTTTGTGTGTGTGTGTATTTGGGCGGGGGGGGGGGACGGGTGGATTTCCCCTCTGAAGATGAGAAGACGTTATAGATCTTCACTTGCTAGTTTGAAGATTATCTAGGACACTTATGAAATGTTGAGGTGAAAATGGCTGATCTAGAGTTGCACCGAGTTACAGTGAGTCCGCCAAGGTCGGCTGTTCTTGCCCTACAAGTGACCAAACCAGGGTTAACTGATGGCAACAGATGGCTGTTGTAAAAATGAATTCCACCGCAAGACTTCAAAGCACTTGGAATCCCGCATGTGTCTCGGTGCTAGCCACCATACCTCAATCCAGTTACGGTTTGGCAGTTTAACCCCTTCCTCTCCTAAATGTGCTGGCAGTTCTCGGGCACCTCACCCCAAATAACCATCCTTCTTCATCAGCCTAGAATAGCTGTAGGCTATTCAACTGCAGAGGGCATCATAGCCCTATGTTCGCCCAAGATCTTTGCACATAAACTTCCCAGCAGGGTCCTGGAGCAGGGATGTTGGCTGATTTATCTGCCCCCCCCACCCTCCCCCACCTCACCCCAGGGGTGCTGAGGCTAATTGTAGTATCCAGCTGCTTGTGTGGCTGAGACAGACCAGGAACTGAACCCGAGACCTTCTACCCTACATGGCTCAGTGGGGGGATACTCACGCTCTTTCTGTCGGAGTCAACTTTATACATTTTGTTGATATTTTGAAAAACGTAGTTATGCACGTAGCAAAACCTTCAGCTCATTAGGTTTTGGGTGCTTAACTTTTTAAAAATCTGCTCACTTTATAAATCTTGACTCACAGTTGTACACCTGCTAATGAGTGGATTGCAGTAAACCGTTACAAGTTTGATCTCTGTTCTGATTATGAGCGTGTTGAACTGGATTCTCCTGCTATTTTGCGCAACTTGTGGTGAGCTTAATGGGGAACCAACTTCTTTCTCCCAATAAACTTAATCAAGAGCCGTGAATTTATTGCGTCAGCGACCAGATTTTAAGATAGCTGTACTGACGAGAGATAGAGTAGACCCTCCGTACAGTATTGTCTACATATTAAAAGCATGTTCTATACTCTGTGTATCAGCATAACCTTGCAAGGGGCAACCTCCCTTTTTACATTCAAAATCTCCAGTCCAACAAGTTGGCACTGGCTATTTTCTTGATGTGGGCTTTGAGAGACTTGGGGGGGGGGGGCGGTTTTAACCCTACTCGCTCAGCAGAAACCTGGCGGGTGGGCAGTTAAAATCGCCCTGGCTCTTACCTGTCCGAAAGCCGCCATGATCGCAACATCTGCAATTTTAACCTGCTCTCCTGAGCAGGCAGCAAGGACACGCGCCCGGAGCCAACAAGGTCATCGACCTGAAACGTTAACTCTGTTTCTCTCTTCACAGATGCTGCCTGACTTGCTGAGTATCTCCAGCATTTTCTGTTTTTATTTCAGATTTCCAGCATCTGCAGTATTTTCTTTTTGTCTTAGGGTCCTTCTTTACATGTTGCGGCCCGATGACATCCTTGTAAGATTTGGATCACAGGTCTCACACGGATTACCCAAAGGGTCTTAGGGGTTGTAAGGCTTTTTATTAGAGAGCTACAGTTTAAGCATAATCCGATACTACTACATGCGATTGAAATAGATACAGTAGACATACAACCCGCGACAGATGAGGGCGATCTACGACCCTGGAACGGAACGACGGTGAGGCAGTACGGTGGTCCTGGATTGGGTGGATTCCTGCAGTCCTGTGGCAGCGGTCACTTCCGTTGGGTCGTCCCTCGAGCTATTGGAGGTGTTAGGCCGTCAGCCAGCATTGATCCACCTCAAGAGGCTAAACTTGACCAAGGTGTTAGGCCGTAGCCACCTCGGGAAGCCCCTAACTGCCTGTTTTCCTCTCTGGGTCGTCTGTTTTTATACCTTATTTGGATGGGCTGGTTTCAATCACTTTTACCCATCCCATTGCCCAATTACAAGGGAGAGGCTACCTCTGACAGCCCCCTCCCAACCTCATGAGGTCATTTTCCTCCCTATCTCGGTTCTAAAGGTCTTGTTGCCCTCTCATAGACAGCTTGTTTATCCTACAGCTCCTTGCTGCATCCCTTGTCAGGCCTAGCTATGCCCACTCGAAGGCCTGTTTTTGTGTTCTGACCTCGTAATTCAGCTCTCTGTACAACTCCTTTTCTGACATGACTGGAATCCTTCTGTGTCATCAACTTAGGCAAACTGCTGATCTAGGGAACCCCTAACAGACTATTATTTCTTTCAATCCACGATTTCTTACATCATTGAGACCCAACTGTAAATTTTAACTCGGGCCTGAGCGGGGAATCCACCTGGAGTTAAAATCGGGGCCCAAGGGGCCAGTTGGAGTATGGGTGAGGGGTGTGTGTCATTAAGAGGGATTTTATAGGCTTGCTCTACTGGCGAAGGGCCATAATGCTGCAGTATATATTTATTGGGGCCTTGGGCTTTTCGCAGTGTTCCAACAAGGGGCTACTGTTGGATGGTTCCCACTGGTAGTTTCTGTGCTTAAGAAGCAATAATGGTTCCCACCAATGCGTTGCACAAACGCGCAGTGAAAGCCTTTTGGTATCGAGCACTGTTACATGAGCTTACGGCAAGAGCTCGTCAGATGTTGGATATTTATTTGGCTTGCTACTGCTTGATGATGCCTTCACTTTTTTTCTGCTCTCTAGAGGAGTAGGGACAGACTACACACCAGCTGTAATTGAATTTCGAGGAATTTAAACGTGTTACAGGATTAATGGGGCCCATGACAGCCCCGGGATTCATATTCACAATAAACCTCGGTAAACATTCTGTAAACTCAATCCTGGATGCTGTGCACGGTGAAATAAATACCCTTTTTTCTCCCTTTCCCTCAGACGTTCTGTATGTGAGCTGTCCTGGTTGAAGGCGCGTCAGTAAAGGGCATCGATTGATTAATATGATTTGTAACATTGCTCCATATTTTAAATTAAATTTAAAAAATTGACACAGAATTGAGTTTTATTGCACCAGGAAGCAAGCCCAATATAGAGCAATCCGTGTAAATGTTGTTTATTTGCTCAAACTAGAATTGACACATGCTGTTTTATTCTGCGGTTTTGCATTTTTTAAATACAGAAAGTTTATGCGTCATAAGATGTCTCCTTTATACAAACAAGGGTAGTATAGACCTTTCTCAACAGGAGGTCTGTGGCAATTTGAAGAACCATTTCCCCCTCCCCCCCCCCCTCTTCCCCTCCCCCGCCCTCTTCCCCTCCCCCGCCCTCTTCCCCTCCCCCGCCCTCTTCCCCTCCCCCGCCCTCTTCCCCTCCCCCGCCCTCTTCCCCTCCCCCGCCCTCTTCCCCTTCCCCTCCCCCCCCACTCATAACCCCACTCACTTCCCTTCCATTTCCGCTCCTACCCCTACTCCAAACCCCTCTCCCCTCCCCTCCTCTCCTCTCCCCTCCCCCTCCTGCCCATCTCCCTCCCCCCCTTCTCCCCTCCCCCCCCTTCTCCCCTCCCCCCCTTCTCCCCTCCCCCCCTTCTCCCCTCCCCCCCTTCTCCCCTCCCCCCCTTCTCCCCTCCCCCCCTTCTCCCCTCCCCCCCTTCTCCTCTCCCCCCCTTCTCCCCTCCCCCCCTTCTCCCCTCCCCCCCTTCTCCCCTCCCCCCCCTTCTCCCCTCCCCCCCTTCTCCCCTCCCCCCCTTCTCCCCTCCCCCTTCTCCCCCTCCCCCTTCTCCCCTCCCCCTTCTCCCCTCCCCCTTCTCCCCTCCCCCTTCTCCCCTCCCCCTTCTCCCCTCCCCCTTCTCCCCTCCCCCCTCTCCCCTCCCCCCTCTCCCCTCCCTCCTCTCCCTTCTCCCCTCCCTCCTCTCCCTTCTCCCCTCCCTCCTCTCCCTTCTCCCCTCCCCCCTCCCCCACCTGCCCCTCCCCCTTCTCCCCTCCCCCTTCTCCCCTTCTCCCCTCCCCCCTCCCCTCTCCCCCTCCCCCCTCCCCCTTCTCCCCTCCCCCCTCCCCCACCTGCCCCTCCCCTTCTCCTCTCTCCCCTCCCCCTCCCCCTTCTCCCCTCCCCCCTCCCCCTTCTCCTTCTCCCCTCCCCCTTCTCCCCTCCCCCTTCTCCCCTCCCCCTTCTCCCCTCCCCCTTCTCCCCTCCCCCCTCTCCCCTCCCCCCTCTCCCCTCCCCCCTCTCCCCTCCCCCCTCTCCCCTCCCCCCTCTCCCCTCCCCCCTCCCCCACCTGCCCCTCCCCCCTCCCCCCTCCCCTCCCCCCTCCCCCTTCTCCCCTCCCCCTCCCCCTTCTCCCCTCTCCCCTCCCCCCTCCCCTTCTCCCCTCCCCCCCTCCCCTTCTCTCCCCTCCCCCCTCCCCCACCTGCCCCTCCCCTTCTCCCCTCCCTTCTCCCCTCCCCCCTCCCCCACCTGCCCCTCCCCTCCCCCTTCTCCCCTCCCCCTTCTCCCCTCCCCCTTCTCCCCTCCCCCTTCTCCCCCTCCCCCTTCTCCCCTCCCCCTTCTCCCCCTCCCCCTTCTCCCCTCCCCCTTCTCCCCTCCCCCTTCTCCCCTCCCCCTTCTCCCCTCCCCCTTCTCCCCTCCCCCTCCCCCTTCTCCCCTCCCCCCTTCTCCCCTCCCCCCTCCCCCACCTGCCCCTCCTGCCCCCCCTCTGCCCCTCCCCTTCTCCCCTTCTCTCCTTCTCCCCTTCTCCCCTCCTGCCCCTCCCCCTTCTCCCCTCCCCCTTCTCCTCTCCCCCTTCTCCTCTCCCCCTTCTCCCCTCCCCCTTCTCCCCTCCCCCTCCCCCACCTGCCCCTCCCCTTCTCCCCTCCCCCCTCCCCACCTGCCCCTCCCCCTCCTGCCCCCCCTCCTGCCCCTCCCCTTCTCCCCTCCCCCTCCTGCCCCTCCCCTTCTCCCCTCCCCCTCCTGCCCCTCCCCTTCTCCCCTCCCCCTCCTGCCCCTCCCCTTCTCCCCTCCCCCTCCTGCCCCTCCCCTTCTCCTCATGCCTCCTCCCCATCTCCCCTTCACTGCCCTCCCCTCCTCTTTGCTCTCCCCTCTCCCTCACTCCTCGCTCTCTCCTCTCGCTCCCCACCACCCCACCACTCCCTCCTCCCCACTTCAATTTCCCCTCATACTACCCATTCCCCACCTCTATCCCCCGCCCCCTCACTCTGCCCTCCCCACCTCAATCCCCCGCCTCACTCTCCCCTCCTTACCTCAATCCCCTGTCCCCACCTCAATCCCCCGCCCCCCCCCCCCACTCCCCACATCCCACCTCAATCCCCCGCATCCCGCCTCAATCCCCCGCCCCCTCTCACTCCCCCTCTCCCCACCTCAATCCCCCCCCCCCCCTCACTCCTCCACCATTATACCCAAGATTTTCCCAGCAAAGCCCAGTGCATCTTGTTGAGTGACATTATCCTACATTACGGGTTAGTCTGCTTCAACTAACACTCCACCCCCACCCCAACCAGAGAGTTAATAGCCAGCTGCTCAATCTGGAAATTATCCTTCCATCCTCACTGCCCAATATGCTGTGTGTGTGTGTGTGTGTGTGTGTCGGCGGGGTGGGCGTGTGCAGGTGCGTGTGGGGGAGGGGGTGGGGTGGGCGTGTGCAGGTGTGTGTTGGGGAGGGGGTGGGGTGGGCGTGTGTAGGTGCGTGTGTGTGTGGGGGAGGGGGTGGGTGTGTGGGCGTGTGTAGGTGGGGTGTGTGGGCGTGTGTAGGTGGGGTGTGTGGGCGTGGGGAGGGGGTTGGTGGGGTGGGTGTGTGTAGGTGCGTGTGTGTGGGCGTGTGTAGGTGGTGTGTGTGGGGGAGGGGGTTGGTGGGGTGGGCGTGTGTAGGTGGTGTGTGTGGGGGAGGGGGTTGGTGGGGTGGGCGTGTGTAGGTGCGTGTGTGTGGGGGAGGGGGTCGGTGGGGTGGGCGTGTGTAGGTGGTGTGTGTGGGGGAGGGGGTCGGTGGGGTGGGCGTGTGTAGGTGCGTGTGTGTGTTGGGGAGGGGGTGGGGTGGGCGTGTGTAGGTGCGTGTGTGTGTGGGGGAGGGGTGGGTGTGTGGGGGAGGGGTGGGTGTGTGGGGGAGGGGGTCGGTTGGGGTGGGCATGTGTAGGTGGTGTGTGTGGGGGAGGGGGTTGGTGGGGTGGGCGTGTGTTGGTGCGTGTGTGTGTGGGGGGGAGGGGGTCGTGGGTGTACGCCATTGGGTAAAGTTGGGTTCCAAGGGAATTGCATTCATTGAACTCCCCCTGCAGATCCTACTATACAATCCCTAGCTTGCTCGCCATAATGTAAGCCACTGGTATTCTCTGGCTGCAGAATTGAAAAGAAGCAGAGCTAGCTGTACAAGCTTGGGAAGAAGCATGAGCAGACCTCAATGACACTACCTTGGCAGTGGAAACATGAGGTCTTCTGCAAAGTATAGAGGAGCTGCACTGTAGCTTCAAGTGACTTGTTCAGTGGAGCCACTGAGAGACAGCTGCTATTGGCTGGAATGTTGCAAGATGCACCACCTTTGTGCTAATCACTGAGTCCTGCTGTGTAACACTTCCCATGTGCGCTGGCCTCAATGTCTAATTATAGATAAACTACGGGTACCTCATGTAATCCTTATACTCCTGTTGTGGAATATTGAGATCCTGGGCTAGAAGGTGTAATTCATTTCATCTTGCTGCGTTCAGTGTTCATTTTTTTTTTAAAGAAGAATTTTGCATTTATATATCACCTTTCCCATCCGCAAGGCATCCCAAATTAATTTTGAAGTGTAGTTCCTCTCAGTTTATAGGTAAACGTGACGGCCAATTTGCACACACATAGTAATGAGATAAATGACCAGATATTCTGTTTAACCTATGTTGGTTGAGGCCAGCGCACTGGAAGAACAACTCTGCTCCTCTTTGAATTGTACCACGGGAGATTTTCTACTTACCGGAACAGGCAGACGGGGCCTTGATTTAATGTCTCATCCAAAGGATGGCACCTCTGACAATGCAGCACTCAGTACCGCACAGTTCGCCTAGATTTTGTGCTCTAGTCACTGGAGTGGGGCGTGAACCCACGACCCCCTGACTCAGAGGTGAAAGTGTTACCACTGAGCCAAGGTTGTGACCGCTTTTAACACACACAAGGGGACTTTGATCGCAGCAATATTCCGATTTGAATCCCAGTCTTGACGTTCACACTAATGACACATTTTGCCAATCATCTTCTACTTTCGTATGTTAGTCGCAAAAAAGAAATTCAATATCAATATCTAAGTCAGATATCCAGGCCAAAGCTTCCGGTGTAATAGCGTGGATATCTTGTAGGCTGCCTGTGAATTTCCTCTGAGGGCAGTGCTCAATGATGTGCTCCAGGGTCTGATTAGGAGCTCCACAGTCGCATGATGGGGATGCTTTAATCTTCCACCTATGGAGAAGGTGGCAGCATCGACCATGACTGTTTCTGAGGCGGTTGATGGTTGTCCACTCTTTGCGAGGAAGGTTTGATCCTTCAGGTTGTACTGTGGGGCAATGTTCTCTTTCATTTTTTTTTGGGTGCATGGCCCCTTTATGGGGCTGCGCGGTCCATTCAAAATACCGCGTAGGCGCAGTTTTCCCTATTTAAAAGCTGGTGAGCCTGCTGCGTGGGAGCTCCAGAGCGCGTGCAGCTTAAAGGGAACATTGTTATGGGGTCCTCTAGAAGGAATTCATTTGGTATGTCGCAGTTCTTCCAAGCATGTTGCCGTCGATCATCAAGGCTGAGGGGAGATCGCTGAAGGGCTTCGTCGACGGACCAAAATGGCCGCCTACATTTGAGACAGGTTGGTGGTAAAATGGTCAAGTCGGCCTGGATCAGCGTGACTTTGCTGTTGCCAGTCTTGGAAGAGTTGTTTGTTGGATTGGAGGAAAAGATGTGTATGAGGAGGGAAGCCATGCCAATCAAACGTGGCTCCCAATTATTTTACAGAGCCACCTCGCCACCCTCCGTGACGATATCATGCAGGTTAGCATCAAGGAGGCTGGTGGGTGTGGGAAACGAAATTGAAGAGAGTGGCAAAAGCACTTGGGTGCAGTCGGACATTGGCTCTATAATAATGTCTGGAGCGGAGATCAGTGGGATTTAAAGAGGTGCGACTAATGTTGTCCAGCGACACTCAGGGTGATGACTCAATCTTCATAGTACAAAAATAGGTGGGTGGAGAGTTAGTCTGGCTTACCATTTACCGACAACTTGCAACCCCAGTGGCTAGAAGGAAGAAAATAGGGTAAATAGGACGAAATGGAAAAAAGAAACCATAGAATTTGTTGTGGATCGCAAGAGCGTGACAACAAATGGGAATAGATTTGGTGAGTGACTAACAAAATATGTGAAGTGGTTTTCTTAAATCTTGGTATCTAGAAGGACCATTGATTTTTAGGAGATGGGAATCAAATCTGTAGGAGAATAAAAGCAGTGCCAAAAAGCCATACATTTTGAAGAAACACAGGGCTTAAAGGAAAAAGACTAGGACAGTACTTAACTGAGATACGGTCTTGCTTGAAAATGCCTTTTTTGTCCAGTGTGATTTATGTCCTCTGAACAGGCATGTGACAATGTGGTTCAGACCTCCTGAATAGAAGCCATATCTTGAAAGGCATTTTTAAAACTTCCCAAGAAGTTTCTCGGGAATGATTTGTGTATCGGAGCAGGACAGTGATATCAGTGGCTCGGAGACCCTAGTAGCCTCCCGGCTTGTTGGGATATAATGTAGATGGTCAACTTCCTATCTGGATGTTTTTGCAAATGATCTCATTTCGGCTTTAAAATAATGGGGGGAAAAATTCGGTTGGTTAGCGCCTCCGTGGGGGGGCGCTAGGAACTTAGCGCCCGAGCACGGCGATTTTAGCGCCGCTCGCGAAATTGACCAGTCGTTTTGCGGCGGCGCTAAACACTACCGCCACGATCTCCTGCACCCACAGATCATGACGTCAGTCAAGCGTGCAATGCCCCGGTAGCGCCCCAGACCGGATATTGAGGCGCGCCCTCTGCCTTAGCGCCTGCCGGTAGGAACGACAGGTAGAGGGGAACGTTTTCAAGTTGGGAAGGGGCTGGGGGAGCGCTATTTAAAGGCGGGCGCTTCCTGCCTTTTCTTGTCGGCAAAATTTTTGGTTTTAACGCTGTCCTAAGGTGTTTTGGCCCTCAGCACCACTTTTGAGGTTCCTAAGTGCCGAGCTCTTTCCCTGGGCCTATCTGTTAGTGCTTCCAACACAATTGCTTTTGAGGTCTCTCCAGGCCAAGATTCAAGGCTGCAATGAGCAGGGTGTGGCTGGCCAGCAAGATGGCCCCTCGCCTTTAAGAACTGGATGGCGCCAGTCTGTCTGGCTTCCATGGTAACTGACATCGCCTGAGCTTCGGTAGCGTTCTGAGGTAGTGCCTCGCTCCCTGACGTTTGTGCCTTAAGAGAGGTGCGTAGCACCTGATTTAACACTCAAATCATCTCAACGGGCAATAGAGGCGAATTTTGCAGTCGGAGGCGATAATTAGCACTGGGCGCTAAATTTTGCGCCCGGCCGACATTAGGGACCAAAATGGGCAACACCGAATTTTTCCGAATTTTTTTTTTTTTTTTTTTTTTTCCCCCTGTCGACTGGAGATTGCAGAGGGAAAGGAAAATTGTATAGGGGCCACGCCTGACACCCTCTGGCACTTGGGCCACAGGCTAATCAGGCCCTGGGTGGATCTGAACCACCCTCCTGGCTACAGGCCAGATGGGCGAGAACTATCTTTTTAAGCTATCTTGTTAGCAGTCACTAGTGATTTGTGTGTGTGGGTTTATCACTATCAGGCTTGCTGTTGTCGATGATGCAGATGTGGGCAGTATTTCTGATTTGGGTAGAATGCATAGATTGGGTATTCAACTTGCTTGAAGCGTAGGCCACACTCGTTATGTGAGTGGGTCCTGCGAAATTGGGAGTTGTGTGATGCAACACAGAATTCACCGTTGTGTTGTGGCAGAAGTGGGCTGAAAAGCTCCAGTCACACACACACAGCAAATAAAATATCCAAACTCGCTCGCCTTTTGGTGCCAGTGAGTTCCTCACCTTAACTGTGCAGCTGAGACAGCACTGTAATCAATCAAGGACACCTGCGAGTGAGTTTAAGGTAATAATGTGATCTTGCATGTGGTATTGATGTTGAGTAAATCTTTCATAGTCTACAACGTCAGTAGAACCACCTGACTGAGCTGGTAATCCACCTCCAGCCATTAATTATGGCAGAAAAAGCGACTTGTTATCTTTACATTAGTATAACCTATTAAAATTCTTTATTCATTACACATGTCCTGTATATAACCTCTGCAGGTTATAAACTGTGTACCAAATTAATGGAAAACTTGATTAATTCTTGAGTTGCAGTGGAGGGAATCTATGCTCTTTTCCCCCCACATGTATTTTTTTAAATTTGATTATGGGATGTGGGCGTCGCTGGCAAGCCCAGCATTTATTGTCCATCCCTAATTGCCCTTGAGAAGGTGGTGGTGAGCCACCTTCTTGAACCGCTGCAGTCCGTGTGGTGAAGGTACTCCCACAGTGCTGTTAGGGAGGGAGTTCCAGGATTTTGACCCAACGACGACGAAAGATTGGCGATATATTTCCAAGTCAGGAAGGTGTGTGACTTGGAGGGGAACTTGGCGGTGGTGATGTTCCCATGCACCTGCTGCCCTTGTCCTTCTAGGTGGAAGAGGTCGCGGGTTTGGGAGGTGCTGCCGAAGAAGCCTTGGCGAGTTGCTGCAGTGCATCTTGTAGATGGTACACACTGCAGCCACGGTACGCCGGTAGTGGAGGGAGTGAATGTTTAAGGTGGTGGATGGGGTACCAATCAAGCGGGCTGCTTTGTCCTGGATGGTGTCGAGCTTCTTGAGTGTTGTTGGAGTTGCACCCATCCAGGCAAGTGGAGAGTATTCCATCACACTCCTGACTTGTGCCTTGTAGATGGTGGAAAGTCTTTGGGGAGTCAGGAGGTGAGACACTCTCTGCAGAATACCCAGCCTCTGACCTGCTCTTGTTGCCACAGTATTTATGTGGCTGGTCCAGTTAAGTATTTGCTATTAAACGTCACCAAAGGGGAATCCACATAAGAGTCAACTAAGGAACTGACATCTCTGATTATTTTTCTCCTGTGTTAAACTACTTGAACTTTTTTTGTTGGGGCAGTACTGATGCCATGGGCTGGGATGGCTTGGAGGAGTTACTGAGCTTGACGGTACATGAATAATGGATTAACATAAAGCGCTGAAGCGCTCTGGGTTACTGACAGTCTCAAACTGACGTTCATTTATTTGTCTTGCGCTGTCCGAATCAGTAAACCCTCCAAACCACTCCGTGGATGGTCTTGTTGCAGTTTAAAAAATAATAATTTAAGAAAAGACAGCAAAAAAAAATCAAATGGCTGTTCAGGTTCTTAAAATTCTTTGTAACAATTTGATTTTCAAATGTGGTCCTGATGGTCAGGTTTAACCTTTAAAACCAAGATCCTTCTATGTTGGCGCCCTATAACGCAGATTCACTAAATCCACCATATTAGCTCAAACCCAGCACCGGCTTCCTTCACCGTATTCGCACTAAACTGCTGACCACCCAACTTCACTTCCTGGTCCCCATGTTAGCTGACGTTGTAAATGGATCCCTCCCTTTCAAGACCACTGTCAGCAGCCCCTCCTCAGAAAACCTAACCTCAATCTCTGTCCCTGCAAACTACCGACATCTCCAACCTCCCTTTCCTCTCCAAAGTCCTTAAATGTGGTGTTCCTTCCAAAATCCATGCCATCTTTCTCGCAAGTCCATATTTGAATCTCTCCAGTCAGGTTTCTGCCCTGCCACAGCACTGAAACGATCCTAATCAAAATCACAAACGGCATCGTGTTGGACTATGATGCATTATCCCTCCTCGACTTCTCTGCAGTCTTTGACATGGTCGACCACACCATCCTTCTCCAACACCTTTCCTCCATCCACTTAGAGGGATTGGCCTTGCTTGGTTCCACTCTTATCTATCTGATCGTAGCCAGAACATCTCCTGTAATGGCTTCTCTTCCTGCCCCCGCAACGTTACCTCTGGAGTCCCCCAAGGCTCCCTCCTCTTGCTCATCTACATGATGCCCTTTGGCGACATCATGTACATTTACAACACCCACCTCTGCCTGTCCACTGCCTCTTTGCTAGACTGCTTTCCCGATATCCAGCCCTCAATGTAATTTTCTTCAATTAAACATTGGGAAGACTGAAACCATTGTCTTCGGCCCCTACCACAAACTCCGTTCCCTTCGCCACCAATTGCAACCCCTTCCCTGGCCACTGTCTCACGCTGAACTAGACTATTAGCAATCTCAGTGCCCTCTGCAACCCAGAGATGAGCTTCCGATCTCATATCCTCTCCATCACAAAGACCGCCTATTTCCTCCTCCTTAATATCACCTGTCTCTGCTCCTATCTCAGTCCATCTGTACTGAAGCCCTCGTCCATGCCCTTCTCACCTCTAGTTTAATGGTCTTCTGGCCGACCTCCCATACTCCACCCTCCTTAAATTTCAGGAGATGTAAAACTCTGCTGCCCATATCCAATCCCACACCAGGCTCCGCTCACCTATCATCCCTGTCCTTGCTTATTTACACTTGGTCCCGGTTCCCCAACACCTCCAATTTAAAATTCTCATCCTCTTGTTTAAATCCCCTCCTGCCCTCGAACTCTCGATTCCTCTGGCTTCTTGTGCATCCTCCCTCCTTTTGCCTGACCATTGACGGCCGTTCCTTCAGCCGCCTAGGCTCCCCACTCTAGAATTTCCTCCCTAAACCCTTCTGCCTCTCCTAGCTTTAAGACCTTCCTTAAAGCTCATCTCTTCGACTGAGCTTTTGGTTACCCCTTCTAATATCTTGCTCTTGGGCTCTGCATCCATTTTTGTCTGATCATGCCTCTGTGAAGTGCCTTGGGATGTTTCTTCTACATTAAAGGCGCTATATAAAAGCAAGTTGTTGTTCTTCTTGATGGCTGGATTCAGCGAACCTGGCAGGTTGGCACAGTGGTTGCTGCCAGTGCCCAAAAAACAGTGATGAGGTGACACAAACACCCCAGTGACTCCGATATAAAAGGACCTGTAGATTCACAGATTGAGGGTTAAATAAAAAAGTTTTTTTTTTCTCTTTTTGGGAATTTTCTTGATTTTTGAACTGATCACGGCTCTTGAATTCACCTCATTCGCAATTAGTATCCAGGCACTTAATGTGTTTGCATGAAATTCCTTCCCCTTGCTATTTTAATGGAGGAATTTTATCCGAATGCACTAGGCATTGGTACGCTAGTGTTCCACGCCATCATTTCAGGGCATAGCATTTTCTTCAAAGAAAGACTTGCATTTATATAGCGCCTTTCACGACCACCAGATGTCTCAAAGCGCTTTACAGCCAATGAAGTGTAGTCACTGTTGTAATGTGGGAAATGCGGCAGCCAAATCACACACAGCAAGCTCCCACAAACAGCAATGTGGTAATGACCAGATAATCTGTTTTTGTTCTGTTGGTTGAGGGATAAATATTGGCCAGGACACCGGGGATAACTCCCCTGCTCTTCTTCGAAATAGTGCTATGGGATTTTTACGTCCACCTGAGAGAGCAGACGGGGCCTCGGTTTAACGTCTCATCCGAAAGACGCCACCTCCGACAGAGCAGCACTCCCTCAGCACTGCACTGGAGTGTCAGCCTATCTTTATGTGCTGAAGTCCCTGGAGTGGGACTTGAACCCACAACCTTCTGACTCAGAGGCAAGTGTGCTACCCACTGAGCCACAGCTGAGCACCTTGCTCTAAAAGTAGTATTCCTTGAGGTATCAGCAGCAAGTGTTCGAATTGGGGCTCTGTGTGTGCATTTTTCTTATGAATGTAGGAAAATGACGGGCAGGGTAAAGACCAGTTGTCCATCAAGCCTGCCCCACGCTCATGTTACCTGGGGCATCATGATGAGACACTGCCAACCTTCCCCTCCCTACAGTCATGCGCTCCCTTAGGAGAGGCAAAAAAAAAAACAGGGCTAATAAAGGGGGAAAAAATTCTGGAAAATTCCTCTCGGACCCCTTTAAAATAAATGACTTGATACACAAAATCTGCTATTGAATAAAATGCACAACATTTTCAGACCATCAGAAAATCATCTACTCAATTAGTGGGCAGAAATTCTCAAGCAGGTGTCCGAACAGAGGTAGGCGGGTTCAGTGAGCAGTCCCATGCAGCTCAGAAAGGGAAATGAAGTCTAAAATGGACAACAATCATCCATCTTTGGGACCCGCAATGATGCTTTCTGTCAGCAGATTTCTCTATAATGGGTGACGTGTTAAAACAGCAAGTTTTTTTTTAAAAAGGGCTGAAATCGATCCATAATCACCTCAAGAATGTACCTTAACTATTGGCAGAATGTCAGATTGATTGAAGATTCATGTCTCTTACTTATTCAGACTCTTTTTTTTCCTAATTCAGACTCAATTTAGTTCCCAAAATGTAACTGACAGACTGTTATAATCTTTTATTAGTAGTATCTCATTGCCTACCTGTAATGAGCTTGAGAAACGATAAACAGTGGTGTTGCTACTTAGAATATAAATGAACTGCTTGCCTGGCCCTTTGCCATTGGCTCGGACCATTCAGGGGATGGTTTTGTGTGTGTGTGTGAGACTTACAACCCCTGATGTGAGCCTACCCAGAAATGATCAGTCCAAATACAAACAGTGTAGGATAATTGCTAGCAAAGGCAGGCACACTTCTCTTTCGAAGCTGGAAGTCTCCCGTGCTGCTCAGGAGGCTGCCTCTTGAGCAGATGCAGATCGCTGAGCTTGAGATTTAAGACGGTCCCTGATTTCCCCTTCGTCTGTCAGACCACCGAGAGAACCTAGCAAGTGCCTCCCGAGATAAAAATGATCGGCGTGAACAGCGTGCAAGGGACCAGCAAGGTTCGAGTGCGGAGCGGCGGGTCAGTGAGGTACCAGCGGGAAGAGTTGAGGCACCAGCCTCGCCGGTCCAAGTCGCTGAAGACCTCCTATTCGTCCGAATTTCCGACTGCCCATCCCTCGACAGGCAAGGTACAAATGAGAAAATACAAAAATATCATCAGCCCTGCAAATGCATGTAGATGGTTTGAAAGACAGTGTGCGGTGTTTACTTAAACATTTCCCAACACCATTAGTATGTTTGTAAAACGGTGTCTTTTCATAACCCTGCAGCTTTTTCCATCGACTTGCAGCTATTTCTTGACTGTGTGTGTGTGTGTGTGTCTTTTTTCCCTCTGTTACACTTTCTCCGTAGCGCTAATGTGACAAATAAAACACAACCCTTTCATTCTGGGTTATCGGCTTCCCTTACCAACTGCTGCAATTGATTTCAGGCAGAAACACGCTCGAACTCTTTAATACCTGAGAGCTCTTCTTGTCTGTTTGGTAAAGGAAGAAGCAGCACTCCTAATTCATGGCAGGAAAGCAACACCATTTAAGCTGTAATATTGGCGCATCTCTTTGAAACATGAGACATCATTTTTTTTTAAAAATGCCTTGTACAGGGCAAAAGACAATGCAGCACTGATTCGTGCAATAAAGAATTGATTCTCTTTACTGGTGAATCTTAATTTCCACTCGGAAAAGCGAATCATTACTATTGAATAGAGATTTTGCTTCAGACCGTTTAACTGTGTGTAATGTGCATTTGTTTTTTGGATGTAGATGATTTATTGTTTGGCAAATTACATTTCTTTTTGTGAATAATTCTGCTGGGGAAGGGCTAAGGCCTGACTCTTTAATCCGTTTAATTTGCCAATGTTTTTTTTTTATTGATTACTGGTGACTTGCCTTTGCACCTTCGGCACTGAATCTCAAAGCGCCTCAGGCGCGAACACGTTATCTGTGCAACAGTAAAGGCGAATATAGGAAAGGAAAATGAGAGTAAATTGACAGCACTTTTTTTTTCCCCCCCTTTTTGATTTTCAGTCCTGTCCCTGTTTTAATCCTGGTTTATATCTGGGAATGCTTGAATTCACCTTAATCAGGAAGTAAACTTCCGGAAATCTCTTGACACTTTATCGGCACCGTTCTGGTGGTTTGGCAGTCTGCTCAACATTTGTCCAAACCAAATCGTGTTAGTTCTGCAAGAACGCTGAGTAAGCAAGGCACATTGGAGGGAGGATGATATGAAGTGGGTCTCGTCGTGGCAGGTTATTTAAGGTTACAGAATAAGGAAAACATTTGCAGGAATAAATCTTTTACTTCTAACTGGCCTTAAATCGCAAAGACCCATTTGCTGGCTTCCCTTCCCTTTTCATTTTCATTTTGCCAGAATTCAACTTGTGCTTGAAATTCTGCCACTCCAAGAGGCTAACTTCTGAGAGCAAATGCCAAGAGTAAATGGTCGTGCTTTAGGCATTTCATGAGTTAACTGGTAATAACTAGTAATAGATTCAGTCGAAGTTAGCAAAAACGTACCTGCCCATCCCAGTGAGGGTCTTCCTACCGACTTTGTGAAATTTCTTCAAAAAATCCTCAATCCTCACAGACAAAATACAATAACCTTGCAGCAGAGAGCAATTGTTGCATTGGCAACATGTCCAACCCAGCTTTCAAAATGTGCGTCTCTAATTCCTTCATTGAGCTGAAAAAAAAATTCAAATCAATGTTTCTTTTCATGAAGTAGACTTGGGGAAATATACAGAGCTTAAAGGTTTTTACTTTCATTTGTTGTGTTTTGTGGGAAAGTGTAACTATTTGTAATTTAAAAAAAAAATGTTGTTGAAGAGAAATTTAGTCTTCGAAAGGACTTAGAACTGGGCGGAGGGAATCTGTTGGTTTACATTTCGATAACATTGGGGAGCTATACATTATCACCCGCATCTACTACAACATACACCACAGGAGACCCTTGCAAAACCCGTTTCCGCCTAGTATATTAAAAGTGATGTGTTTAATCTAGTTACTACCATGATCTAATTTGAGTATGTGTTGCAGCGCAGTATTTGATAGCTCCTCAAACAACAAACACAATGACATGACTTCTTGCTTCTGTTTACTGTTTTCTGCAGGCATTGTATAATTCAATCAAAAACGAGAAGCTGGAATGGGCGATGTAAGTACCGACGATATTATTTTCTGCTGATGTGTCTCTTTGGAGCTGTGCGTTCTGAGCATCCTTCCCCCTCTTTTTAAAAAAAAAAAGCTGTTTTATAACTCGACAAATGATGTTTTGGTTGTGACATTAACCTCTCACGTGCTTGTGTAACCAGTCCAATCGCGCAGTGGCAGAAATAGGGAGAACAGACTGGATTACTATGCTGATCGGTGTTAACGATAGATCGGTAGTTATTCTGCCTGTCCGTTTCTTATTTCCTTGCAGTGTTCTGCCGAGCACTGACTTAACACAATTGCCTTTATTTTGGCTTGGGCTGGGGAATGAAGCCTTTTTAGTTCATGCTGGCCCTTGCCTCAAGCCTCAGAGGGGGCGTAAACCAAGCAGCATTGCCGTACATCAACCTGATGGAGTGTCGACATCCTGACTTCACAGAGCACCGCCCACTGCACCAGTCTTTTCTTCGGTTTCGAAAAGACTTTTAGAAAAAAAAAATGAATGTTAAATAGCCTGTCACTGAAAGTACTAAATTGGTACCAATTGAGCCTAGCTCATTTCACTTAAGACACTTTCAATACTTGGGCAGGATTGGAAACCTGCCGTGAGAGGACGAGTGTTTTAACCCTCTACATGACACATGTCTCACATTACATTTTATTTTAATGTTATTTTCCTTTCTCCATTCCAGAAACTTCCAAGGATAAGCGATTGAATGTCATTTTGTTAACGTGGCTGGCATTTTATCATTGACTATTAGCTTGTCAGCCTAATAGTTTAGACAGTAAATCTTCATTGGACCCTGGTTTCAAATGTCAGTTTAGCTCAGTTGGTAGCACTCTTGGCTCTGAAGCTGGTTTTTATATTGGCTCTGTACAGTGTGGCCCCTTCTTCCTCCTTATCTACATGTTGCCTTCGGTGACATCATTAACAAGCACAGAGTTACTTTTCAAATTTACACCGATGACGTCAACTCTACCTCTTGATCTCTCGACTACCTCTGCGCTCTCGGACTGTTTGTCCAACATCCGGTCCCAGATAAGTCAAAACTTCCTCCAGCTCGACGCCAGGAAGGCTGAAGTCATCACCTCTTGTCCACGCCACAAACTCCGCTCCCTTACCACTCACCCCACCCCACCCCCTTCCTAATCACTCTTGACTGAACCAGACCATTCGCAATCTCAGTCTCCTATTGGACCCTGAGTTGAGCTTTAAGGAAGTAAAGAACTTGCATTTATAGATCATCGTTCACATTTTCAGGATATCACTAAGTGTTTCACAGCCAATGTATTACTTTTGGAGTGTAGACACTGTTATGAAGGTGATTGCAGCAGCCAGATTGTGCAGAGCAAGGTCCCAAATACAGAAAAATGAGATAAATGACCAGTTAATCTGTTTTTGGTGTCTATTGGAGAACAAATGTTGGTTAAGGCACCAGGAGAATTCTCCTGCCCTTCAAATCGTGCCATGGGATCTTCTACATTCACCCAGACAGGCAACTGGGGCTTCCGTGCAATATCACATCCAAAAGATAAAATGCAGCAACCTCCCTCAGCACTGCGCTGATGAGGATAGTTTCTGTGATGGTGAGCTTGAACTCACGACATAGTGATTCAGGAGTGAGAGTGCTACTGCTGGTACTGACTAAAGCTAACACTGAAACCCTCAAATCCTGTCCATCACCAAGAGTGCTTACTTCCTCTGCAACATTGCCCGCCTCTACCCTTAGCTCAGACACTCCGCCACCCAAGCCCTTTATATGCTTCTGTCACCTGCGGACTCGAGTACTCCGTGCTGTCCGTTTCTGGCTTCCCATCCTCCTCCCTCTATAAACTCCAACTTATCGAAACTCTGCTACACGTGTAATGTTTCAAAATTAGCCCCGCTCGCCTACCAGCCTTGTCTTCACTGACCTCTACTGGCTGCACCACCTTTCACCCCACCGTCGGTGCCAGAACTTTCAGCTTCACTCTAAAACTCCCTCCTTCAACCTCTCCTCCTTCAACCTCTCCTCCTTCTACCTCTCCTCCTTCTCCTCAAAACCCATCTCCTGAACCTAGCTTTCCATCTCACCACTCCTAGTCTCTCCCTTTCTGGCCGGGAGTCCATTTTACGTAAGTCTATATGTAAGGCATGGTTAGAACGTTTCTTTATGCTAAAGTTGTTATGATTGCAGGTTTTTGTTGATGTTGTTAGTCCCACTGGCTTCTGATGCGCATGTCTTGCACAGCCAGTAGCAACCCTCAAGTAAACCTGCCGGATTCGCTACGGCTGACAGCTGGGAAGACCCAGTTTCTATTGGATGGCATTAATAGGGCATGAAACAGATAGAAAAGCAACTTGAGTCAAAAGGTTGTGGGTTCAAGCCCCAATCTAGCACTTGAACACATAGGGGGCAACTTCCAACTTCAGCATGCCAAAGTAAATTAATTTGTGCAACTCTTTGGATTGTTTCTGAAAGATGTGATAAGGTGCTGTATGAATGTAAGTCCTTGTTGTCTATTCCGAAATGGCCAAGGAGTTGAGCCCAAGTTCAGGAACCCGATTGTCCATATTGTTAATTTAGAACCTTTTGCTTTTCCAAAGCTGTGTGATCTGATACTTTGATCAGATGCTAGATGACTTCCGACATGATGGGAACAATCTATTCCCCATTAATACATTATCCTTGATCACTGCACTACTTATTAATCTTCAACATACTAAAAATCTAAAAGTCTCCACAGTGAAAATCCACATACACCAGTGCTAAGTGAATTTTCACCAAATCTGGCTAATTGATGCAATCTCATCAGATTCTGCATTTTGTTTCCAGCAAGCACATTTGCAATTTGCGTGTCGCAGAAAACGCTTAATCATTAACTTGTCAGTTTAATAATCTTAAAACCCTTTATTGAATTTTCACCAAACTTGATTAAACCACATTCTGGGCATCATTCAAAAATTACTTGTGGCCAGACTTGCCCACCCGCCTGTCCATTTGTCTGTATGTACAGGTTTGTCACACCACGTTTTTCAGCTTTTCAACCAAATCTGGTGTCTCTTCTTTCAGTAAACTCAGTGGTTTCAGAAATAAGCCTCGTGCTGTGCCTCACTTAAGTTGAACTTTCTTGAGCGGCTGACCCTCATCATTTTCTCGATTTGCATGTGTTGGCAGCCAGACGTTCCACCTCAGTAAGATGGCTCGTGCACCTTAGACCGAGGAACGGGTTTGATGGTGGTCCCAAGGAAACCTGCTCTAACCCCTTGTCTTCCCACTTCCCTCTTCCCACAGCACCATTCGTGAAGTAGACACATTGCCCATTTTTCCTTCTCGTGTAGCATCACTTCACACTAGCCTGCATTAAATTCCATCTGCCGTTCTAGCCAGTTCCATATTTTGTTTTGCTGGCTGTATAGTTCCTCAAGCTGCCTCCTCTAATTCCACTCCCTTCCTAGTTGGGCATCATCTGCAGACTTCAGTTTGTGTTGCGTTTCTGAGTCCAAGCCATTGATGCAAATTAGAAACAGCTATGGTCCCAACACTGAGCCCTGGGGCATCCCACTCAGTAACTTAACCCTGCCCCACCCCAACATTACTTCTCTAATCTTTTCTACCCTTCCGTCAATTTCCTATCTCTACCCTAGTTATTGTGGTCATGTTGTGCAGTTGTAACTAATGCAGGGACTTTCCTCAAAGACCTTTGGATTATGTATATGCTGTAAGAATCCATTACTCAGATCAGTGAAGTCGGTTGCTGTATTTACACTCCTAATCCTCAAGTAATTTTAAATTTACAGCATCTAATCCATTGCACAGATCACTTGCAGCCATGTTGCTATGGAAATCTCCATAGTGATTAAAAAAACCTTAACCAGAGAATTTTTGTTCTGTCTTCAGGCATCACCATTTGGGAAGCTTCGATATTTTCACAATGTAGGATGCTTTCTCTCCCAGCCAATGGGAAAATTGGTTTAAATACGTCCACCCTACTATGAACCGTCACTTCAGTAATTCAGCAACACTTTCGGATTTTCATTAATCTTCAGGAGTAAATCCAGCTGGTCACCTGGGAAGCTCACCAATGTTTCAGCCTGATTTCACAAAGCTTCGCTAATCTGATTTTTAGCTGGATCCCTTTCAAAATTAAACATGCTGGGTGCCATCTGTGTGCCAATCTGCACATATGTTGGCAACTCCTGTGAAATAAAAACCTCTGGGGGCGAAATTGGGCTCGGGTAGCGCCTGTTTTTTTTGGGCACTACAAGTGCCCTTGGAGGGGGGGGGGGGTTCCAAAATAGCGTCCGTGACGTGCGTACACTTTTAACGCGAAGCGTGCCGAACGCCATCTTGGTAAAGGGGTTAACGCGCACGCACTTAACGTCCGCCGGAAGCATGCAGAGCAGTGCAACACTGATTTGACGGCAGCACTGCCACGCTCCAGCCAACGTCCTCGCACAGCTGAACATGCGTTAAGCAGCATAAAGGACCGCCCCCCTCCCCCCACCAGCGCTATTTAAAGGGATCATCAACTACTTACAGGTTAGTTGCTGGATTCTTTCTTCTAGCTCTGCATTACATTGAACGGTTGTGGGGTAATCGCCCCCCTCTTGTCTCTGTGAATTGGGTGTGGAGAAAATAAAGTGCCTCTGTGAACTAAGTATGGGGTTGGGGAGCTGGATATGAGGGACTAACTGTTGAGGTGACTTTTGGGGAAGTTGGTTTATTGAAAATTCAAATTTCACTTCGATTTCAAATCCCCCCAAAAAAGGAATATCAGTCAATTGTAAAGTACCACCTTGGCTCAGTTGGGAGCACTTTTCTTGCCTCTAGTCGGGAGATTGTGGGTTCAAACCCGCTCCAAGGATTTGAGCACATAATCTAAGCTGACAGTTCAGTGCAGTACTGAGGGAATGGTATCGTCTTTCAGTTAAGAAGTTAAACCAAGGGGCGCGATCTTGCCAGCCCCGGGGAGGTGGGTTTGGAGGCGGGACTGCCGGGAAAATGGCAGAATCTGGGGGCGGATACCCATCCCGCCTCTACCATCTTCCCAGGTGGCGGGTACCCGACCCGCGCCGGGTCCTGTCTCCTGGAGGCGGGAAGGGGATTACAGCCACTTAACTGCCTGTTAACAGGTAGTTAACAGGCAGTTAAGAGGATTATCCCCATTTTTCCATCATAGGTGCGGGTTTCCCGACGTCTGGAATCCCCGCCAGGGTCACCGAGGCAAGCGGGGGTCGGAGGGGTCCAAAAGTGCGCTGTGGAGGTAAGTGATGGGTGCAAGTGCAGAGAGGTAAGTATGTGAGGTGAGTGGAAAGTGATAGAAAAAGTTTCCTTACCTTTGTTTCTTCCTGCAGGCTTCAATCGTTGGGGATGCGGAGGCTCCGGCATCTCCACGGCAGAGATGACAGAATGGCTGCTGCATTCTCCGATGCAACAGCCATCTGCTTTCTGCTCACAAAAGAGGTTTGATGAGCCTTGAGTACAAGAACTCACCAAACAACACAGAATGTCAGTGTTTGACAGCTTCTCAAAGCTGTCAAACGATGACAATTTATCTGTCAAAAATTTTTTGACAGATGAAACGTCATACGCTGTCGTTCTCTGTAACTGGCTTCCCCTTAATTGGCCTGCTAAGCCCGCTGGGCGGGCTTAACAAGGTTAATCAAGGGAAAATAGCGTGAGTTGGCCACAAGTCGATGGAGGCGGGACTAAAACCCGACAAGCAGCAGTCCCGCCTCCAACGCGCCCCCATTGACAAAATCACCCCCCAAGTCTCCATCTGCCTGCTCAGGTGAACATAAAAGATCCCATGGCACTATTTGAAGAACAAAGAGTTCTCCCAGTGTCCTGGCAAATACTTATCTCTCAACTGACAGTGAAAAAACAGATTAACTGATTGTTCCTTCATTTGTTGTTCGTAGGACTTTGCTATGTGAAAATAGTTTACCTACATAATGACAATGACTATACTTAAACAGTGAAATTCATTGGCTGTGAAGCACTATGCAATGTCCAGTGTGAAAGGTCGTATAATTAATACAGTCCCTTTCTTTTCACCACTAGAAGTGCACCACTAATTTGGGATTTTCCCTTTCAGACTTGCACATACGTATTTTTTCCTCTACTGTTAGTGAACGTATATGGTGTACACCTACCGCTTAAATTACAATCCTGCCTAAATATTTGTTTGCACGTGCCGTAGGCTGATAATCAGAGACGTTCTTTAGAGGTCAGACGTTTGAAGCTGTTGGTCAGTTCTTGCCAGTTTTCTAGGTTTGGCACATCAGTTTTTTTCTTGCTGTTGGACGGAGCACAGGGACGCTACTTGAATGTTTCAGGTTGAGGTGATTGGCGACTGTAATTTGAGAGTGGCAACTGCAGTCATCTGCCATTTCAAGGTAAACAAACAGACTCTGCTGAAGCAGGGTGGAGATGTCCAGGGCCAGTCTCCACCTGTTCTACCCACCGCCCTGGCATAAGTTGGGTCGTGTGTTTTTGTGCCCGAAATGAACACCATTGAGCCGAGCTCTACTATCAGTTCCATCTAATTTAAATGTCTGGGGCGTGTTCTGGGTGGGACTACCTCTTCAGAATGGGCATTCACTCAAAGTAAGAGGCGGGAAATTGTGTAGAGGAGCTCGATTGTCAGCAGGGAAATTTCTCGCACTGGCACAGCGCAGCTCTTCAAAGAATGTGCAAGATAAATCTGCCTAATGTCTCAAAGGCTAACAGGAAGTTTCCAGCTGGCCGTTCAAAGTCCCACCGATATCAAGGTGCAGCCTTGCAACGCCCAACTCCCAGCTTCAATGGGTCTTGTTCAACCCACGCACCTGCCCCTGCGCTAGGCTGGAAAGTGCCACGTAAGGTGTTACATGAAGCCCACGTCATTTAGGCGCTCGCGTCTGTTTGGCCCCCGGAAAGGAGCGTCATCTGCCGAAAGCTCGGAGAACCGCCGTCGGCAGTGAGTGTAGCTGGCTAGTCTACCGGGGGGGGGGGGCATCACAGCTGAGCCTGATCCTCTCCTCACCTGGCATCCACCCAGCTTCAACTCTGAGGAGCAAATTCTGTCCAATTCCCCAACCCAGGGGCACTGAGGCCAGTAGCAGGACTCCTACTGGAGCCCAGTTGAGATCGGCTACCTGAGCACAGACCAGGGATGGAAGCTGGGATGTTGCTTGCCGCTAAGCTGAAGGCGGTCAGCAGCTGAACCAAGGGAGAATCTAAGGAAGCTCATGTAGATCGTTACTGATTTTTCTTCTTAAAACGTGTGATGTCCTGATGAAATTCTCTCTCTCTTAAAAGCATACAAGGGGCAGTTATTTGACACGAGCCTCCAGACCCGCTCTCCTCACAGAGTGTAGATCAGCAAATGACTTGCGGAGGGAGGTCAGTGCTCCCACTTTGAAGTGCTGCCGATTTTACAGTCATTAGCTTTAATCTGCTCTGGGATCTGAGCTGAGCCAAACCATGTCCAGCACAATCCACCTTGTATTGTGGGTATAGTAGCCTAGACTGGACTAGCAACCCAGAGGGCGTGAGCTCACGTCCCAACATAGCAAGTTCTTAAACTTAATTCAATAAATCTGATATTTCTTATGTTCTTATGGTCATTTGCGGGCTGACACCAGATAAAGTGACCGTGAAAGCAGCCGGATTGTCGTAAAAACCCAACTGGTTCACTAATGTCCTTCAGGGAAAGGAACCTGCCACCCCTACCTGGTCTGGGCCTACACATGACTCCTGTCCCATGCTACACAGTTGACTCCTCATACCCTTGGGGCAGTGAGGGTTGGGCATTAAATACAGCTTCGCTACATCCCAAGAACAAATTTTAAAATATGCTTCTGTTGCTCGCCAGCTCTCTCGGCTTTTGAATCTGATCTCCTTCCCCAAACCCCAGGGGCGTTGTACCCGCGGTAAAGTTGCTAGGTGATCATTTCTAACAAATCTTTATAAATAGCACAACTGCAGTGGGATTGTTTGCATCAGGCTGAGGTAGTTCATGTTGGGAAATGTCAGTGCATCGTGAAGATGTAATCAGGCCGTTTATTGCTTACTGTCGCTCGATAACTCTTCTGGGCCCTGTCCCTCACCAAATTGGTGATGATCCCCCTCACCCCTTTTAATTGTACAGTGAGATTCACCTCCCCTTGCTCATGTTCTGTACTGAAGTACACCAGCAGAGGAAAAATTAGCCTGATGTAACTTAACGTTTGTGGGGGAAAAAATGTCCTCGTTTATTCATTACTGACATTGTGAAGAAGTGCTCACCATATCAAAGCGCTTCAGGTTCATTATATGCTTTTGTACATTAGGCTGTATTAAAAACTGCATTACTTAATAAGCAAGCCTCATAAATCGAGAGGGTTGTTAAAGTGATCTTCTAGTTCGTTTTTGTGATCTTATTCTCAGACAAAAAAAACTTGTGCCTATTGTAACTGTCTCTTTTTCTCTCCGTCTTTAATCATTGTGTCCTTCTGTTTGTGTTCGCGTGTCTCTCTCTCGCTCTCTTTCTCTATGGCTTGCACTCATTTTGTCTTGCTATCTCTTTGTCTCTGAAATCTTTTCTTATTTTATTTTGGGAAGGTGTGAGCTGGAAAACTCGGGGCAGGACTTGGGGGGAGGGAGGGAGCTGGAGAACAGGGCAGGACTTGGGAGGGAGTGAGCTGGAGAACTCGGGGCAGGACTTGGGGGGGAGGGAGGGAGCTGGAGAACAGGGCAGGACTTGGGTGGGAGAGAGGGAGCTGGAGAATTTGGGGCAGGACTTGGGAGGGAAAGAGTGAGCTGAAACATTTGAGATTTCCCTAGGAGGGAGGGAGGGAGGGAGCCAGTGAGCAAGTGAACTTGGGGTGGATCAAGGAGGAAGCCATGCCAGGCAGAGTGGGCAACACGCCCAGAGTGAAGGCTTCACAGAAAGTGAGAGGGAATTGTTGTGGCAGCTGAAAATGGGTTAAGAATTTTTTTCCAACAAGCTGGTTCATGGTGTCACATTTTGAGGACCAATGAGTAACATTGCAGTCTTGCTATAATACTAGAACCATACAATGTTATAGACACACAATGTTTTACTAATATCAGCACACAGGGTGTCGAGACAAAATATGGCCTTGAGGAGAAATGGAGTTAGAGGGTGGGCATCTCCACCCCCACTTCACCTGAAGACCACGTTGGCCAGAGCGCACGGATATAAATCCGTCGCCATTATAAAGTCATACATTCTGTCCTAATTTTTATATATTTCTATTGTAAATTCCTAAGTTCACATCTAGAATGGAAACGGCGTAAGGAAACGTGTCACGATGTAATTACACCCTCCCGCCAGTGGTGACACTATAGCACCACTACTGCGGGAGGGTTTAATTGCAGTGTGACAAGTTTACATAGGCAGTTTCCATTATAAATGTGAACACAGGAATTTATGATGGAAAAGTTGGCAGGGAGTGCACACGTACATTAGACTATATGCAAACAAGTGGCTTCTTGACGAGGAAATTAGTTTAAAAACATTTATTTTTGGTCTACAGGAGTGCTGAGCGTCAGCCTCTTAACTGCCTGTAGAGCCTGCTGTTGAGTTTTAATTAGGTATGACTCCAATTCTCTTTAAGCGTATTGTTTAGCTGTATTAGGATCCAGGATAAACATTGGTTTCAATGACATCTGTGTAGAGCAGATTGGGGAGATAGTAAAACATACCAGTCCTTGTAGCAAAGGATTCAAAAATCAGAGACGGCGTCTACAGTCAGTAGAAGAACATAAGATCCTGAATATAATCTTCTTTTATATTATGTGATTGACTTTAGCAGTGGTGGCTTACCAGAAAGAAATGAGCCCCACTTGCTTATGTCTGAATCAACAACAGGCAGAGCAGAGCAGAAAAAACCTCTAAGCAATCCCAGTCATAGTGATTTTATTTTTAAATATTAAATTGGATTGGAATAAATGGCAAGGAGTGAATTTAACACACTTGGACTGAACCCATCTGGAATGAGATTCTAATATCACTGTTTCACATGAGTTATTTTCACTGGTGAGATAAGAATGGAGGGAGGCATAATGCATGATTAAAACATTAACGTTAAAACAATGAAAGATATGCATAAGAATGAAGTAAGCAAACTATTTTAACTTGGGATAGTGCGTTTAGGATGAGAGCACATGAATACCAAGTTCATCATTCACACTGGCCATCCCACAACCTGCTGTTGCAGTGGGTAAGCACATTGACCTTTCACCCCAGGACATGGATTTTAGCAAGGCTTTTGACAAGGTCCCACATGGCAGACTGGTCAGAAAAGTAAAAGCCCAAGGGATCCAAGGAAAAGTGGCAAGTTGGATCCAAAATTGCCTCAGTGGCAGGAAGCAAAGGATAACTGTTGACGGGTGTTTTTGTGACTGGAAGGCTGTTTCCAGTGGGGTTCTGCAGGGCTCAGTACTGGGTCCCTTGCTTTTTGTGGTGAATATATAAATGATTTAGACTTCAATGTAGGGGGCATGATTAAGAAGTTTGCAGATGATTAAAAAAATTGACCGTGAGGACAAAAGATATCAATGGACTGGTCAGGTGGGCAGAAAAGTGGCAAATGGAATTCAATCCAGAGACGTGTGAGGTAATGCATTTGGGGAGGGCTAACAAGGCAAGGGAATACACAATAAATGGTAGAATACTAAGAAGTGTAGAGGAACAGAGGGACCTTGGGAGTGCATGTCCACAGATCCCTGAAGGTAGCAAGACAGATAGATAAGGTGGTTCAGAAGGCATACGGGATACTTTCCTTTATTAGCTGAGGCATAGAATACAAGAGCAGGGAGGTTATGCTTGAACTGTATAAAACACTAGTTAGGGCACAGCTAGAGTACTGCGTACAGTTCTAGTCACTGCATTACAGGAAAGATGTGATTGCACTAGAGAGGGAACAGAGGAGATTTACGAGGATGTTGCCAGGACTGGAGAATTTTAGCTATGAGGAAAGACTGGATAGGCTGGGGTTGTTTTCTTTGGAACAGAGGAGGCTGAGGTGAGATTTAATTGAGGTGTAAAAAAATTATGAGAGGCCTAGATAGAGTGGATAGGAAGGACCTATTTCCCTTAGCAGGAGAGGTCAATAACCAGTGGGCATAGATTTAAAGTAATTGGTAGCAGGATTAGAGGGGAGTTGAAAACTGTTTTCACCCAGAGGGTGGTGGGGTCTGGAACTCACTGCCTGAAAGGGTGGAAGAGGCAGAAACCCTCATCACATTTAAAAAGTACTTGGATATGCACATGAAGTGCTGTAACCTGCAAGGCCACGGACCAAGAGCTGGAAATTGGGATTAGGCTGGAGAGCTCTTTTTCGGCCAGCACAGACGCAATGGGCCGTAAATTTCGCTGATACTATGACCTGTGGTGAAGTGGGTTAACTCACTAGCCTTTCACCCCAGGACCTAGTGGTGTAGTGGGTTAACACATTGACCTTTCGCCCCAGGACCTGAGCAGTAATCTGGTGGAGCGGATCGCCTGCGCGTTCAGTTCGCAGACCATTTATTTCAAGTTTCTCATCACTTGCTGAAGCATGGCTACTAGAGTGTGCCTTAAACAATGGGGAATGTGAAACTTGTTCTTTAGTACCCAAAAATGTCTCCATGTTTCTTTTTGCGTCCCGCAGCCAACAGAGTCAACTTTACGAGACATTGTCCTGATTACAGGTGTCTCAGCTGCACCCTCTTGTTACGTCACCTCATTTGTTTCTGAAAGATGGTCAACATCTTGAAAATCGGCCCAAACTAATCACTAATTGTAGACCTCCAGCCCTGCACTCTGTTCAAAGCCCACTTTTTCAACTCCTGCTTGTGTACCCTTCAAACAACAATGTGTTTTGTCACTGAATCTGATGAGGCTTTTATAGTAGTTAAAGTAGTTTCAATTAATTTGACTGCAGGCTAATGGCGGGGCGTTTACCCGCCCGGATGTCTGTGTGTTTGCGTGTGTACGCGGACATGTATGTATGTGCTTTTTTTTAAAACCATGTTGACTTTGGAGTTCAGTCTCGTACCTTGAAGGTGTGTTTCTTGGAGATAATGGGATAGTAATTTGGAGTTTGTGCTTAATTGGCGCTTGTTTGTTTTTAATGAGATGTAATTGTGAGAAAAGGATAACTTGGTTGGAGAAAATGGCCAATTCAGTTATCAACCCATGATACCAATAATGCCGAGAGCCTAAATGAGCCTGCTCCTCTTCCTCCCCACCCCCCTCCACCCGCCGCGAGTTGTATCATTGCGAATTAAATTTGCCTCCCACTGAAATAAACTGCGCAGGGTTATTTCCACAGTGCTAGCAGTTTGAAAGTATCACTGTTTGCGAAGCAGCTCCTCATTCTTTTCGAACAGCAGAACTTCAAACCGTTTGTGCTAAGTGACGCTGAGCCCTTTCATAAGAACATAAGAGCAGGAGTAGGCCATTTGGCCCCTCGAGCCTGCTCCGCCATTCAATAAGATCATGGCTGATCTTCTACCTCATCTCCACTTTCCTGCACTATCCCCATATCCCTTGATATCCAAAAATCTAGCGATCTCTGTCTTGAATATACTCAACGACTGAGCCTCCACAGCCCTCTGGGGTAGAGAATTCCAAAGATTCACCCCCCTCTGAGTGAAGAAATTTCTCCTCATTCAGTCCTAAATGGCCGACCCCTTATTCTGAGACTGTGCTCTCTGGTTCTAGACTCCCCAGCCAGGGGAAACATCCTCCCTGCATCTACCCTGTAAGAATTTTGTATATTTCAATGAGATCACCCCTCATTCTTCTAAACTCTAGAGAATATAGGCCTAGTCTACTCAATCGCTCCTCATAGGACAAACTCCCCATCCCAGGAATCAGTCTGGTGAACTTTCGTTGCACTCCCTCTATGGCAAGTATATCCTTCCTTAGGTAAGGAGACCAAAACTGTACACAATACTCCAGGTGTGATCTCACCAGGCCCTATATAATTGCAATAAGACATCTTTACTCTTATACTCAAATCCTCTTGTAATAAAGGCCAACATACTTTTCTAATTGCTTGCTTTCAGTGATTCGTGTACAAGGACACTCAGGTCCCTCTGAACACCAACATTTCCCAATCTCTCACCATTTAAAAAATACTCTGCTTTTCTATTTTTCCTACCAAAGTGGATAACTTCATATTTCTCCACATTATATTCCATTTGCCATGTTCTTGCCCACTCACCTTAGCTTGCCTGTATCCCTTTGAAGCCTCTTTGCATCCTCCTCACAACTTACATTCCCACCCAGCTTTGAATCATCAGCAAACTTGGATATATTACATTTGGTCCCCTCATCCAAATCATTGATATAGATTGTGAATAGCTGAGGCCCAAGCACTGATCCTTTCAGTTTTCTGCGCTGGATAAACTTCTCTGTGAAACCTTAATGCAGTAGCTGTTTGAACCTCCGGCATTCCCCTCCTTTAAGAGATCTGGTCCATTTCATCTTAATAAATGAACAATTGTCAAACTTCAGTGCTTTGAGATGGGCGCACAGCAGTCATTAGATGTGAAATGTGAAACAGCTCACATACGGGAGTGAAAATATGTGTCCTATTATGATTTTTCCTCTTGAATTTGGCTTGTTTTATAAGTTAGAATAAGTAGAGCATAAAGAACATCAGTCTTGCATCACTTGTACCTTGCTGGTATTATTCAGGTGGCCTCTGCCATGTGTATCTATCTTGTGATTTTATAACTTA